>BGNK01000005.1:642-117988 GCA_003297005.1 Symbiodinium sp. clade A Y106 | reverse complement strand
TGAATGCATGAATGAGTTAATGTATTTGTATTCTAAAAAAGTGGTATGTATATTTATGTACATTAGTATATGCAGGTGTGTATTTGCTCAGCGATGCTTCGCCCTACTGTGACGTCATACTGGCTCCAAGAATGGTAATAGTTCTAGTCCGATGCAGAGACTGGCACGATAAGGCGCGCGGGTGGCCCCTAAATAAAGGTATTGAAGACCACATGTGCATATATGAGGGTGGTGCGGATACACTACATAATCATCTCACTTGAGACGTAAAGAACAGAATCCAAAATTTCCAAAAATCTTGACCCTAACTTTCCGGATTTCCAAAATTTCCAAAATGGCCCGACCTAGTTGACAGGATTTTCCAAAACATAAGGGCGGACTTTTTGGAAATTTTGGAAATTTTTGGAATTCCCTCACTTTCCGGATTTCCAAAATTTCCGAAATTTTCGAAACTTCCGAAATTTCCCAAATTTCCAATATTTCCAAAATTTCTGAAATTTCCAAAATTTCCAAAATGGCCCGACCTAGTGGACAGGATTTTCCAAAACATAAGGGCGGACTTTTTGGAAATTTTGGAATTCTCTCACTTTCCGGATTTCCAAAATTTCCGAAATTTCCAAAATTTCCGAAATGGCCCGACCTAGTGGACAGGATTTTCCAAAACATAAGGGCGGACTTTTTGGAAATTTTGGAATTCCCTCACTTTCCGGATTTCCAAAATTTCCAAAAATCCAGAAAGTCCGCCCTTATGTTTTGGAAAATCCTGTCCACTAGGTCGGGCCATTTTGGAAATTTCGGAAATTTTGGAAATTTCGCAAATTTTGGAAATTTTGGAAATCGGAAAGTTAGGGGCGAGAATTTTGGAAATTTTGGAATTGAGTTTGGGAAGGCTGATCGTCACCCATCCGATGACAGACCATGGACTACGACTCAGTTGAGAGGGCATGGTCTGTCAACGGGGGGGGGGCGGCGACCATATATATATATATATACACACACACACACACATTATAGAAATCAAGACATATGTGTATATGTAGCCCTGAGGCAACTCCATGGATGCCCTCCGGCTCCTCATGAAGGTTCGCCGGTGCTTCTCGTTGGTGAGATTTTGGGGTTGAGGGTGTTCATGTGGGAAAATTCCGAAAATAGGGGACCCTAATAAAGTACCCCAATAGTAGGATCCTTATTATAAAGACCCCAAAATAAGGTACCCCTAAGGAATTAGGCCTTAATTTTCGGAAACTCCCATGTGTTGTTTGGGCCGTTGGGGGCTTGGGGCTTGGAGGCTCGGGTTCACCTTTGCTTCAGCTGGTACAAACCCTAAACCCGAGCCTCCCTTGCCTGTACTTTTTGGGGGTTCCTTTTTATACTTAAAGTGTAGTGGGCCCCAAAATTCTACTTATTAAGGACCCCAAATTAAATCACATGAGCCTGGCTTGGTTGGGTCTTATCGAGCTCGTACCAAAAGGCCGCATGCCGGCGCGGGTTTCAGGGTTTAGGGTTCTCGGGTTTAGGCATTCGGTTGAGGGACAGTTCAGGTATCTCTGGGATCCTTATGTGGGCCTTTTAATCAAATACAAGATTTTGTGTTCGAGCCTCTGGAGATACGCGTTTGCAGACGTTGATATCTAAGACAAAGTCAATTAAAGCCAAATTTTTCTGTTTGAAGCCAAACAACCTTGAAACTTATCAGAATACGGGGAATGGGGTCCAACTCAATTCAGGTTTAACTTGTCAAAGATCCTGAAACCCCGAACCCTATAAACATTCTGAGTCTGACATGGTGAGGTGCAGCGAGAGCAAAGCCCGGAGATCAGGGAGCAGTTCTTTGAGATTCTCTCCCGCAGCTTGGCTTAATGTTTAGAATCGGCTTCCTTATGAGTTCTACAAATAGAACAGGGTTCCTTTAATTTGAAGGGATCCATGAGGGTTGCGTAATGAGGGTTTGGGGGAATGGCTTGCGGTTTTGGAGCTGATGGGAACGGGCAGTGGAGCCATACCTAGACAGGTGGCACCAGCACGGCGACCGACACCACGACTACGAAGTTTGGGGCAGGTTGATGACGATTTCATGGTGATGTCTGATCTTTGCTTCGGAATGCTGCAACTCACTTGCGGGCCGCAGATAGATAGAGCGCAAAGCTGAAGAAGGGTTTTGAGAACTCGTGAGAGGTCTGCAGAAACACAGGCTTCTGACACGTGCATTCTTTTTTTTTGCATATTTGCATTTGACATGCTTCTCTCCTACTCTGTCCTTCACTTCTTGGCCAACATGGCTGCCACTGCGACGGCGTCCTCAACTCTCCACCCTACAAGCGTCACCTCTAAACCCTAAACCCCTAACCAAAGTTTCTGAGGTGATGCCCCTCAGCGGGTAGCGGGAGGGGGTGCAACGGCATCAGGGTTGCATGCGGGGGCCATACCTGTATGGTCAAGGCGCCAAGGCATGCATGGTGCATGTCTGCAAGTGTACGGCGTGCATGGCGCACTCATTTGTCTGACTCTTTGCCTGTTTGGTCTTCCTGTATGGGATGTAAGGTTTGGTGTTTGAACGATTTGGTTGCTCAAGTCTTTGTTTTGGGCATTGTTACTTATGTTTCGGGGCACCGTGCCTCAGGCAAATACTTCTCGGAGGGCTGCCCGTTGTCTGACCACGACGTGCTACTGGAGGACACCTTGCAGTCTTTTGGAGCAAATTGGGAGTTTCCGAAAATAGGGGACCCTAATATCGTACCCTAAATGGTAGGATTCCTATTATAAGGACCCCAAAATTAAGGGTCCCCTATTTTCGGAAACTCCCAATTGAACTCTCACCCTAAACCCCTAACTCTCAACCTCGACCAAACGACCTGAATCCTAAACCGTCGTGATCTCTAGGGCTTGCCATTGATTCGCTCAGGACATATTCGCATTGAATGCACTGATCTCCTCCTCCTTGCCACTACTGCTTCCACTAACTACTACTGCTACTACTGCTATCGCTACGAGATATTACTACGACTACTACTACTACTGCTGCTGCTGCTGCAACTACTACTACTACTACTACTACTACTACTACTACTACTACTACTACTACTACTAGTAGTAGTAGTACTACTACTACTACTACGACGACTACTACTACTACTACTACTATCTACGATCTACCATCTACTATCTAGTATCTACTGTCCACTACTTCAGAGCCACACCATCGATCAGCCACTCTACCATCTAGCATGTACCATCTACTGTCCATTATCTCCCAGGTATCGTTGTTGGATAATTTACAATTCCTTTATCGTTTAATATAGATCTGATTATAAAAAATTTGGGAATTGTTGAAATCGACACCTAGTCTAGCAAGGCACAAGTTAGCCCCATGTTTTTGACCTGAATATAAGCGCTCTTGCAACAACTTGCATTCGCTGATGTCATGCCCAAGTTTTGCAGATGTGTCGCCTTCCTTGCTTCATGGACGAAGCATAGCTTCGGAAGTTCCAGAAACAAGCTTAGCAAGCCTGGGCCATCGACAGTGCTCGCGGATGTCACTTCTTTCGCAGGATGTAGCAGATATCCCAGCGTAATCGCTGCGGTTTCTTTTTCGGCACTGCTCGCAGAGGTCGCTTCTTTCGCAGGGTCATAGACAGATATCCCTGTGTAGTCGCTGCAGTTCCTTTCTTCGGCAAAAAGTCATCCCATGTCGGTTGGGTGTCAGGACCCATGTCCCGTCCAGAGCTCGACCTTCCCTCCACAACGAAGTTAAGGCATCATCGACCAGAACCTATATAGCAAAGCCCGGAACCAATACACCTTGCAGTAGCAGTCCCTTGAGAGGGATGTGTTGATGTGTTCCATCGCTCCCTTGAACATATCTGCAGTGATACCGCAATCGTAACAGGGATTGAATTCATGCGCAAGCACTCAACCGGTGGAGCTCCGAAGCCCTACAAGCCCTAAATCGGAAAATATTAAAAACCAAGACCCCGTAAACGCCGGCAGCTCCTTTACTACGATACCACTCCACAACCGCCACTACTGCATCTGCCACCTGCCCGTTCCACTCACTACAACCTCCACTGCCACTATCCTACCGTTGCCGCTGCCCCCCCCCCCTACACTACAATCACTACAATTACTACTACTGCCACGACCACTCCCACTGCCACTATTTCCACTACCACGACGACGACTATTGCTACTACTACAGCTGCTAGTGCCGTGCTGCTGCTACTGCTATTGTAGACTACTGCTACTGTTACCATTAATTCTACTACTACTACTACTACTGGTACTGGCGGTACTGGTGGCACTACAGGTACTGGTACTAGTATACTACTACCACCAGCACCACCACCAGCACCAGAACCAGCACCACCAACCAGCACCACCAACCAGGACCACCACCACCACCACTTCCACAAGACTACCGTCCTCACGACGACGACTTATACTGCAGCTACGACGACCTCTACGACTAGACTCTTACGACTACCACGACTGCCACGACTTCGACGAGGGTTATTACGACGACTACTACGGCCACTACCTCTTCTCCACCTGCGACGACGACTACTACTACAACTTCTTCTACTAGTACTGCTGTACGACCACCAAACCACTAAACCACTAGACTCCAACCAGTACCACTACCGCTGCAACCACTACTATCACTATCACTATTTTACGACCACCACCACCAACAACTGCTACTACTACTACTACTACTACTCCTGCTGCTGCTGCTGCTACTACTACTACTACTCCTGCTGCTGCTGCTGCTACTGCTACTGTTACTGCAACTGCTACTACTACTACTACTACTACTACTACTACTACTACTACTACTGACTAATAAGTGCCATCTACCATATACTTTTTTATCTACCATTTATTGTCTACAATCTAGTATCCAGCTTGGCACAAGTTGGCCCATGTTTTGCATTGGAAGATAAGCGCTCTCTCAACAAGTTGCATCCGCTGCTAGTATGCCCAAGTTTGGCAGATGATGCGTCGCCTTCACTCCTACATACGCGAGGCAGACCTTCCGAGTTCCAGAAGCACAAGTTTAACAAGCCTGGGCTATCGGCGTCGATGGAGTTCGAATCCTTGGATTCTCCAGTCGCAGACGAATTCGTCAGGATTATCGGTTCAAGTCTGGACCCATCTGACAAGGATGCAGAGGAGCAACTGGAGGGATCAGACCACAGCGAGGTAGAGGCAAGGATCCCGATCTCGCACGCGTACGAGCAAGCTGCAAGCTACATTGCGGACTTTCGGGCCACGCGCCAGAACATCATCCGAGCCACGCCGTGCTACAAAGCCCTTAGCGGCTTCGGCAGGGCCTTTCGGTTCCGAAAAGCCTCAGATTACCACAAGAGCTTTCCCACAGACACGATTCAAGAGTTTTGGTCTCACTCGTGGCATGGAAGCACCCCGCGGAAGATTTCTACTGTGATGGTGCAGAAGAATGGCCTTGCAGCCATCTCTGCAGGAACTTTGGCGTCACTTCTTCTTGTCTGTCTTTTTGTGGCTGGCTATCTTCCCGGCTATGAAAGGGCTCCTTTCCAGAAGACGGGGAGGGACTCCTACTTGTTCGGCATCTGGGGAATGGTAGGCGGAACTCTCGTCGCAATGGTTACCCTTATCGGCTGGCAGTGTCGCACCCCGGTTTTCGTGGATGTGATTTGCATCCACCAGTTCGATCCAGGCTTAAAGGCAGAAGCTCTGCTCAGCATGGGAGCTTTCCTGCAGAGCTCTGAATCCTTACACGTGTGGTGGGATGAGACGTTTGTGGAGAGGCAGGGTCGCTCCGGACAGGTTGAAGGTTTTAATGAAGAACCGGGGAATGGTGAGGGTTTTCGTTCGTTATCCTGCGTGAGTCCTTACGCTCATGTGTTGTCAATGTTGGCTTTGTGAAAGACCTCAACCTTGTGAAAGCATTGCGATGCCGATTCCCCATAGACGTGAAGCTAACCACTGCGAAGCTAAATGCTATGTCGTTGAAGGCGCCTAGAAACAGGGGTTTGAGGCCCTACCACACCCAGATCTTGAAGCAGTCATTTTCGATGGCTCAAACCTTTGTTTCATCAGCTTCAAGCATATAAACCCTAAGGGTCCAAGTACCTAATAATCATATACTCTCTTAAATATTGAGCTACTTAACTACTGGTACCCAGAGAACCCAATACCCCTTAATTAAGGAATATACCTGAAATTATAGAGGCCTTAATATTATGATTTAAGGTATATTCCTTAATTAAGGTATATTCCTTAATTAAGGTATATTCCTTAATTAAGGGATATTGGGATTTCTGGGTACTATCCTAAACCCAAGTACCTAATTCTTGGGTCCTTTGGACCCTTGGGGAAATGCTTCCATGGATGAGGAGTCCGGAGGTTCAGCAGCCCAGGCTTTAAAAGGCATCTTCCCTAAACCCTAAACCCCTAAACCCTAAACCCTAGGCATTCCTAAAACTTATCGGCTGTAAACTCAACTTTTCAACTTTTGGGGTTCTTATAAGGTAGTGGATTCTGAAAGTTTCAACTTTTATTTCCTTGGGTTTTGGCCAGTGAGAAAAAGCTATGCCCAAAGCCCGAAACCCTAAGCCCAAATTGTCTCGCAGAAAAAAGACCCAAAGGCTCTGGTGTGTCTTTGAGATCGGAGCATTCCTCGGAAGCTGCAAGCTTTCAGATTTTAGGCTGCTCAGTGCTGTACATTTTACTTTGTTTGTGGGTTTCTACCACAATATGCCCAAGTATTGAATCTTTCCTAGTGGGTTTCTGAACAGCCTAGGACTCTGGGCGTGCCAAGACATTGATCATTAGGCCGACTATGCTTGGAACGAGCTCCATAGCCACATTTTTTTCACTGTTCGTGGCTCACGTCAGCTTTATGGTCATCCCCTTTGACGACCTTCTACTTGGCTGGGTCATCTTCTCTGTCCTCTTCCTTGCTGGTGGGCACTTTGCCGCCCGCTCCTTACGGAGCTACTTTGCAGCTGTGGACAGCACTCGAGCAGCTGAAATAGTAAGCTGTTAGTCTTTCTCTGGTTAATGCAAGCCCCTTAGAAGCTGGAAGCTTAATTTCTTGGTCGTGTAGACTCGGTAACTCAGGCATGCTTTTCCAGCTGCGCAACTTCCGCATCCGAGACGCCAAGTGCCAATGCTGCACGGAGGGTCACACAGAAGATGGCTCCAATCTTTGTTGTGACCGTGAAATTATCAGCCTTTGCATTCGCAAGTGGTTCGGCACCGAGCTTGCTTTCGAGAAGTTGGTCGCTACCGACGTGTCTGCCGCCTTGGCCAGAGCACTCGGCGATTCATCCTTCTCCTACCGGTGGCTCTTGATGGTCTCGGCTCCGTTTCATTGGGGGTATATGGACCAGGTGGCTGCCCGATTGCGTGCAGGCGACATGGAAGCCGCGGCTGTAACCGCCATTGTCACCTTGACTTTCTCGTTCCTGGCCTTCCCTTTCATAGGACGTCTCGGGATCATCCTGGCATGCAAGGCTCGGCGCCAACGGCAGCAACTGTGGGCAAACGAGCTTGTGACCTTTGCAGTGTTCGTTGCTGGCTTTCCGGTCGCAGGGGCCATTCTTACCATGCTCCATGGCTTCAAGATGGACATGTTAGGATTCTTAGAGTGCCTTCTCACACATGCTACAGAACAGATTCCAGGCTGACTATTCTTGTCGGAGTGTTGAGTACCGCAGGCAGAGCGTGCTGCTGCGGGTCATGAACCCGCTTGCCGGAGCGGGCATCTTTGCTGCCATCAACCTGATCTTGCTGCTGACTCTTCTGCGACAATGCTCGCGGATGTCACTTATCTCCCAGGATGAACAGTAGATATGCCAGCGAAATCCTGCGGGTTCCGTTTGTCGGCAGTGCTCACAGAGCTTGGTGGTTTTCACAGTCTGCACAACGGTAGATAGATATGGGAGTTTCCGAAAATAGGGGACCCTAATAATATAGCACCCTAAATAGTAGGATCCTTATTATAAGGACCCCCAAATAAGGTACCCCTAATTTTCGGAAACTCCCATATGTCACTGTGGTCGCTGCTGTTCCTTTCCTCGTCTCAAAGGTCTACCTTCGCTTGGACGTCAGGCCCATGCCCCGCCCAGAGACCCCCTCTACAGCAGCTTTGATGCTAGTCAGCCGCTAGTCACAAACAGCGGCCCAGCTATAACGGGAATGTCCATAGCGCGCAGACACTACAGTAAACCCCAAAAAGTTGGAAACCGGACTAAGGCCAAATAGTGCTGGGACTCCTTATACATTACTCTTCAGGATTGGGGCTATGGGGTTTCCAACTTTTGGGCTTTTACTGTACGCCCAAGAAGCCCCGAAACTCCACAAACACCAGTTGGGGCCAGGGCTTCAACTTGGGCTGAAGTTTTCGGTTTAGGAAACCCAAACTTAAACCCCTGTCCACAAGATTGTAGGGATCCCCAAACCCATAAACCGTAACCCGATTAGTAAGTCAGGGTTTGGGGTTCATAGAACCTCAAGCCTCTAAACCAAACCTCAAAAGTCATCCTAAACCCTAAATCCCAAACCCTTAAGCTAAGCCGCAAAAGTCATCCTAAACCCTAAATCCCCAACCCCGAAACTAAACCTCAAAAGTCATCCTCCAACGCAGCGCAGGCGGCGTCCGAGGCAAAAGTTCCACTCGAGGCCAGCCTGGCGGTTGCATCACTTGATCCTCGAACCATACTTGGAGGTTCATGGGTAGTTATAAGTGGGGTTATAAGTCCCCCAATATAGGTTATAACCCTGGTTACCCTACTTGTAACCCTACTTATAACTACCCATGAACCGCCAAGTAATGCAGGTTTTACAAGGGTTTGGATCCTTGAGCCATAATGCGGGTGTTACATGGACTATTTCTCACGGCTTTATGAACGGTTTTATAAGTTTTTGTTGTAAAGGGGCTTTAGAAACTTGAGACGTGCTTTACAGGTTTTTTATACGGTTCACAAAGCAATAGTACAAGATACTCCCAAACCGGTTCAAACTTTGATGGCCCAAAGTTTACCCGAACCACTCAACCGTAAACCCTAAACCCCTAAACCCTAAACCCTAACCCCCAAACCCTGAACCCCTAAACCCCTAAACCTTAAACCGTAACCCCCCAAACCCTAAACCCCTAAACCCCTAAACCCTAAACCCTAACCCCCCAAACCCTAAACCCCTACCCGCCAAACCCTAACCCCCCAAACCCTAACCCCCAAACCCTAAACCCCTAAACCCTAACCCCGCAAACCCTAAACCCCTACCCCCCAAACCCTAACCCCCCAACCCCTATAAACCCTAAACCGTAACCCCCCAAACCCTAAACCCCTGAACCCCTAAACCTTAAACCCTAACCCCCCAAACCCTAACCCCCCAAACCCTACCCCCCAAACCCTANCCCCCAACCCTAAACCCCCACCCCCCAAACCCTAACCCCCCAAACCCTAAACCCCTAAACCCCCGAACCTGAAATCCGGAATGCAGGGCTGTGATGGCGTTTGCATTCCGTCGCATGAGCCCCTCTGGGATCCTAGGGGTTTCTTGAAGCATCTATGGGGGCTCCTTTCAGTGATCCTCTAAGGTTCCTTTAAGGGTTCTATAAGGGTTCCTTTAAGGGTATTATGGGGTTCTATAATCCCTAAACCCTAAACCCTAAACCGTAGGTTCCTTTAAGGGTATTATGGGGTTCTATAATAGGGCTCTCTTAAGGGAACCCTATGGACCCTTTAAAGGAACGGAAGCCCTGGGGATCTGACATGCCAAGAACCGAGTTATATGAACGACGTCTCTTACCTCAAGCACGGTTTAGGGTTTAGGGTTTAGGGTTTAAAGTCTTTAAAGACATGTTGTTGAAGGCTTCTGAGCCAAAAGATCAGAGTAGATGATATGCGCATTTTCTGTGAATTTCAGCCGTAGGATTAGTTAATGCCCTCAGTTCACCAAACAAAAACAAACAAACAACTGCAGCACCGCAGCTTTCTCAGCGGCTCCTTGGGAGGAACTTCTCCCCATAAAAGAACTTCTAGGGTTCCCTTAGAGTTCCTTCAAAGGGTACTATAGGCTTCTTAATGGGGTTCCCTTTAAGGTTCCGCTAATAAACCCTTAATGGAACAAATCAGGGCCTCCGTGAGTGGCTGCAAAGTGGCGAAGGGACCTTCGACATCCAGCAGAAGTATGCCGAAATTTTCTACGGTGGCTCGTCGTGCAATCATCGGGTTGGGTGGGCTTTCTTCCCGACTTCACGCCCAAGACAACCTTCATTTACACGGAAAATCCACCTCAAATCCCGGAAACCCTGGTACTTTGCTGCATTGTCCTCGACATGCCGCCCCCACATGTCGGTATGCGGGCAGAAGCTCTGAAAGTTTCAGGGCGTTTAAGGTTTTGGGGTTAACTGTCCAGGGGGCTCTTAGATTTGGGTGTATTGGGCTTTGGGGTTTGGGGGGGTTATAGTACAACCCTACGCCTAAAACACAGAAGGCCTAGCCTAGCAGCAGATGTTATAGGTAGAGTGCAGGGTCTGGATCTGGGGTTTAGAGGTTTGAAGCCGGTTAAAGCTCCTAGGTTGGGGCTACACGTCCGTCCCGGTCACGCTGGTGAGCTGCGAGGGCCAGGGCCCCACATCGTTGAGTCTTTGGACTGGGTGGATTATAGGATAGGGTTTGGCGGTTAGGGTTTGGATTTGGGATTCGTATGTTTTTGTTTCAATGATAGTTTGGTGGTCTGGGGTTTGGGAGCCAGTTAAATATTTTGAGGCTTTGCAGCGCTTGCACGGCCAGGGCTGGTGTCCCTGGCTTAAAATTGCAGGGACTGCTAGCACTGTCTGTTTGTGCGCATCTCTTCCTCTCTATCTTTTACTCTCTCTACCCTACAACCCCAAAGCCCTGAAAGCCCTCACAAATAAACCCCTTGACCTTAGAACCGATTAGAACCTTTTGGAACCCTTAAAGGAAGCCTTGTAGCACCCCGTGCAGGGCTTAGCAAGTACCCTAAATCCTGAGCGTTATTCCCTGCATGAACCCAAAACCCTGAGCCCTAAAATTTGCCCAGGTCTTGACCAACATGTTCAAGGCTCCCAGAACCTGGAGGTCGGACGGCGAAGGGATGAGGGCCCTAAAACTCAAACCCCTGCTTCAGGGTATCGTGGATGTTCACATTTTGGGTCTCGGGGGTTTGGACTTTCCCTAAGGGTCCAAAGGACCCAATAATTAGGTACTTGGCTTTAGGATAGTAGTTAAGTAGCTCAATATTTAAGAGAGTATATGATTATAATTAGGTACTTGGACCCTTAGGGTTTAGAGTGTTGGACCAGGGTTCTGGGCTTGTGGATTTATGGTTAACGGTTGCTCGCCACTAAACACCCTCTCTGTTTTGCATGGTTGTGTTCATGGCCCCCACCCCCGCCCGCGCGCTCAGCTCAAACCGGGCCATTTTTTCGAGAAGCCACCCTAAACCCTATAAACCCTGAACCCTAAACCCAAACCCCAAAGGTTCAGGCTTTGAGGCTTTTGGATTTTGGGGCAAGTGCCCACCGATGATGGTTCCATTTTCGAAGGCTGTTTTTGTTCGGTGGTTGTAGGCTTTGCCACTAGCCGCAACACTGTTCATCACTGAGGGGCCGTTTTGATTTTGGGGCTTGTGGATGGCTGCTTGAGGTTCTGCGCTTGCGGCGAAGGGTCTGCATTCAGGGCTTCAGCTTCCTCTTTTGTATGTAAGCACGTCCAAGATTCTCTGAATTCAAAGGATCCTCGTTGAGTTGAACTGGGATCCTACTATTGCAATCTATGTTTTCAGGCTCCCCTATATATGTTGATGATACAAATCCTGCATTACCTTAAGGAGCCTAAACTATGGAGATTATGTAAATTCCTCATTAAGGGTAGTGCAGGATTTATATCATCAACCGTGGTTCCTGAAGCGACCATAAAAGGTTTAGAACCTGCGAGGTTGAGAGTGTTAAACGTGCGGATTTCAGGATTCAGGGTATAGAACTCTGCTTGGAGTGAAAAGCCCCACCCGTCTTTTAGCCCCTTGTGGGCTACATAGTTGGATTGTTTAGGAGCTGGTATCTGGAAAAATACCCTAAACCCTAAACCAAAACCCTAAACCCTAATCCCCAAAAAAGAGCTTTCGGTTTAGGCAAAGTTCGAGGGTCTTTGCGCGGGGTGTTGCGCGCGGGCGGAAGGATGAGGGGCTTGGTTTCAGCATGTCAGTCATGAAAGATGTATGATCAGAGTGCAGGAATTCGAGCCTTTTAAACCCTGAACCCTTACACCCTAAACCCGAAAAGCCCTAAACCCAGGTTACGGTTATGGTCGCAGTGGACCGGGTCAGCCAGTTACTTAATTACAGCCTCAAGTCGGTCCTTCATAGTGGGTATTTTGACCATGACGGAAACAGGGTAGTTGCAACATCCGTCATATCAGCAATCTTGCATTTAAAATTACGGCTTAACAGACTTATACTCCCCATGTATAGGAGCCCTAGTCTACAAAAAAGAGGTTTCGGTAGGTTCTGGTGACCCCCTAAACCCCCCTAAAGCCCAAACCCCTAAACGCCCAAATCCCCTAAACCCCCAAACCCCTAAATTCCTAAACCCCTAAATCCCCTACACCCGAACCCCTAAGCCGAATTGAGCCGTGGTTCGAACCCCGAGGCGTACCTGCAGGTGTTCCGCCGACTGCTTGAGGCGGGAGGGGAGACAGAGGATTCCACGGTTTAGGCTTATAGGGTGTAGGGTTCTTTTTAAAGAGTAGAATTTAGGGTTTAGGGTTCTTTTTAAAAGTAGAGTTTAGGGTTTAGGGTTCTTTTTAAAATTGGAGTTTAGGGGTTTAGGGTGCTGTCTCCAAGTGGAGTGTAGGGTAGTGTAGGGCTTTTGTCGGTTTTGCTTTGGGTTGAAGCGCCTCCGGTGCGTGTCCTGGCTTTCAGGTTTTTTGCTCCCAGGTGTCAGGGTTTGGCAGACTGGGGCGGACAGAACATCGAAGCCTGAATAGCGTGTTTAGTAACTTAGTACGATTTCTTCGGGCTTCTTCGGGTTACTATAGCATAGTATGCCTCAAATCCCCATTCTGATTCCGATTCATGAGGCCTCTATACTGCCTCATCTGTCGCCGAGCACAAGGGCTTTGGTAGTACAGTAAACTCAGTAAACCAGCTTACATAAGGTGTTGACGATCGTCGTCCTATGATCCTAAACCCTACGCCCCACAGCAATTCAATTCTCAAACAGAGAACCTTATAGTAGAAGCCAGAAAGTTGGAACATCATTCTCCTCATGCCCTTAAGGTAAAGTATAGGGATCCTAGCACGAATCCTCCTAAATCCATGTTCCAACTTTCTGGGATTCGCTGTAAATGGCCTTTACGTGACGGGAAGATGCGAGTTCAAGTCTACAGTAAACCCCATAAAGTTGGAAACCGGATTAAGGCCAAATAGTGCTGGGATTCCCTATGCATTGCTCTTAAGGATTGAGGCTATGGGGTTTCCAACTTTTTGGCTTCTACTGTAGACCGGCCTGACTATCGTTATTCTACAAGAGAGCTAGCTATAGTGAACCCCAGAAATGTTGGAGTTGGAGCATGGGTTTAGGATGATTCGTCCTGGGATTTGCGTTAAATTGATGGGCATCAGGATAATGATGTTCTTACTTTCTGGCTTCTACTGTATGAGGCACCCGGCTTGGTCCATTAGATGCACGGTTCAGGGCTCATGCCTCCTGGTTCAAGGTCTAAGGATCTGAAACTTAAAATGATGGGAACTAGTAACAGGGCTATAGCGAAGGTTAACTATATGTATATCACGTACAAGCCCCTTACTAGCAAATCCCACGATCCTCGAGGAAGACAGTTGATTGAAACACTAGCCTTGGGGATCCTTGAGCTACTAGACTTGGGGTTTGTGGGGTTCGGTCGTATTCTCATGTGCCGTTTCTGAACTTCTTTGACTGTAACCTGGACGTCAGCGGTCGCGTCCTCGTTCTACAAAGTGTTTCCTGGAATATAGGGATTAGAATAGGGTTTGTTGGTATATTATCCTATCGTTATAGTAAGGAACCCCGAAAACCCTATTCTAATTCTTCAGGCCCCTATAATTAGTACGTGTGCCTGTTCTTCCATGCCAAGCCTAGCCTCCGACCCCAGGAGGGTTCTGGTCTAAGGATTTGGCTATAGGGTTTGGGATCCGGATTCGGGTTCGGGTCCAGGTTTAGGGTTTATGGGGTTAAGGGTCCAGGGTTGAATGTGTTGATGTTGGCACAAATGCATTGGTTTCGATCATGTGCGACGCGCTCTCGCTTACCTTCCAGTAGACATTACTCACAGCGCTCCTTCCCAGCAAGAATGACATGCCTCCAACTAGTTTTCCTCCACCTTCAGCAAACTGCGTAATTTTCCATAGCCGAAGCCTTCAATATCGCCCCTGCCCAAAACTGCCCTGAAACTCCAAAGAAGCGAGAATCGCTAACCTTAAAGCCAACGAAGCCTGAAGCCCTAAACCTCCCTTAACTCCTCAGCTTGAAATTGCTAAGCCCTAAACCCTAAACTAAAGCTTATAACTTATAACCCAAAGGGTCCATGTACCCAAATAGTATATACTTTAGCCTTAAAGTACTCCCTATAAAAGTACATTGGGCCCAAAGTATATACTATTTGGGTGCATGGACCCCTTAAAGCCTAAACCCTAAACCTTTATAGAACCCTTGTAGGAACTTTAAAGGAACCCTATTTGGGCACATGGACCCTTAGGATGCCACCCTCCGGTGTTCAGGAGCCGCTGCCGCCGAAGTCGGCTGACCAGAAACTGCCGATTTGGGAGACCCCTGGCCTGGGTGGAGTGCAAACCTTAGGGTCTGTAGGGTTTGGGGATTTAGGGTTTTATGGGTTTAGGAGTTTTGGCGTTTGGGGTTTTCTGCGGCTCGTTTGTGTGGTGCTGTAAATCCGGCCAGTGCATCGGGGAACGACTATGATCGAGGTTTCCATGGCTTGTCCGTGGGGACTGCTAATCCCACCCGGTACATTGATTGGGAGAGCGACTTTGAGGCTGGGGCTTTCCGTTCCGCCTCCAGCTTCACGCTCGGCTGGTGGTGGTCCCGGTCGTCGTGGTGGCCGTGCTCGTCGTCGTATCTTCGGGGTGTTTGTGGTGCGTGGTCTTCCACTGCGTGGGGATCCACGCGGAGGTAATAATCATCAGGTTGCTGTGGAGCCGCCTTTCGGAACGAGTCTGGCGTTTTGTCGGACGAGCCCGCACAAGAGGCGATGACGTTCGTACTCGGTCTCAAATGGCTTCTGTGGGACCGCATGCAACAAGTGACCACGCAATTCCAATGAGGGCGTGGACCGTCGCATTCTTCTGGCCACGAAAATCGTGGGCGCCGTCACGACCTACGACGTCGCTGGCGGAGGCTTGAACCATCACCCATCTGCTCCGCAAGGGTGCGACTGTATGGCCCAGCAACGGCGCGCAGGTATCGTGATTGAGGCCACCGCTGCTTACCAGGCGTCGCAGGTATCGTCGCATGCGACATGTCAGTTTGTTCCTTTCACCTTGTTGTTCTGATCTCGTTGACTCGTCGTTGCAGGCTGGGCGTGTCATGGTAGAAGACACCCTCGCACAAGAGCACCACTGGGTCGCGCGCTGGCTGCTCGCGATGCCCGTGGGTTCTGGAAAAAGGTGGGCCGCTGCATGACTTTACTTCTTTCTGGTTCCATGCCCCGCCCAAAAGACTGTCTGAGGCGCTGGCCCACCTCCAGCTGGCGCGGACAAAGCAAGGCGGCCGGGAAGTGCGCCGCGATGCGGATACCGATGCAGTCCGACCGTCCCTCATCCTGTGCGTTGCCATCCTGATCCCGGAAAACCGACAAGAGAGTGAGGTTGGGGAAGGCGGCAGGCTCATCGATGAGCCGCCGCAGCAGAAAGAACAACACCTGTGCCGGCAATAAAGCTCCGCAGGTTTATGGGTTTAGGGTTTACGGATGGTTTAGGGTGTAGGAGGCGGTGGTATAGGGGTTCTGTTCTGTTTTGGAAGGGTTTATAGGGAATATGTTGGATTCAAGAAAGGTTTCTACCACGGTTTTATAAGGGCTATGTCGGAATTGATACTACGATTCTTCTACTCCTGTGAGGCTTATATCAGTGCCAGCGACATTCTCTGTTGTTTGTCCTGTAAGTTGCCTTTGCGTGAGCTGGTTAGCCTACAGAATGGCCGGTGGCACTTCTTCTGGAGTGTTACTAACCTTCGTACTCGTACAGACTTATGCATGCAGATTCGTGTGTAGGTATCGTGTGTTCTGTATTTCGTACATGGGACTATGTGGTTGCCTGTCTGCAGTATCTTTAGCATATTTGCTTCCACCAGAATTCTGAGCTTGTGGTCTTGTGGTCACCCTGGTTCCATGGCTTCTTGCTGCTTGCATTAATCTTAGCAGAATGCCGTCTTCTCAAAGGTCGTCGCCAACAACAGGATCTTGCCCAATCCGTTCGAAACCGTAAGCCCCATGAGCCCTAAACCCTATTAATCTCTCTGAACCCGGCAAGCCCCAAAACCTCCAAACCCTACACCCCCTAAATCCTAAGCTTGGTAAACCTTATAGGCTATTAACCAGCATAGCCGGCATAAACCCTGTAAGCGCTATGAGGCCTAAACCTTGAACTCTCTAAACCCCTAAGCTCTCCAAATCAAAATCTTACTAAACCTTATAGACCGTAAGCCCTGTAAATCATGAACTCTATGCGCCCCGTAAACCCTGAACACAACAAGCCCTGTACACCTCAGACCCTATTTATAAGCCCTAAACCCGCAACCTTCTAAACCCATCTAAGCCCTAAACCCTCGAAGCCCTCGAGCCTGTAAACCTATGCGCCATAAACCTGTAAGCCCTGTAAACCCTCTGAGCCTTAAGCCCTATACAATCGCCCTCTAAACCACAAACTCTATAAGCCGTTGTAACCCTAAACCCTATAAGCCCTGTAACCGCAAACTCTATAAGCCCTGTAAACCCTAAACCCTATCAGCCCTAAAGCCTATGAGCCCTGCAAACCCCCAAAACGCTATGAGCTCTGCAAACACTCTAAACCCTATACTATAGGGGCCTTAATAATTGCCTATACTATTTTGGGGGCTCCTTATGATGAATATAGTATTGTGGTCCCCAAAACTCTATTGTAATTATTAAGGCCCCTACATTAAACATCATTAAACCCCAAACTACAATCCTTCAGTCTAGATGGACCGGCCAACATCTGCAAGTTGGGGGGAATTCATGCTGCATCCAGTCGTAAAAAGGGTTCGCAAGGTTAATGGGTTTAGGATTTGGGGTTTAGGGTTTTGGATTTAGGGTTAGGATTTAGGGTTTAGGGTTGGGTTTGGTCTAGGGTCTAGGGTACTTGGCTGCTGCTTCTTGCAACTCCCGTGTTTAACTTGATATTCCTACTCAGTAGTTTCGTGGAACCTTTGCCCTCTGGGGCACTGCAAGCCATATAGTGTCGCAAAGGCAGCCCTGCTAGTTTCTCTTAGCAGCTGGACAAGCAAACCTAAATCCTGCACCGAAATACAGAAAGGAAGTACAGCCGCATCGCTCGAGCCACTGGCACAGTGAACGGCAAGGACTTTGCCTACGAGGCACGCCGTTCAAGTTCAACGTTCAGGTTTGAGGCCTAAACTCTAAACCCTGTTCGCGGTTTTGTCCAACTGAAAGAATCTGGACTTGAGTTTTAGTTTAGGGCGTGCGTGCCATGCGCTTCAGCCCTTAAGCTTATACTCAGGCTGCGACTTTCAGCATCTAGTTTTAGAGATTACTGTAGGGGCCTAAATAATTACCTATACTATTTTGGGGGTTCCTTCTTGTAATTATAGTATAATGGGCCCCCAAACCCTATACTAATTATTAAAGCCCCTATATTACTCTTTGTAGTTCTTGAGTCTAAGCCTCAACACCCCTCCTGGACCTTGAATCAGCGAAAGCCCCAGCTCTCGTCCAGCCATGCTACATCTAGGCGCCTTCCCGTCGAGCATCAGCCCTGCATTGATCTTTTCGTTCTGTTGAAAGCTGACTTTGGCTTTGTCATCTGTGCGTTTGTTGTGATTATCTTTGTCCGGACTACGTATGTCGTGTCTACACTCGCAGACGGTCCCACTATCATCATAATCATCATCGCCATCACCATTATCATCAGCATCGCCGTCACGACCACCAGCATTATCATTATCATCATCACCATCGTCATCCTCATCCTCATCTTCATCGTCATCATCATCATCATAATCATCATCAGTCTCACCGTCCCCATCAGTTCTCATTGTTGCCGTCATCGCTACTCCTGCCCACCCGCCCCCTCCTCCCCATCCCCAACCCACGCCAATCCCAGCAACATCAGCAATAGCACCACCTGCACTCCCGCTGAAAAGATGACTATCAATACGGTAGCCATCAACACCATAGTCACTTCCAGCACCACCACTGCCACCACGATCACCACCACCATCGACGCCACCAGCACCAGTGCCACCACGAGCACCAGCAGCAGCCGCCGCGGCAACGGCAGCATCAGCACCGGCACACCACTAACTAGCACATAATCGACACTTTCACCGAGCAACGGGACACCGGCACGACAAGCAGCAGCGGCAGCAGCGGGAGCAGCGGCAGCCTTCGTCCTTACCAACATCATCATCATCAACAACATCAGCTTCATCAGTTCATTATTATCATTCCTCTTCAGACGCATCATCATTGCTATCGTCACGATTAGGAGCATGGGCAACATCTTCATTATCGCTGCCTCCATCGAAATCATCAACACCATTGTCACAACCATGAGGCATGCATTCCTCAAGGGACCATGTACCCAATAGTACATACTTTGGCCTTGAGGTACTCCCTATATAGGTACATTGGGCCTAAAGTATATGCTATTTGGGTACATGGACCCCTTAAGCCTAAATCCTAAAGCTTAAACCCTAAACCCTTACAGAACCCTTATAGGAACTTTAAAGGAACCCTGTTGGTGCAATCACTTCGTCCCACACGGCAAACTGCGAGCAAGCTACGATCTCCCCATGCGCCAAAAGAAATGGGACGTCATAGGGATCCTAATCTAGTACTAGAGAATGCCCGAGACGCAGGCCAACGACATTTTCTTCGGCGAAACTGCACAGGGCCTTCGTCAGAGGTCGTAAGGTCAAGGACTTCACGCTGGAGTGGTTGGGGCTCGGGTGTAGCTTTTAATGTTTGGGATGTTAGGTTGTGGTTGAGATGCTGGAAAGTGATTGACCACGATCTAGAACTTGCATGTTGAGATTGATGACTCGGGGCAGAAGCAGGAGACGGTTTGAAGAAGTGTTGCTGTTTGGTAGAGTGGATGTTTAGCGATCCGTTGCTATGTGCATGCATGAAAATGTCCTTGCAACTGTGGCGAGCTGCTTGCATCTGGCGGTTAGAGGTTATCGGTGTTGGTAGGGGATTAGGGTGTAAGTGCTCAGGGCTTAACGGGGTTTAGCGTTTAGGGGGTTTGCGACTCCGAACTTGTGAATTTTACCATCGGACCACAACTGCTTGAGGAAGCCACTGGACGCTCAGCTGCGATTGGGTGAGCCGACGACGACGTGGGCTGGCACTGGTACTTGTACATCAACAGCCCACGTCAGTAGTTAAATTGTAAAGATACCACAGTTTGGGTTCATTGAAAATCTGGTTACTAAATGCTCTGAAACTCTAAGTAGACTCAGTAGATTTTCCAAAAGGCTGTGGCAGAATGTAGGTCTGCGCTGTGATAGGAGCTGTTTCTGTGCTTCTGGCGCGCAGTTTGTCCCTGACGCATCGCCTGCCGCATAGTAGGTTCAGCGTCTTTTCCACTGGCACGCCTCAGAACAGTCAGAATATCTGAATGAAGATCACAGTGCTGGCCATCTTGTTTTAATCATGGTAAGAACAAGAGCAGCCACCACCAGCGGCACCAGCACCAGTACCAGCACAGGCACCAGCCCCAGCAGCAGCACTGCCACCGCCGCCACCACCTATCAGCAGCAGCAACAACAACAACAACCTCAACCTCTAGCACAACCTCAACCTGAACAAGAATGCTTTTCATGATAACAAATCACAAGATTAACGACAATAGTAGTATAAAAGTTAGAAACAGTCAATAACAGTAGTAGCATCGTGATAGTAGTAAAATAAAACATAACCGTAGTAAGACTACCATAAGTATCACAATTAGTATAATGACGTGTATAATGAGTCAAAATCATCAACAAACTGTAATAGTATTCATGTTGATAGAATGGCAATAGTCATAGCGGATTCATGGCCTAATAGAAATGCTACGACTAAGAGTATTGCTAGTAATAACAAGAATGCTAGTAACCATCGTATGAACACTCAATATTAACAGTGGTAGCAATAATCGCTGTAGTAGTAACAATGAAACCATGACAACAGCAATCATATTAATAGTAATGCCCATATTCGAAATCGTAATCACAGTCATATTGCTCAACATGCTATGCATAATGCTGATATTGATAGTAATAAGCAGAAGCACAATCATAAACGGAACATACATAAATTCAGTAAGTATCATGGGTATACTAGTAAAACTTAACCAAAATAACAAATAATAATAGCAACCATAGCTATACCCATGTGAACGAGAACAGCAGCAACTGAAACAACAACAGCGGCAGCAAACACCAACATCAACAACAGCAACAACAGCAGCAACCCCAGAGACGGCAGCTTCAGCACCAGCACCAGGTCCACCACCACCAACAACATCATCATCGTCAACAACAACAACAACACCAAGAACAACAACAGCAACAATAGCAACAACAACGGCGACACCAACAACAGCAACAACAACAGCAGCAGCAGCAACTTCAACAACTCCAGCAACAGCAGCAACAACAACACCAGAAGCAGCAGCAGCAGCGGCAGCAGCAGCACCAACACCAGCACCAGCAACAACAACAATAGCAACAGCCCCAGCAACACCAACAACATCAACAGTAATAGCAGGAATAAAATAGCCACAGCTACAGCCACAGCGGCGACAGCGACAACACCAGCGACGAAACCGACGGTCATGAACAGAGGCCCTCCTTCCCTGCCCCTGCGAGAAACCCATTGTCGGGCTGCTGCTTCTAGGCTGCATCATGAACTACTGTTCTCGGTGGTGCCGAAATCTCCCAGTAGACAGAGCGGTTTGGATGCATCCACGGCAAGCGGATGATGTGCGAACTCTCCGGGGTTTTGGGCGACTGGCTGAACATCTCAGAGTTGCATTGTATGGCGATATATCGTTTTACTTGCATGGTCAAAATAGACCGACACATTTGTACATAGTGAGATTTCACGATATAGCACTAAGTTTGCAGGCTAGTTCCTGACTCCGACTTTCCTCCATCCAACCTTTGTATCTTTGTAGTTCCTGAACTACCGAACTCGACCTATGCCTTACATCTTGAAAGCTAGACGGTTGAGAGAAACCCGGTAAAATACCTTGTGGTTTTGCATACTTGGAAAGATGCCGCAAGCTACCATGACCTGCAAAGGAGAACTGCGTCCGAGCAAGGGTGGTTGAGGGGTGTGGGGTCTGGGGCTTTTGGTTTAGCGGCTTTGCCTTGTGAACGTTCCATCAAGTCCAGGCGTTGGGTTTCAGGAGTGGGGCAAAAGCAGTCCAGATTCCTGGGTCCGGGTCTCAATGTCCGAACTGCCATCGCTGCGAACTTGTACGGAGCCTAAGACGCATATGTTTGGGTAGTCTGAACTCACCACGATACCACGAACGGAGCTGCGAGGTCGTTTAGTCCTTTGGATGCCTGATTTATGTTTCAGTTCTGGGTTGAGTTGTTGTATGATGTTCGACTTATTCTGGTGTTTGAATTCCGGCACCTTTGACGAAAAGGCATAGGATGTTGTAGAGGACTGAGGAAGTATATAGGTCCTACATACAAACTGCTCACAGGTGTTTGCAGTTTCGGGTGTTGTACATGGGTATCCTCAGGATTGCAGTCGTCCAACTCCTCGACTCTCAGAGTGTGCTGAAAGCCTTGTGCGTAGATGCGACTCACCGACAGCGATGGGGCGGGTGGACAAAGCGCTTCATACAGACACGCATGCAGCGTCTGTATAGCAATCAGAACACTCCCTTCGTTGGCTATGGAATTCCCAGGTGTTGCAAGTACAAGAATGCAAAACAGTTTAATTGCTAATCGTGAAATTTGGCATATTTTTTTGCTTCCAACAACTCACGGCATGGATGCTGGCAAGGTCTTCTGTGTTCTGCGGCCGGAAATGGTCTCAATGGGCTAAACCTGTCTCTGCGCTTCAGTCTACGCCCTATACAGAGCTTCGTCGGGGTGGCCGTTCAAACTATGTAAGGATGCTGGAATGTCCTGCAGAGAGGTCATGGTCTTCCGGGAGAACTCTCTCTCTGTATACCCTAAACCCCAAAACCCTGCTTGCCAAGCGGAGAAAGGGTCAGGGCACTTCAAAGACCCTAAAATCCTAAACCCCTAAAACCTCAAACCCTAAACCCCTAAACTTGCCCTAAACCCTAAACCCTAAAATGTGGGGTTGGGGGATGGGTACACGGAGCCTTAGGCCGTCCAATTGGCCAAATCTTCCTGCCCACGCCTCCGAAGCCAAGCCCCAGACCGTTTGCCTGCGAGGTGGGATTCCTCCAAAGCAGCATGGACCTCTGTTCGGGCAAGGAGGCAGTGTAGGGTATGTAATATAGCGTTTAGGGGTTAGGGTATGTAGGGTTTAGGGTATATAGGGTTTAGGGTATATAGGGTTTAGGGGTTTAGGGTTTATGGTATATAGGGTTTAGGGGTTTGGGGTTTAGGGTTCACGCTAGTGACCACTTTGTGCCTGGCCCTAGGGCTGCAGTTGTCTGGATACAGTGGGTTACATTTTAGATGGCTAGCTACCTACTATTTAAGTAACTGGCGTCAAACGGAAAGGGTGGTTTTGTGATGTTTCGTGGTGGTTTAAGTCTGCTGTGTGCTAGGGCCCGAACTTCAAACCACGAGAAATAAGATGAGCACTGGCCGAACACGGGCTCTTGGGGGCGACTGGCGTAGAGGTTTATTTTGGGCTGGACCAATAATGTCATAAGAGAGCAACACACGTGCACCTGCATCAAACCGAAGTTGAGCCTAAATCAGCCTACTAAACAACTGTGCGACTCATGCTTCACAATTAGAGTAAAGAGGTGGGGTCTGTTATCGTTACTACAACCTTTTTTTCGGGACTGCAAGCGGGAACATGACTATTGCGAGCTATTCGGATCCCTCCGTTACGTGAGGCTTTCACAGTTGTGACTCCGGGTTCATCTTAGTAGTGGAGTAAACGCCCTTTACCTTCTTCGGGGTTACAATGATCCCTATATGACCCCTAGTTCCCTTAGGAAACTGGACAAGTAAGGCTCATTCCCTCGTCAATGAGTCTCGCGACGAAGATACTGATATAGCCCAGACCTCACGCCGAAATACTTTGCTGCGGTAGGTCAGACCAAAGACACTCCGAAGCGGTGCGTCGTACCCGCAGCCTCTACATCTCTTTCCGGTGTTCATCTGAAACCAATACCTTGACACACACTAGGTTCAGGGTTTGGGGTACGTATAGGGTTTAGGTTTAAGGTTTAGGGCTTTTGGGATCATTGAAAGCACCCCGCACAAGCAGGCATGGCTCATGGAGGCAGCGGCTGCTGTTGTGCTAATGCTGAAGGGTTGTGGGTTTGGGGCTTGCAAGCATTCAGCTAGGGTTGTGTGCAGGGTATACCGCTTTCGGGCTGTGCGTGCATGGAAAGAGACACAGAGAAAGACAGAGAGAGAGAGATTCAGATATATATATATATATATATGTACATATATATATATAGATATACACATGTTGTGTCATATGTCTCTTTGAGATCCCAAGCCCGCATTTGCCAGACCTGTCCGCCTGCAGACGCCCGGCGCCTCAGGGCAGTCTGCAGGGCCTTGCAGTGGTCTACGGAATTGCAGAGGGCGGGGTCCGAGCTTTCAGGTTTTCGGGTCTACGGGGCTTACAGAGCTGTGTTGGGGTTATAGGCTTTACCTTAACCCTGAATAACCCACCTTTTTAGGGTTCCCTACTATGATTTCCTTATATAAGTCCTTAAAAAGGTAGGTTATTCCGGGTTACGGTAGGGCATATAGGTTTTTATGGCCGCCACGACGTGAACCGCCCTTGAATCCCAGCCCCGGAACCCTCAATCCTGAAGTAGGACAGTGGATTCGCTGCATGACTTTGCTTTGGCAAATTCTCGCTTAACCACAATCACGACCCCGTAGCACAACTGCCAAACTAGTGAACCCTATATCCCTGATCCAATCCGCTTCTTCAGAGATCCAAGCCGAAGATAATTACCAACATTATTCTTAAAGGCTCCTTACTAGAGTTTTACTATAAAAGGGGCCCAACACCCTGTCCTTTTGCGCAAGGCCCCTACATGACGCCGCTATCAGCAGTAAACTCCAATGCCTACGTCGGACCGAAGTCAAGTCCAAGCCGTTTCGTCCAAACCGGGCCGCCCAAGGGTTTAGGGTTTTTAGGGGTTTAGGGTTTAGGGTTTAGGGGTTTAGGGTTTAGGGTTTAGGGGTTTAGGGTTTAGGGTTTAGGCTGCCGTCACCCGAACCCGTAACCTTATTTCAAACTCGAAACCCTGCAGCGCCAAATTATCATCCCTGAACCTTATCCCGAATTAGTATGATAATTCCTTATAATTTGCTTTAGCCCCTAAGCCATGAACCCTGATTCCCAGAGCTACTGCCTAAACCTTAAACTCAAATCCCCAAGCCCTACACACTGAACTCACATTTCTGAACCCCATGCAATCCTTAAATCCTCATCCGTACTCGCCACCTGAAGTTGAGCTTACTCGCCAAGGCTGTGACGCTCCTTTCGGCATGGGGCAGGTTGGGCCGAGCGAAAGCAATACTGTTCCATTTTAGGGCTTCCTAGTATAGTTACAGCGTTTTATCAAAAGGGCTTGTATAGCACGGGATCACTATTTAGTGCGTAACCCAGGCCACTGGAAGCCCGAATTCACTTTCTTGGAGGGGTTCCTTTGACATCCAAGCTATAAGTTGTCAAACTAAGGGTCCCTTTTTGGGTACCCTGAATCATAGGTGCCGTATTATAGTAGGGACCCAAAGAGGGACCATAGTTTTATATGGTTGGAACCTCAGGGGCCCGAAACCCGATCCTGAAGCAAACCCTAAAACCCAAAGGGTCGAAGAAGTAGTATAGTATATCCATAGGCTCCATAGTAGTTCCTTTTTGAGATTACCTTATAGCGGACTCAACCACCCTGCAGCTATAGGTCCCTCCCCGCCAGAGATCGCCTCCAGAGGTGTCTGAGCACGCATCACAGTGCCTCTTGTGGTCGATCAGAGAAGCCTAGGGTTTAGGTTTAGGGTTTAAGGGTTTAGGGTTTAGGTTCACATCCTCGACCCGACAGCTTTTACGACAAGGACCTAAACTTACAACGAGTGCGAAACCGATCGAGTGCGTGCTATGACAGCTCCCTGCGTTGGCAGGCTGCAAGCACTGAACCCCAGTGCTTTCGAGGCTCGCTGCATGTCGGGATGGGATACTGCAATCGGCTGCCTCGCGCGTGAATCAGGACAGCCTACGTAGTTAATGCTTGATCTTCACAGGTATCTTCACCTTGCTGCGCCGCCGCATTTTGCACAAAGATGCCATGGCGTTGCTTCGTGTGGTGTTGCTGTTTCTTTCGAACTCATCTCCACTACCTGGACCCCAAAAGTATGTAGAAGAATAGCCTTTTATGGGTATTGGGCCATTATTTTACCTACTTTGGGGGGTTTAGGTAACGACCCTCCGGCTGCTCCGTCTCCTCCTCGTCACGCGCATGCGCGGGACATTGCTTATTGTCATATGGGAGTTTCCGAAAATTTGGGGGTGCCTTATTTTGGGGTCCTTCTGTTGATGGTCAAAATCCTGCATTACCTTAAGGACCCTAAACCATGGGAATTACGGTATATTCCTTATTATGGGTAATGCAGGATTTTGACCATCAACCGTTATAATAAGGATCCTACTATCTCGGGCACTGTATTTGGGTCCCCCATTTTCGGAAACTCCCATATCATCTCTATTGTTGCCGTTGTCGTCGTTGTCGTCGTTGTAGATTGCTTGTATAAGGGGCAGACGAGGTATCAATTCGGGATGATTTGTTATCTCCTTGTTTGATATAGGGCTCTACGTTCTAAAGCCCTGGGATTCATCACCGGAAGATCTCGGGACTTTAAGATCGGTCGTTGCATGAGGCTTTATACACTTCCTCAGGGTGTCTTTTTTTTTGTGAAGATACAAACTAAAATGTAGACCGATACCATATTCTAATTGGTAAGGCCCCTTTATATTAGAGGCTTTGAGGCTGGTGTATAACTCAACTATAAGGAATGTTTGCCCGTTGGCTTGCGGGACCTCGTCTAAACGCCCCCAAAGGCCAAACTGTATTGCAGCTTAGTTAATAACAACATCGTACATTCCAACCGCTCAACCTTACGCCCCATGTTTCAGGCAGTCAGCAGCGTACTTCTGCAAGAAGGCAGGGACATCACTTTTTGGCCCCAAGCTCTAAGCCGGCTCTGCAGAGTCAAACGGGTGAATTTCGTTTACAATCCCCGAGCACGGTTTTATGTAGGGTGGAGGCTGGAGAGCCTGAACCTTGAACTGGAAAAAACATGATTGACCTCTGCGCTTGTTTTTATTTGGAGTCTCAAAAGTGGAGGCCGAACGATGGCAGAAGTCCCTTGCGTCAAGTTAGGTGGCCTGCCAACGGGTTGAGGGTTTCCCCAGAACCGCCTAGACAGTGCAGAACACGCAAAAGCCACTATAGTTTATAGTACCAAGAACCCTAACCCGATACCCAACCATCCGCTGCGCTTGTCCTGAAAAAGTCGAAGAACAAACACTGCAAGCTAATACCCAAAAGCCCAACATCATGTGATCCTTCAGGTTGAACCATGTTGAACTACTATAACCCCGTCTACAGTCCCACAGGTTAACATGTAGTTGCAACTTCAAACGTAAGCTACTGCTTGCTTTCGGACGAAATCCCAGGATAAAGGGTTTATAGGGTGTATGGGTCCTAGCATCAATGAGCATTGGGTCCAGTTAAGGGTCTAGAGGTGTGGCTTCCATGGCCTAAACCCTAAACCCTAAGCCCTAAACCCTAAACCCTAAGCCCTAAGCCCTAAACCCTAAACCGAAAAGTGGAATTTCTTGAGCTTAGAATCCATTGGTTTGGGATCTATTGGTCACAGGTTGATGAGTTTGACAGCTTCGAGATGTGCGTTGTAGGCCCGCGAGCTTTAGCCTAAAGCCCTAAAGTTTAAGATCCCAAGAGCACCAAAAATACCGTTCCCGAAGACCCTTGTAGACAATCTCTAAACGCTTTAGCTTCGGGGAGGCTGCTTGAGTCGCTTGAGTCATGGAGGCCCTCGGCTGTAGAGGTCTATGTTTGGCTGGGAAGCGCTATGTCTCCACATGGTTTTCACCTTATTGCTTCCAGTTGTTTCAATCATTCCGCGTTGTCGATAATATTCAAAAGAGTATTTGTATGCTATTACACTATTACTGGTACATGGTGCCATGACTGCCTAGGCCTGTGCTACTTGATGCAGGAGATGCCAACACTGCTCCGGTGACCTCCCTTGGTGCTACGGACCTGCGGGAGGTGTGAAGTCAAGAAAGGTTGTGGCTTCAGGAATAGGGTTTAGGGTTTAGGGTTGACCACAAACCCCAACCGAACCAACAAGGCTTTATTTAATTTACAACCACTTAGAAAGCTGTTGGGCCCCAAGATTGACTGCTTCCATAGTTCAGTCATGAAGGACTTCGGGTTGAGGTTACACAGAGCGTACCTAGACCCTATATGATGTAGTATTCTTTTGATGACCTTTATCTATGACTAGGATCCTAGAATCAGAAGATAAGGTACGTAATGGTGCCACATCGCGGGGTCTAGTACCCAGAGACTCCAATATCCCTTAGTTAAGGAATATACCTTAAATGATATTAGGGATCCTACTATAATTTAAGGTATATTCCTAATTAAGGGATGTTGGAGTCTCTGGGTAGGTACTTAAAGGATTATGGGACTTAGTAACTAGGGTTATAATTAGGGTAACTCTACTTATAACTACTTATAACCCCAATCAAGGTACTTATAACCTTACTTACTAAGTCCCATGATCCTCCAAGTACAGTGCCCAAACCCTAAACCCTATAGATCCCTTTAAGGAACCCTATAGATCCCTTTAAAGAGCCCTTTAAGAANTAAGTCCCATGATCCTCCAAGTACAGTGCCCAAACCCTAAACCCTATAGATCCCTTTAAGGAACCCTATAGATCCCTTTAAAGAGCCCTTTAAGAAGCCTTACTAAGTCCCATGATCCTGCAAGTAAGCTTTTTCGGCTTTGGGGTTGCAGGCCTTGGGCGTCCGGGCTGAGGCTCAGGGCTTTGTGTTTTCGGGTTCATTCCCAGAGAGCCCAAGGGGCCCCTTAATTATGCAATACTTAGGGATCCTTTAAGGGATCCTTTAAGGGATCTGTAGGGTTTAGGGTTTAGGGGACTCCAGCATCCCTTAATTAAGGAATATAGCTTAAATCATAATATGAAGCCATGTATAATTTAAGCCATATTCCTTAATTAAGGGGTATTGGGGCTCTCTGGGTTCGGGTGCATTCAGGATGTATCGGGGGCAGGTTTCAGGGGTTGGGGCTTTTGGGATTCCGATTTTGGAGCCTTGGGGCTTTGGTTTGCGGCGAACGACCCAGGGTTGTTTGGAGCAAGCTGCACGTCTATCATTTATTCTAAGGAGCTGTTTCAGCAGTTTTGTGGCTGAGAGGTCTTGGGCCTCTGCGCGTCCGACGTTTGTCCTCGACCGAAGACCTCTGAGTTACAGCAAAACTTCGCGCTTCGAGCAAGAACCGCCTGCGCCAGACCCAGCGGGACAACGACTAATGTAGGAACCTGATTAAGAAACCCTGGGCCTAGAACCCCAAAATAGTAGGATTCATATAAGGAACCCTACTAAAGGCCCAAGGTTTCTTAATCAGGTTCCTACATTAAACGAAGTTAAACGGAAGTCTCGGAAGATACGTGCTCACTCTCCCCTCCGCCGCCCCCCGCAAGCTATCCCTCAATCCAAAGCACAATCATATACCGGAAGCTTTGTTCTTTTAGGCTTGGCTTAGGGTGTTATACAAAAACTATGTAACGAATGAGGGCTTCGGGATTGGGGCAGAAGACTCGGAAGAGTAGGAATTGCGAGGTGGCCGTGGCCTTTGCCAGAGCACGCTGGGTCCAGGGCCAAGAAACTCAAGCGGAAAGCCCTTGTGTTGGCCGAGGGCTGTTCGGACAAACTGTTTGAGCAAGAGCTTGCTGAGATTGCTGAGAGAAATTTTTGGGATATCAGGGTGCGGCGGGAATGCGCGGTTTCCCTGCGCATTATACCCGTAGTACCCTTTTTCGGACAACCTTAGGATCCTGTGACAAGAAAATCACGTGACTCAAAAGACACTACTATCAGGGTCGGTAGAACCACAGGCAAGACCTTCAGCCCCAGATTTGCAAGAGTTCGAAGCTAAGACACCAACTGATATAGGGGCCTTATTTAAATGTTAACTAGAATCGGGGTTTCGGGGTATCTTTTAGTATAATCGCGAGATGAATGTTCATGGAGTTAGGGGTAATAATGAGAAGGAGCCCGATGGTATAGAGTATTTGTTCAGTATTGGTGAGTGTTAAGTGTAGGATTCTACATTATGTGACATTATGTGCATGACCCAAGCGAGAAGCTTTGTGCACCTGCGCTAAGGCGTATCAACCGATGCTTCAAGCCGCAGCCACCGTACTCAGCACACGGCGCGAAGGACTAAAGGGTTTATGGGGTTTAGGGTTTATGGGGGACTCACATTATTCGGTGCCCAGAACACGACTGATAGTTACAGGAGTGCCGCCAGGATATACAAGCCGGCTCCTCGCGAAATGTCATGCTTCAGCGGATGTTTCTTGCCTTACCCAGAGAGCCCAATACCCCTTAATTACGGAATATAGCTTAAATCATAATATGAAGCCCTATATAATTTAAGCCATATTCTTTAATTAAGGGGCATTGGGCTCTCTGGGTACGATGCATTGCACGCGACCTGCAAGACGAAGCGCTCCCGCGCAGGAACAGCGATGTGGCAGCTGCAGGCAATTCTGTGCGAGATCGGCTCTTCAGGAGCTACCCCGGATCTCGCAAAGTTGACGCGTCGCCAAAGAATTTCCCATTATTCTTGAATCAGTAAGTTCCGAATTTCGAAGCTCTCTTTCTCGTAGCAGCTCCTCAGCCTCCTGTCGCTGAAGCCTTCGCAAGTCTTAGAGAGCCTCGCCCCCCTTCCCCCAGTAACAAAGTCCTGAAGGCATCCGAAACCCTGGAATCAGGTTTCTGCCCCAGCTGTGGCGGCTTTGTCACGGTTGCGCTGGCGGCACCCTGCGTCGGAGTCTCATGCAGAGCCTTCAACATCCCATGGTTCAGGGCTTTGGTTCTGGGCTCGGTGGTTTAAGGATCTCATGAGCAGAGTGCCTCTAACAGGGGCAATGCTGATGTTCATTTGAGACTGGATGGTCTTGGCAGAGGTGGGAGCCATCGGCAGTAGGCGAGGGAGCATTGGGAGAAACGGGGCCCTACGTACATGGTGTTGGACAGTACAGCATCCTAACACGAAACGAGGCTATCTTGTGTGTCCATGCGACCATATAACTGCCCAGTACCTGAACAGGAACCCCTGTACTGTCAGTGGGCCTGAGCCTGCCACATACTGCATCGGTGCATGGACCTGTAGTCTGCAAGAGTTCGAGCTGAATGCTGTTGAAGCCAACGCGCAGTTTCTGAAAAGGCTGGAGCAGTACATGGAAGACGCCTTGCTTCAGCTCGAGGACACTCCGCAAGGATAGGCTAAACCAAACTTGAACTCTGATCCCTAAACCCTAAGCGACCCTAAACCCTAACCCCTAGCACGCTTACGCTTAAGACTTAGCCCGTTAAGCTTCTAGCTCCCAAACCAAAACCCCGAAACCCAATGAGCCTTCCAGCCCCCACACCCGTAACCCCAAATCCTAAGCCCTCACCTGACCCTAAGGGTCCAAAGGACCAAATAATTAGGTACTTGGGTTTAGGATAGTAGTTATGTAGCTCAATATTTAAGAGAGTATATGATTATTAGGTACTTGGCCATCCTCAGCCCTAAACATGTATGTAGGTGTACGCATAAACATAGGGGTGGTTGTGAAAATTAGGGTCCCTTTTTGGGTCCTTCATATAATACGGCATCTAACACTTAGGGTAGCCCCAAAAAGGGACCCTTATTTTGACAGCCACCCATATGTTTGTATATACACACATACATTGGTTTGCTTGTTTATTTGTAGCTTGTCTATTGAGGCTCAACCCGGATACAACACAGTCCTCAGGGCAGCCCAGGGCTAACTGCAGGGCTGTAGCCTGACTCACCAGACAACATGGAAGCCCTAAACCCTAAACCTTAAACCCTAATCCCTAAACCCTCCCGAAAACCGAAGCCGTACGAGCATGGTTTGAGGTTAATTAGGGACCCAAACAGGACGTAAGCATAAGCATTTGATGGGGATTTCCCCACCTTATCGGGCTTCATTATAAGGGGGTTTATATGGGATATCCCTATCCTCATTTTTGCTCACGTGCTTTTTTCGGCCTTATGTTATTTAGGTTCCAAACTGTGCTCAAGGCTTTGCCAGGGCAGGCAGCTTAGAGAGCCCGAGTTACAGCAGTTGGGCGCCGAAAGCACGACTTGCCTCGGGCGGTCCGGACTCTAGTCTCTCAGACCTACAAGCCCCGAAACTTAAGTGAATCCTATAAGGCCTATCATGAACCCTATAAGCCTTGTTTCGTCAGGATAGGCCCCAAGCTGAAAACCAAGCTTCCCCGCCCCGAGCCTTAAGTAGATCTTCTACCCCCGGCTAGGAAGCAAAGCCTCCCCCTAAACCCTATAGTAGAACCCAGAAAGTTGGAACATGGATTTAGGAGGATTCGTGCTAGGATCCCTTATACTTTACCTTAAGGGTATGAGGATAGTCATGTTCCAACTTTCTGTATCCCACTATAAAGCCCTAAACCCTAAATCGGCAGCAGGAGTGTGCCGGCTCTGTTTCTGGCCTGGAGCCCATCGGGCTTGAGGGCTATCGGGCTGAGGGGTGCATCAGGGGCTCCAGGTACCCTTTAAAGAGCTCTGATATTTCTCATTAAGAGGTAATTGTGGGCTACAAGAAAGAACGGGTTTAGCTAGGGTTCGGAGTTTTTGGTTTCGGTTTTGGATGCAGGGTTTCGGGTTTGAATGTAGGGTGGAGGCTCAGGATTTTGGGGGTTCAGGCCCTAAACCTCAAAACCGTTCAGGCGATTTTGGGCTTGTGCGGCCTGAGGCTGAGGGGAGAGAGGTGGCTTGCGTGGGGCGTATAGGGCCCAAGGTCTGACGGCGACAGGGTTTAAGGTTTATGGAGTTTAGGGTTTGGGGTTTAGGGTTCGGGAGGACGCATACGAGTCATGGATGTCACACGGAAAGACGCGATAAAGCGCTTCCGGTTTAGTGCTTTGGGGTCTGGGGGTTTCCGATTTTGCCATCGAGCTGCACACATAGTGGACATGAAAGAATCATACAGTGTGTCGGGTATACGAGAGCGGATTTCACACTATGCGTTTCCTTAAAGACTCATATAGAACCCATTTCCTATCGTTACGGGTTCTACTTGGAGGTTCATGGGTAGTTATAAGTAGGGTTATAAGTAGGATAGCTATGGTTATAACCTATATTAGGGGACTGATAACCCCACTTAGAACTACCCATGAACGTCCAAGTAACTTTGCCTCCCAGGGCTTTCCTGTGACACCCCACGTTACGTTGCAATGCGCCATACGATGCGGTCTTACCCTACGGGTCCAAGTACCTAATAATCATATATTCTCTTAAATATTGAGCTACTTAACTACTATCCTAAACCCAAGTACCTAATTATTGGGTCCTTTGGACCCTTAGGTTTATCCACGGTGTATTGCACTTGTTTGCTGTCATGTTCTCCTGAGATCACCACTGTCTCTTGTGGCGGTCTCACATTCAGCCAGTTTCTGTACATCTACAAAAGACCATCCATGGACGTGCAAATTCTCCTTATAATCGAATTACATCACTATGGTCACTGTGGCATGGTTAGGTCGCCATCAACTAAGACTAAGAGAACCCACGCGCACTTGGTCATACTTGAATTGCTAAACCTTAAACCCCTAAGCCTTAAACCTGAACATAAGAGAAAAATTGAGCGGCAGTAGCAGATGTCAGGTTTGGCGAAGCAGGGGCCGCGTGTGGCACATCTTTCTGCGCAGGTCGGCAGAGCAGTGAGTTTGTGCAGCGATTCATTCAGGAGTGAGGATGTGAGATGACAGCTTGAGTTTGGAAGGCAAAGATCTAAACTCTAGATATCTAGATCTGTTTCATCTTGGCTTTTTTCGGAAGCTTTGCATGTGGGATGGCGAGCCCTGTAGGGTGTTTGGGTTTCGAGCGGAGGTAGTGGGTCGGCACATGCAGGGGCACCACTGCTGCGAAATTCGGAGGACTCAGCCATACTCTATGTGTCTGAACAAATGGTGATACTATCCCCCTGCAGTCAGTATATAATTTCAAGAAAATATGCGCGCGAACATTCCCCAAAACCCTACACTCCGTACCTGAGCTTCTTCATTTCGAGTTTGTGTTTGGAGTCTGGAAATGAGGGTGCCCCAAGCTTATGAGCATCATCAACAAGCAAATCCCAGCCAAGCCTGATCTGGATGGGCCTTGGACAAATCCGAAACCAAAAACCCGAACCCTCATTAAGGTTATGGGCGCAGGGTTTTGCAACGACACCCGGGTGTTGGGCACTCCGAGACCCTGAACCCTATAAGCCCTGTGAGCCCTATAAGCTGTATATATATATATATATTCCGTACATATTCGTCTAGGTTTGCTTCTTTGTTGGCTTAACTGTCTATAGAAATACAAGTAAACAAAGCAAATAAATCAGTAAATAGATTTGTATGCATATATATATACATATACATTGAGCAAGAAGTTTTATAAGCCCTTGGCAGCTGCGTTCAGTTTCAGTCCTTGAGTCAAGAAGAACCCCACAGACGAGGACCGACCCCAAAACAAGGTACTTAAAGGATCATGGGACTTAGTAAGTACTGTAGGGTTATAATTAGGGTAACTCTACTTATAACTACTTATAACCCTAATTAAGGTACTTATAACCTTACTTACTAAGTCCCATGATCCTCCAAGTACCAGTCATGTTGAGGTTCCCCTACATCCCCCAAGGGTCCAAAGGACCCAATAATTAGGTACTTGGGTTTAGGATAGTAGTTAAGTAGCTCAATATTTAAGAGAGTATATGATGATTAGGTACTTGGACCCTTAGACCTACATCTGTCTTCCCCTACATCTGTCTCTACCCAAAGGCCCCAAAGTTGTTCCTTTTTGGGGTTCATATTTAGAATTCTATAAGGTAATCCGAAAAAGGAACTACTTTGGGGCCTTTGGGTAGAGCCCGATAAACCCACAACCCCAGACTCTGAAAGTGAACCGGCTCCGAGGCCGTAGGGCCCTATAAACCCTAAAGCCTATAAACCCTTGACCCTAAACCCTAAACCCTATAAACCCTAAAGCCTATAACCCCTTAACCCTGAACCCTAAACCCTATAAACCCTAGAGCCTATAACCCCTAAACCCTTAACCCTTAACCCTGAAGAACCTACCTTTTTAAGGACTTATATAGGTTCTTCAGGGTTAAGGCAACCCTTAACCGTTAAACGAACCATTTTTGCAGAGGCTTTGCAGGCGTCGTGGCTGCTCGACGGCAGCCCGAGCTGGCTGCAGTGCGCCGAGGCTCTCTCTCAGAAAACAGGGGCCTTGACAACGGAAATAGTAATAATAGTAATTTCAGATAGTAATAATAGTTATAATAGCAATAGCCGTAAGAATAGTAACAGTAACAATTAACAAGAATAGTATTTGAGCAGGGTTCACAGTAGAATGTAGTATAGTCTAAACATAGTATAGCCATAACAACGAACCACAAGGAACCGTCTTGTTCATGATCTACTTCAGATGCTTCCGGTTTTAGAGAGGTCGAAGGCTTCAGGGTCTGGGGTCTTAAACCCTAAACCCAGGGTCGTTTAGGCTTCGAGGTTTTAGGGTTTAGGGCTTCAGGGTTCGAGGGTTTGGGAGGGTTTACGTTGTAGGCTGCAGGGCTGGGGCTCAGGTTCAGGCTGCACTACCGTAGAGTTCAGGGTTTGGGCTGATGGATGAAAAATTTACAGAGCACAGTGGTCCCGCCCGAGATTCAGCCCATGACTCCTGAAATCGCGATACACCCTAAACCCTAAACCCACACCAAAAGAAGCCTGAATGATTACCACCGCTAGTCTTTTGGATTCCTTCTTTTTGCTATTCTCTCATATACCCCCCCAAACCTATTCATCCTGATCCTGCCTGCCCCCACCATAAAGAAACGACGAGAATGAGAATGAACCGTAGCTACAGCGAGACGTCTCCGCTCTTCAGCCTCTTAGATCCCAGACCCACCGGGCCAGCGAGCAGAAAAGATCTATAGTTGCCTTAGGAATGATTTTTTGGCGGTTTGTTCATATAAAACCCAAGAGACAATTAAACATATTATTGATATTAGGGTTCTGACGGGGGGTATGGAGATTAACTGGAACCAAAACCCTGCAAGCACGGAATAGAGGGGCTAAAGAACTAGCAGCTTTGCAATACTATTCCTCAGAGCTGCCTCATAAAGCCCCCCAACCCCATTCTACTTTTTGAAGACAGCCAAACCCTAAACCCTAAAACCCTAAACCCTAAAGCCCCTAAAAAACCCGAAAGCCCTGAACTCCAAAAGCAAAGAATTTGAGTCAGATCACGGCCCGGCGGCTGCTGGACTATGGCCCTGCATCGAGTCTCTGATGGGTTTAGGTGTTTTAAACTTCGGGTCTAGGCTATACAAATATAAGTATGTTTATTTATATATATATATGTAGATTCTTATAGATATATATGGGTTTAGAGTTCATGCTAGAATCGATAGGTCCGGTTTTCGGGCTCTTGCTGTCGAGTTGTAACTTACTTCGCGTTTGCCACCTCACTACAATCCGAAGCACAGTATAAGTCGAACCCAGGATCTGGAGCACCCTGAGTGCGGCGCTGAGAGTGTGGTATTCGAAAATAGGAGCGTCATCCACATCCCTTAAAACGTTAATAGGGAATCATTGCCAAGACTCTTCCTTCGGTCCTGAATAGTATATAAGTACACTACACTGTACCCCAAGTCTAGTTATAGCCCCTATACTACACTCACCGACAGCTGCTGGCCATCGATGTGTTGTGTCGTCTGGGCAGACACAGCCGCATTCCGAAGTGTGAATTCTGAAAGCTTCAAGTTCAATCAGCGGAATTGGCAGAAGGCGGCCCGAGCAGCAAACAAGCGATGGTATCATTTAGGCATCCTCTGCTGAAACCCCCCCCCCCCCCNCCCCCCCCCCCCCCCGAATCGCAGACCTTGCTCGGTTCCCTCAGTATGGTCGAATTTGTCCGGATTCCGAATGTGCTTCATGTTGCGGCTTTGAAAAAAGGCACCACCCCTTTTGACTTCGGTGTTTCGGGTTCACAGCCTATAACAGTTTTGCGTTGCAGAAGACTCGGACGTTTAACTGCTCCAGTTTTGGGTTTAGGGTTTAGGGAAACGGCCTAGGCAGCCACAAGAGCGGCGCATCGTTGGTTCCAGATCGCTGGCACGAAAGTCAGGAAGAGGCGGTCGGTATAGCTAGACCCCAAGCCAGCCCTAAATGCTAAACACCGCTGAGCCATGCTAAACACTAGAGCAGAAGCCAGACAGGTGGAACATCAAAATCCTGATGCCCTGAAGGTGAAACATAAGGAATCCCTGCACTACGCATCCTAAATCCATGTTCCAACTTTCTGGGGCTCCCTATACACCTTGAACTAATAATCTGCCTCTTCTGGAGCCATGAAGCAACTACAATCCTATGAGGGCAGAAGCTGTGAGAACCTCCTTGGGTTAAAGAAGCCGTATCAAAAGGCCAGCCTAAGCCTAGTGATCGAATACGACCAGGAGTTTAGGGTTTAGGGTTTAGGGCCACCCATAGTCTCCATTGTAGTTCCTTTTTTGGTTAAACCAATGCTATATGTAGAATCCTAGAAGGCAACCCCCAAAATAGGAGCAACAATGGAGACCGTGGGTACCTAGAGGGGCATACCCAACCCCTTGTTTAGGGTACCTACTTTTGTCATATAGGAAAGTAGGTATCCTAAAATAGGTGTCGGGTATGACCCTCTAGGCAGTATAGTTTAGGGTTTGTAATTATACCGAAGAGAAGGACGAATGCAGACTGAGCTGCTCGAGATCCGGAGTTTGCGACTGCGATTTGCTGCTGATCTAGGGTGCTGAGTAGTACCCATTTGCCCTTTACATTGTAGGGTCTCCTTAGTAAAACCGACTAGTAGGAAAAAGGATCCCTTATTTTAAAGGGGCTACTTAGGAACCTAGTGATAGAAACGGCGGTTGTTCCTTTTCCTGTGCGTTTGAGCTGCTGCATCGCCCACATCTGAGAAAACCCTCAACACTCAACCCGAACCCCTGAACCCAACCTGGTCTTGCTTAAGGGATTTACACCTGTCTACCGTACTTACCCCTAAACCCCTAAACCCTAAACCCTAAACCCCTAAACCCTAAACCCCTAAACCCCTAAACCCCTAAACCCTAAACCCCTAAACCCTAAACCCCTAAACCCTAAACCGGCAGACCCAAACCCCCGAGGATGCCTAGTGAACGCCATGCACCACCGACCTACGAGGGTTTAGGGTTTAGGGTTTAGGAATCAGGGTTTAGGGTTTAGGATTCAGGGTTTAGGATTCAGGGTTTAGGGTTTAGGACAACCTTCCTTGGGGTTCTTAGCCATTACTACGCTCAGGCTAAACCCTTGACAAACCCGTTCCAAAACCAATCAAAGCCCCTGTAGAGACCCTGAATTCTGAAACAGCCCAAAACACGTTGTACTCTGGTTCGTCAGGGCTTTTTGCTACGCCTTCTAAACCAAAAGCCCTAAAGGGTTAAACCCCTAAACCTCTAAATCCCTAAACCCCTAACCCCTAAACCCTATAAGCCCTAAACACTGAACCCTAAACCCGCAAACCCCCTAGCCCTAAACCTTAAACCCTCATGGTCGCACTCTCCTCCAGGGGTCGCCCGAGTTCGAGGGGAGAAGATCCCGGTGCTGGGAGAGGTGGGTTTAGGGTTTAGGATCCAGGGTTTAGGGTTTAGGATTCAGGGTTTAGGATTCAGGGTTTAGGGTTTAGGATTCAGGGTTTAGGGTTTGGGTTTTAGGATTCAGGGTTTAGGATTCAGGGTTTATAGAAACTGTTAAGGGTTTGGGTGCCAAAAACGTTTTGACCGAAACGTTTTGACCGACAGTTTTGACCAGGTTTTCTGGCTAAAAGCTGATTTTGGAAAATTGGGTGCTGGACTGGGCTTGAGAGCCGGAAGGGTTCTTCAGAGCCTGAAGAGTTTCACAAAACGTTTGGGCTGGGCTGGGCTGGGCTGGGATCTCACCCGGTCGAAAACCTTAACCCTAAACCCTTTTAGTAGCGGTTTTCGTATGTTTCGCTGTGCAAAACATAGGAACAGTTAGTCTATTGGTCCTGAACTCTAAACCCTAAACTTCCTAAACCTTTTCCGATTTCGCGCAGAGCCGGTCTAAACCTGAACCCTAAACCCTTGGCGTAATAGTTTTCGTTTGATTCGCTGTGCAACACATAAGAACAGTTAGCCTATTTTCGTGGTCCTCAACCCTAAACCCTAAACCCTTTCCGACTTTGCGCAGTCTGAACTTTAAACCTTAACACTAGTGACGTCCACTACAAAACATAAGAACAGTGACATGTCGTTTTTGTCTATAACTACGCACCCGGTCTAAACCCTAAACCCTAAATGCTTTTCGTAGCGGTCTAATTCTTAAACCGTAAACCCTCTTCTACTTTCCCTCGTCAGCATAGGACAGTCGACCTTTTTTTCACCGAGGTATGAATAAGGGACGCACGAGTTGTCTTAAAGCCTAAGCCCTAAACCCCTTTTCGATTCATGTTTCGCCCAACCCTAAACCCTAAACCCTTAACATGAAACCCCTAAACCCTAAACCGTAAACCCTAAACCCTATTGGCATTTAGAACAGTGACACTTTTTGGGGGGTCGACGCGGCTTTTGGTTAGTTATAGGAGTACACTTACACACCCGGTTTAGACCTTCAACCCTAAACCCTTTTCATATTCGTTTTCGTTGTATTCTTTGTGTAAAGCATGAGAACAGTTTACCTCTTTTTCGAAGGGCGTGATGGTTATTGATCTTATATGAAAAAGGGACGCACGAGGTGTCTTGAAGCCTAAACCCTAAACCCTTTTCGATTCATGTTTCGTCAAACCCTAAACCCTAAACCCGTAACATTGAACCCCCAAGCCGTAAACCTTAAACCCTATTGGCATTTTATCTTCCTGATTGTTTCACTCGAAAACATAAGAATAGTTACACTTTTTTTGGGGTCGACGCGGCTCCGCCGCGGATGACGCGGAGAGTTCCGGGTGCTCCGAAAGAGTGCGTGCCCGGTCGTGACTCTACGCACATGTGATGCGGTTGTTGCCGCTCCGCTGTCCACAGCGGCTGCATCCGAGGTCACGGAGGACTTGCAATTGGCCTGCATGGCGCTTAACAAATGCCAGACCGCCATGTAATCCAGCAAGGACGAAACCGTCGCACTCCCACCGCTGGCCGTCGCCTTTGCAAAAGCACATACGGATTCTACTTGCTGCCTGCTGAACATGGAATGCTTCACAGCATCGATGTGCTCCCCACTACAACAAGGCTGTAAGTTTCGCGGACATGGTTGCGAATGCGGCCAATTGGTCGGGGAACCAAGCCTTACTTGTTCACAGTAGGGAACATTCACAGAACCACTAGAAGAAGCCACACTGGTGCTAGCGGTAATGGTGCTTAAGGTATGCCATAATGCGATCCGTAACCAGACCATGAGGGGAAGCCCCACTTTCGCTAGCAGTACCTGGGACTCCGTATCTAGGGGTATGCATCAAGCAGCAAATCGAGATCCAGAAAAAGAGCAGCACGGATTGGTTGATTCGTTGTGCGTTTTCCTTCCGTCTACGTAATCTTGGTGGCAAAACTCCTAGTTGATGTGTTCGGAGCAGATTGGGCGACTTTGGTTTGGTTCGCCAGTTGGCTGCAGCCCGTGGTAACATAGGATAAGCAACTGAGCTCAATGCAAGGCATCGCTGCAAGAAGAGGTCCTCAGCCTTCAGGCAGGCAGTTCTGCGTGCGTGCCATGCAAGACGTTGTTGTTGTCCAGGAAGAGTTGGCAAAGGAAAAGGCCAGCGTGCTAACCTTAGCGGCACAATGCAAGTAAGCCGTGACACGACTGTGCGAGCATGTTGTGGTTTGTGGTTTCTGAGGCCGCAACATGGCAGGCCAAGTATGAGCTCCTGCGCGAAGAACACGAGGCGAGGAGAGTTGGCCCCAAGGGCGGCAAAACTTTACCTCCAGTCAGCCCCGCATCTCCGGCCAGCGAGATGAGTTCCCAGGCACTAAGCCACTGAGGCCGGCCCGCTGCAAGGAACTTGGGTAAGGGCACATGAGCAAAGAAACACGTCTCTCCAATTCGGATTGACGTGTATGTGCACACCAAGCTATTCCGATTCGACAAGCACTGCCGTAATTGCACTATCCGGTCTAGAGTCCCTATTTCTCGACAGTGGAACACACCAACTCAACACTCCGGCTAACTTAAGGCAAGTCACACAACCATGTCACAAGAACGGCCTCCCTTCTTTGTTCGAAACTGTCTGGCCCGGACAACAGGATCCGAGGACCAGCCTTGGCCCCAGCACGTCTCTGTAGCCCATAGGCCCGGCTGTCATCTACCCCCAGCCCTGGGGTAGGTTGGCGTACGTGGCACTGCACGTACCTCAGTTGGGCTGAATTGTGCTCCGTGTTGACCTGCAGTCCAGCTGCGTGCCGATGTGTGCTCTGAAGCGATCTGCTGTTGTTGTAGTTCGCCAATGAAAACTCATGCACGTCGTGGGGCCCATTCCACGCGCGGCCTCATTCCTCTGTATGGTATATTTATCTTCTGTCATCGGAACACGGATAGCCTTCAGCAGCGATGTTGGCGGTCACACGTTAGGAGGATCTGCGTGCGCGTATGCCGGCTTGGTGACCGATNGGGGGCAGTGACAGCATCCAACCCGGACGTTTGCGACGCGAGTTGGGAGAGGGGGGGGGAGGTGGGGGCTCCCTGGATCCAGCTCGTTTGCTCCTGGATGCTGAGTCGGGAGCTCTCGAAGCAAGCGAAACGAGGGGTGGCGAGAACCCGGTATCTTTGGACATTGGCAGAGTCCTTATAATTTTGTTTTTGCTTTCCGAGGTGTCCTGTCGGGGCACTAACTCGCAGGCGGGCGCATGTCGTAGTAGTCTAACGCACGATAGTAGTGTCGGCAGTGTCGAATGTTGGACGCGGTCCGCGAGGCGAGAGGCACCCCTTTCGTGCTGAGCCGCCGGGTCGTGCACTCGGGTCTATCTGACTCGGTAGCACTGCTACGGGTCCGTAATATCATCCAAGAGCGTGGTGACGTGTTGCGGCTCGGACTTTGTGGAAGTTCTCTCTGTGCCCGTGAAGGAACGTAACCGGCGCCAGCACGCCCTGAACGGGAACACGTCGCGGAGTCCTAAGCCGTGTTCTGCTCTGCCCCTTCATTTATTCTTGGCTCGGTTTTGTTTCGGCACTAGGTCTTGCAGCAAACTGAGGACGGCTCCGCAAGACCCTTTTGCTGAGCTGCGACAGTGGGACGCCTGTCGCCGTTTGAAGTTGGAGAATTAAACTTTTGGGTTGTGCTGGGTGCTTGGGTATCGAGGTTGGACCCCTACGTTTAGGGTTTATAGAAATTGTTAAGGGCTTGGGTGCCAAAAAACGTTTTGACCCAAACGTACCGAAAGTTTTGACCAGGTTTTCTGACTGAAACCTGATTTTGGGAATTTGGGCTGGGCTGGGGCTGGGGCTGGGGCTGGGTTGGGAGGGGCGGGCGAGGCGGACGGGTCTGGTTTGGGGTGGGCTGTGGCTGCTGGGCTGGCGTTGAAGGGTTGGGGCTGGTGCTGGGGCTGGGGCAGGGCAAGGGCTGGGGAGTTTTCCAACCTGATTCTGGTCATATTGCGGGTTAGGGGGCTCGACTGGGCTGGGCTGGGACGAGGTGGGGCGGGGGCAGGAGTTTTGTTGAATCTGGTTTTTGTGACTGGAACCTGGGTTGAAATTGACGGTTTAGGGGGCTCAACGCCAGCAAGGACAAGCAATTTCTATTTATTTTTTTGGGGTTTACGGTTTAGGCTTATAGGGTTTAGAGGTTGAGGGGTTTATGGTACGGAGGGTTTAGGAATGCTTCGAACAGGGCTCTGGGCGGAGACATTTTAGAAGTGGAGTTCTAGTAAAGGACCCAAAGGCACATTACCTGCTTAACGATTCCGACAGCTGGCTCAAAACTGGTTGCAGAACGCTTCGCGCCAATGAGCCTGCTAGTCGCACGGCACAGCCGTTTTGATTCAACCCAAATGGGTGGTTGTCAAAATTATGGTCCCTTTTGGGGTACCCTAAATATTAGGTGCCGTATTATGATAAGGACCCAAAAAGGGACCCTAATATTGGCAACCACCCAAATCGAAGTAGCCTACTCCGGGCTTGCTTCAACCAACTCAACATTGCGACTTCGACTGCATCGCACCGAAGTACTGCAAGCCTTTGTTCCGCGTGCCTGTAACGCCAGATTTCACGATAGAAGATAAACCCCCAGACCAAAGCTCAATTCCCAAGCTCGAGGACGGTGACGCCTTGCAGTCTCACCCTACATCAACTTTACCTGGTGCAAACTCCTATGTAAACCCTAACCCCTATAAACCCCAAGCCCTTGAACCCTAAACCCTAAACCCAAGACTGGGCCTGTAGGCTCAATTTCCAAAACATGACAGCTTTCTGCTTGAAAGTACTGGACCAGCTTCTGTTCAAATCTCCGGGTTTTCGTCATCAGAATGATGCACAACACATCGGCAAAGCCAGTAAAAAACCATAAGCCCGGTTCAAATCCTAAACTGTCTAGTTCTTAGTAGGGAATGGGGGAATCGGTTGTTGAGACTACTATAGGGGACCTTAAGGCACTATCATAGGGATCCATTCCTGACTAAGAACCAGGGAGTAGAGCCTAAACCCTGCAGCCGAAGTCTTCTCTTGGCTATTCTTCGAACACGAGGGAGCTCCTGTTTGGCACCTTTGCTCTCGCCTTTGCGACGAGCTCTTCCCAACTACTTGGGCCGTGCACTAAGCGGAGCTTGCTTGTCATGTGCAGTTATTCTAGTCTCTAGGCTGTGGTGTCCGGGATTTGGGTGTCGTTCTCTCTTCGTATTCCCTGCCGGCTGCCCATATGCTTCAACTTGTGCTCGCTCTTTGGAGATTGAGTAATGCGTTTCAGTAGCCAAAAGTCCTGATACAAGCTGCTTCAGTACGACTCTGTTGACAGCAGGGTACTGTAGCACAGGTCCGAGCCGGGCATGCGGAAAGGTGGTACAAGTAGTAAACCGCTGTGTTAACAAAGGAACAGCTAGTCTCAATACAATGTCAGTAACGTTCAACTCCATCCTCGCCAAGATCTTCACCACAGTCCTTCCAACCGCGGTGATGAATTTTAACACGCCATCTCAATGAGTAGTGTCAGTGAGGGACAAACAACAATGACAGCCAATGGTAGCAGCAGTTGCAACTGTAACAGCCATAGCACTGGTGGCTCATCAACCTTAAACCCCAAAAAGCTTAAACATCTCACCGTGGCAAGAGGACAGTTAAATTTGGCCAATATACGAGAGTCCTGCTGCCACGAAGCCGAGCTCGTGGTGCATGTTGAACTAACCTAGGGGCCAGCTACCTATATAGTAGGTTACTGGGGTTCATTATATATGGTTGGTAACCCAGAGACTCTAATATCCCTTAATTAAGGAATATACCTTAAATTATAGTAGGGTCCCTAATATGATTTAAGGTATATTCCTTAATTATGGGATATTGGAGTTTCCGGGAACCTACTATTTGGGTTACTGGAGCCCTAAGGCTACTTTTCCGCTTCAATGACTTGGGTTTAGCGTTTAGCGTTGGGGGTTCAGCAATTGCTTGGGATAAGAATGTCGTGGACACAATCCATCCCAAGCGTGAGCACTGCCACGAAAATCACGAGAGCATCATGCCTTACTACATGCCCTGAACTAGAGAGAAGCCTAAGTGTCCCAATTCCGCGCCAAAAGCCCAAGCCCTTCAGCTTAACCCCAGCACCCTCCACCCTAAGCCTTAAAATGAGACGGATATTTCCGCGCTTTCGCATCTTTTGGTTCAAGGGCCTGGCGAAAGCTGCGCTGTAACCTCTAGCGCGGCTGAATGGTTGCCTTTCTTGTCAACAAAAGACAGAGTTTGCTGCCTTCACCCTCAGCAGTGCTTCTACTTACAAGGCAAATGGAGTGCACACATAGGATACCGTAGCAGTGTTGGAGTTGTGGCCGTCAGTTTGCCCTTCCGCCAGCCCCAGCTTTGTTGCTGCCGTTCATCTTCGTATTTTGGGCCGAAGAACACATAGACCATTGAATCGATGGCGCCCTGTCTGCAACAAGTATGTGAACCCCCTAAATCCCGTACACCCCTAACCCTTACAGTACCTCTGTACAGCAACCCTTATGATAACCGTTGATAACCCTGAGAACCCTTATGATAACCCTTACAACCCAAATATACCACTGTATCGTCACTCTTATGGCAACGCTTTACTAACCCTGACATTTCACCCCAGAATTGCAGCGGCCGGCAGCTTTCTTGACTTTGTGTCGTGTGGCACGGGCTTTAGGGTGAAGGGGTTAAGGCGGTTAACTGTTTAAGTCTAAGTTTTGGGTTTAGGGGTTTGGGGTTTAGGGGTTCTACATAGGGTAATTAAAGGGCCTCAGGTCAGCACTTGAATAAGAAGGTAACATGTAGATATCAACACGTGGCAGCACCTGCACCCCGAAATCCTCAACACGAAATCGCCTGCAAGACTGCGCAGCTTGAACCGCCAGCCTCCCTTTAAACCCTGCCTGGACCCCCCAAAGTATGTAGAATAATAGGATTTCATAGGTGTTGGGCCATTGTTTTACCTATTTCTGGGGGTTTAGGTAAACCCCCAACGCTGTTTGAACTGCCAACCTCCACGCATCCACCTCGCCTGGCGTAGGAGATGCGAACCCACGGCCCTAACACTTACTGGGATGTCTCAAAGTCATCAAAGCCCCACAAACCCTAAGCTCCAAAAAAGCCCTCAGCGCCAAACTCCCAGGCGCTGTCAACCCGAGGTTTCGAATCACCGAAATCAACATACACTCCTCGAGCAATTCCACACCGTCGGTTTAGGGTTTAGGGTTTAGGATTTAGGGTTTAGGGTTTAGTACCGATCGTGCTCAGTACTACTGGAAATGAAACGCTAAAGGACCAACGGTCACCCTCTGAGCGAGGCAAGCTATGGTTTCTGGGGCGAACTGTGCTGTGCTGGAGGCACTGCAGGCCTTGACCGGCTGAGCTGTGTTATCTCATATCGCTACGGTTCGGCTTACCAGTGTCACCTAATTGAATTGTTACTGCCACTCTGGGTCTTAGTCGCAGTACTGTGACTTTCATTGTCATTACCAGTACAGAACCTTGCTGGCTTCAGTGCGGTTTGATACGCGTCCAAACTAGAGGTGTCTTCAGACCTTCGTCCTTACCCCCCTAAAGCCTAAGCCCTTAAGCCCCAGGCCCTACGTCCTAATCCACAGACATGCACCTGACCGTAAGTGCAGCCACAAACACTAGCTTCCATCAGAAGGGATAGTTATTATGGGGAAGGGAGTGGGCTGCGGTTGTTTGGGTGCTTCGGTGTCTCAAGCTGTGAAGACAGAAGTCGTAGGCACAGAAAACACATCTTGATCAGATAAAAATCGTTTTTTGGTTTGGTGATCACGCAGAGTCCTTCCTTCACCCTAAGCCCTCACATCCATGCGGTGAAGTGTTTTCAAGATTGGCAACGTGACGCGGATTGCCAAACTTGGCCTGCCCGCTTTTTCAGTCTTTCGGGGGTTGACATACGGTTGATGGCCAAAATCCTGCACTACCCATAGTAAGGAATATACCATAATTCCCACAGTTTAGGGTTCTTAAAGTAAAGCAGGTTTTTGCCCCTCAACAGTACCCCCCCCCCCCCCCCCCAACCCAGGCTCCATGACATTTTTTGGTAATTACATGGGTAGTTCTCTGAATTAGGATCCCTTTTAGGGTGGACCTAAGAAGGGACCGTATCTAGAATTTTAGATAACTATCCATATACTAATTAGGGTCCCTTTTAGGGTGGACCTAAGAAGCGACCCTAGTTTAGAACTACCCATCTACTTAGGCCTTAAAGGGGCTCCTTGTAGGTACTTTAAGGCCTGAGTATATACGATGTGCCATACCTTGACCTACCAAAACCTACATTTTTGTAGGGTCCCTATAAATTCCATATTAGGGTTTACAAAAATCTAGGGTTTGGTAGGTTAAGTTAAGGTACAGGTACATGGAACCTTAGAAAACAAGTGAAGCTTAGTTTGTCGGTAACGGCATAGGGCTGCATATTCAAGCCGCTTTAGGGTTTAGGGGTTCAGGGCTTACCTGTAGGGGTTTAGGGTTTAGGGGTTTAGGGTTTAGGGGTTTAGGGTTTAGGGGTTTAGGGTTTAGGGTGACTCTGCAGGGCGTAGGCTACTGTCCGTGCGTTTAGCGAGGGCATGAAATGGATTTACTGAGAGGTGTGCTAGGAGTTGTCGAAGACGCAGATATGATCAGGCTTGTGCGGCATCAAAGACCCGGACATTGTGGGCACAGAAACTGAAACTCACAAGAGGTTCCCCGACCCTGATCACTTCGTCCTAGCATCCAAACACTTGTGTTAGCCAGCCATGCTGCAGCTGCGAAGCTCTCAAACTTTGCCATGAAATATCGGATCTGCCCCGACAATTTGCAAGATACAGCCGTCTTCACAAAAGGAGCGTTGTAATCAGATTCGTAGCTTGTGATGATTCGCTTGCTCTAGCTCTTGAACGCAGCTACATGCTCAGACTGCATATTTTGTTGAGTGCATCGGGGTTCGTAGATTTCCTTACTGTCCCTTGCATCCAAATGCCTCAGTGATCTAACCCTAAGGGTCCATGTACCCTAATAAAGTATCCCTAGATGGGTACATCGGGCCCAAATTGTTTCCCCTATAGCAACGGGTCTCTTAAGTTGCCATGATACGGAAACCATACTATTTACTAAAGATCCTTACTATGGTAACTTAACTTAAATTCCTCCTTAACAAGAAGCCAGTCTCCGAAGCGACGTCAGAAATCATGTCGACCTCTGTGAGAGGGAGTGATTTTTGGGCAGCAGCCCCTTGGCTTTCCTGGATTAGCTGCTCCACTCCTTCCCATAAAGGGTTCCCTTCAGGGTTAGGGTTTAGGGTTACTCTGAGGGTTATTTTAAGGAACAAAAAAACTTTAGGGTCTTCAAGCTCTAATGTTTCGTTTCGGACTCTAGTTTAGTTCGGATCCAGGTGGTTTTGGTAGGTGCTTGTAGTTGCAGTGGCTGAACGCTCAAGAAGTTGACAAGAGAGCTCTGAACCCTAAACCCTAACCCCTAAACCCTAAACCCCTAACCCCTAAACCCCTAAACCCCTAAACCCTAAACCCTGAACCACCCGGCACATGCGGCAGGATTCATCGTCGGGTCGTGGCGAGGGTTAAGGCTCCCTGGGAACTTCACGAAAAACAAACTTGGGTATCATCTCATGGATAAGCACAAGAAGATGTCTTCATATGGCTTCCCCCCAAACTTGGACAATTCATCAAATCCATAGCCCCGGACGCGAATTGCCGATTCCACCCGCTTCCCCCCAAACTTGGACAATTCATCAAATCCATAGCCCCGGACGCGAATTGCCGATTCCACCCGCTCCCCCGCTGCGAGGTTTTAGGGTTGCAGGCTTAGCAACAGCCTTCAGTCGGGCGTTAGCCCTGAAGCACAAGATTTTAGGGTTTAGGGTTTAGGGCGTAGCGTTTGGAGCTCTAGAATCCCAAACCTTGTCGTGTTCCTGATCCACCCAGAGTTCCATGTAGTCCAACTCTTGTCCAACCTTTGAGCCTGTGGCCGGCGTAGATTTACGTTCCCTCCATAAGGATCTCTAGATGTAGTCAAGAGTTTAGGGGTACCATAAGGTACCCTTAAGTTAAGGGATCCATAAGGGTTGTTTAGGGTATAAGGGTCCTTGTACCCAAATAGTAAATACTTTGGGCCCAATGTACCTACATAGGGAGCACTCTACGGCTAAGCGGCTAAAGTATGTACTATTTGGGTTCATGGACCCTTGGGGGTGGTCAAGAGTTTAGGGTTTGGCATGGCGTTGCAAATGGAATGTAGAGTCTTTGTGTGGCCGCCGAGGTTGTGGCCAGCGGGAGTACCAAAGACACCTTGAAGGCCTTCGAATCATTGGGTGTTTTCTACGTTGTGTTCCATTTTCGGTACAGTTAGGGTAAAGAGAACTATACCCACATGCAAGTTGATCTTTCGACGTAGTCGTATACCTTGAATTGAATACGGCGCACATCATTCAGCTGGCAGGTGTCAAGTACTGAGAATCCGCTTGCAGGACAACACGTACTTGGACGAGACCCTGCAGAACATCAGGAGATCACACGACTTGCTGGTGCGTAAGGGAGGAGGTGTTGGAGTGGATCCAAAAAGCAGTGTCAGCATAATCCCTTAACGGTAGTCCTTGTATTCCCTCCTCCACACTCCCCGGAGGCCCTCAGGCCACAGTAGAACGAGCGCTAAGTCGTCAAGCCGCCCCGTCGTTCTCGGCGTCGTCGCTGGTGGGTGCTGATGCTCGTGCTTGTGCTTTTACTGGTGTTCGTGCTCGAGTTGGTGCTCGGGCTCGTGCTCTCATGCTCGTGCTCGTGGTGGGGGTTGGGGCTGGGGGTGGAANCGGTGGCGGTGGCGGCGGCTATATCATTATACAACAACGCCAGTACCAAGACAGTATAGGACCGCATGCCGCAGCCAACACCACACTGTAAATCAGACGTATCGACACACAGACTGACGACAATTTCAAATCTGCTAGCGCAAGGCTAGATGTGGATGGAAAGAGTGGCAGATGTCGTTTCAGTTTGCCCGTCATATCCATAGTGGCGGTTGCAGGTATGTGTTGTGTATCATACTGGTAGGGGTTCGTTGATGACGGCTGTTGTCATCGGGGTGATCGTCACTGCCATGAGAACAGCAGCCAAAGCCGCGGGACGAAAGTGATAGGTTACTTAGACCCCCCCCAACTACCCTCTCTAATGTACCCTAAATACCCACTATTAAGGCCCATAAGGGCTCCATTGCTCCATTAAAGGGCCATTGGGGGGCTCCTGGTACTTCTCCTTTTTAAATCACTGGTTGAGGGCCCGAGGCCTCAAGCCTACACTCTACTCTCGGCTGGCGAGGAGCCTCCGATACCGGAAGTACCGCAAGAAGCCATGGAAGGTGGATTTGCTTTGCTTCATTCAAGATTGCCTCGGGAAACGGCCATATGACTATTTAAGATGCTTCCGGTCTAGCATGCAGCCTGCCTCCCTCCTCGATTGGTTTCGCTTCCGGAGTGCGGCAAAGTTCCCAGGGCCCAAAACGCGTGCATTGAATGTAGGGGTCTTAATGATTAGAATAGGGTTTTGGGGGGTATTCTACTATAATTCTAATCTAAGCAGGAACCCCAAAACCCTATTGCAATATTGAAGGCCCCTACATTAGGCTTCAGGCGTCCTTAGAAATCCTCAGATACCCTAAGGGTCTATGTAGCCAATAAATAAAGTAGTATATCTATATGTATATATATATATATACATATATGTATATATACTTTGGGCCCGGAGTACTTTAAGGCCAAGGTATATATTATTTGAGTACATCGACCCTTACTTGGAGGTTCATGGGTAGTTATAAGTAGGGTTATAAGTAGGATAACTAAGTAGGGATAGGAAAGTTGAATAGGCCTCCCCAGGATTTGGACGAGAGATTCTATAGTCTCCATTGCCGTTCCCTTTTGGTTTAACCGATATGGGAGTTTCCGACAATAGGGGACCGTAATATAGTACCCTACATAGTAGGATCCCTACTATAAGGAACCCCAAATAAGGTACCCCGAATTTTCGGAAACTCTCATATTCTACGTTTTGGATCTCATAAGGTAGCCCTGTGAGGAGATAGAAGATACCTGACTACCAACGCGATTCCGCAAGGTTCCTGAATAGAACTTTAGAAAAATTTACACTGGAAGCCGTATTCATTTTCTTCGGGCAACTATCACAAAACCAAAGAACCCTAAACCCCCACGCAAATAGAACCCTAAAGCCTAAAACCTGAACGTAAAAGCACCCAAAACCCTGAATGCAAACCCTATACACATGTAGTGTGGAGGATGACCATGGCAACAAGACGTGGTCTACGTGGAGGATTTCTCGATTTCTCATCTCTGAAGCTTATAGTAGGAGCCAGAATGTTGGAACAGAATTGTCCTCATACCCTTAATGTAAAGCAAAAGGGATAATCCTCCTAAAGCCATGTTCCAACTTTCTGGCTTCTACTATATAGGGGCTCATCGGGCATTCTGGCTTTGGATTTAAGACCTGGTTTTTAGGGCATTTCAGGGGTTATAAGGTTCGGGGCTCGGGGCAATTTGGGTGTGGTACGGGGATGACGGTTCATGCATTAGCATTGGTTTTGCGGTGTTCGCGTAATGCTTTAGTTTGGTTTCATGGGGGAGAGGATTCGTATCCAGGGTGGCCCAAGGGTTCAGGGCTGCTGACCCTAAACCCCAAACCTCTAAACTCTAAACCGGGTCTGACATGTGTGGCATGAAAACCCACGTTGGAGACGCACAGTCGAAATAAATACTGTAATATAGGGGCCAGGCCTTGAGAATTACCTTATACTATTTGCGGGGTTGCTAGTTATAATCATAGTATCAAAGGCCCCAAAACCCTATTCTAATTGTTCAGGCCCCTATAGTATATACTGTTGAATATTCAGCCCATTACCCATTACCATTATTACTGTCATTATTACTGTTGTTCGTTTGATGAACATTGTCATTATTATGGGTAGTTTAACTATTCCGTATTGTGGACCCCGTTAAACGGTACCCATAAAGGAACCCGATTGTGTCCCCGATACATATACCATACCCGAAACCCTAAAACCTAAACCTTTGAATATTCAGGCCCCTAGACGGAACATCTTTAGCAAGAACCTATAGAAGAACCCTACTCTAACTGCTAGGGCGCCCTACATGATCTTCCCATGTGCCAGGATCCGAGCAGCAAAGGTCGTGCTATCTCAGGTGCGGGCCTTCATGTCAAAGAAGGGATGTAAATGTAGGGTTGAGGGTTTAGGTTTTACGGTTTACGGTTTAGGGTTTAGGGGTTGGGGGTTGAGGGTTGAGGGTTCAGTGTTGTACAACAGGGTTTCGGGTTTCTGGACTTTGGGGTGTCTTTAAGGTTGCTGAAGTCTTCTAGGGCGTCTTCAATTGTTCAGGGCTTTTAGGGTTTTAGGCTTTTTAGGGTTTGAGGATGTCGGCGAGCGTTTGGCTTTTCGTGTTTTTACTAAGAGTGTTGGCCGTTTAGTTTCTGGTGGTGCCTCGAGGGTCTTACTTGGGAATTTGGGTTCGCTAGGGTTCAGAATTTAGGGTTTAGATTTTAGGCGTTTAGGGTTTTAGGGTGTAGGGTCATTCAAGCTACCTCAGCTACTCTGGCCGCAGGCTTTTGAGACCTGCATGGGCGCAGTCATCATTTGCTCCGTGGCAGCAGGTCGACTCAGTATAGCTTACGGATGCTTCAAATGCCTTCTTCACTTCAACCCTAAACCCCCAAAGCCACGAAGCCCAAGCCCAAAAGCACTGAACTGTAAAACCTGCACAGGCCCGGGCACAGAACCTCGTGCGGGGCTTGGGGCTCTAAGATACTACCCACAAGTTTCGGAACCCCACCCGCATAGCTCGAGCTTCGAGAAGGTTGCCTTGCAAGCGCAGGGGGTTTAGGGTTGTGGGTTAAAGCGAAAGCCTCGATGTGCTGACAATATGCAAAGACTGCACAAAAGCGCGCAGTACGTGACTTGAGCATTTCCAGGATTTGGGGTCTTCAGGCCTGTCGTCCTTATTCTTTCCCTCAGGCTCTAAGGACTCATATGTTGAGTCTTCTGGGCCTAAAGACCATACCATATGAGGCTTTTGGGCTATTATCTAGGTAGGGCTTTGGGACATTTTATATTTTCCCTTATTGGGCTTAAGAGGATCTTATTTACTAATATTTTTCAAAAGCTTCAAAAGCACCACCTAGTTATGAGCCATAGGGTTTGTTTCAGATAACACGCCAGGAAACCCTCGTTGGTCAGTTTGGAAGGTTGCAGGACAAAGTAGGGATCGGGCCGAGGTTGCCTTGATAATGTAGGAACCCTATTCTAATTATTAAGGCCCCTATCCTAAACCCTATAGATCCCCTAAAGGAAGCCCTTAAAGAATCCATAAGAATCCCTTCAAGGAACCCCCTAAACCCCAAGTCCCTAAACCCCCCTGTATTAGTAAGCTAATGTAGGAACCTGATTAAGAAACCCTGGGCCTATAACCCCCCCAAATAATAGGATTCATATAAGGAACCCTAATAAAGGCCCCAGGTTTCTGAAAGCCCCCAAAATAATGGGATTGATATAAGGAACCCTAATAAAGGCCAAAGGTTTCTGAATCGGGTTCCTACACTAGGAAGTAGCTTTCAGTATAACAGTTTGCCAGATCGCCAACCCCCCAAAGCACCTTGAAGAGGTGTGCGTAGGACATAACCTCGCTGAAGGCTTCGAAATAGTTGGAGAAAGGATACATTGCATGAGAAGTCCACCTAGGTATCCTCGCTGCATAAGCAGCTATAGCTCCAGTTACCCGGGGCCTACTCGGCCAAAATCACAGTTCAGCTTCAGGTCCCTCCGCCCCAAAACCTTGGCATGGAAGCCCCGGAAGCACTGCCATTGATGATTATAATGTGAGTTCAAAACTAACTGAACAATAGCTAAAGTAGGAATAATTAATAGCAGTACTGACAATATCAATAGTAAAAAGCAATGATAATACGAATAAGAATAATGATAACTAAAGCAAGCCCTCAGAAAGCCATGGGCGCTAGCGCCCATCAGCCGGTGCTGGCCCGAACCCAACCCCCAAAACAGCACAGCCCTCGTTGTCGCAACGCTCTACCCTAAATCCTAAACCCTAGAGCCATAAATCCTAGAGCCCCTAAGCCCGAGCCGCTGCGACACCAAGCTTACAATGCCCAACATCAAAATAAGGTAACATGGGCTTAATCATCCACGAAGCTGACACGGATGCTCAGCAACTGGCACGCTAAGACCGGGCTTGGACTTCAGGGGTTGGGTGTTTCGAAGTCGTTTTTTCTTTCGCAGGATGCAGGTATTTACGATCAGGTCGGGTCATAGGGACCCTTAGGGGGGTAGGGGGAGGGGGGGTAGGGGGCCTTAATGCCCATAATATGGACCAATAAGGCCGATGTAAGGAAGTATAGTCCCCTACCCCCCTTCCTCTTACCCTCTCTAAGGGTCCCTATGATCGGGGGTGTGCAGGTTGGGTCTCTGTTCCTATCATCTGCCACTATCGGTCGGACCGTCTGACTACCTTCCATTTAGAATTCCGTTTAGGTTTTCGTTTAAGGTTCCGTGTTCCGTTTAAAGTTCCGTTAAGGGTTTCGCTTGGGATTCCGGTAGTTCGAACCCTCAATAATAGTAGTCCGAACTTTAAAAAAATAATGTTGGTAATACTATACTAAATAGTTGTCCGGCCCTAAACCAGTAATCCGAATAATCCGAACTACAACAGAAAGGTCGTTGTTGAATAGAAACGGTTGAGCCAACTGATATGGTTTAAACTTATGTAAAATCTAAAGTTATGGGATACTCTGGGTGGGTGGGTGTTATATCAAAGCCGTAAATACAACTTTAGTATACTAATAACGCTGCTCAATCCGGAGCTGCTGAACCCTAGGCCCCAAACCCTAAACCGTAGTCCCTCAGGATTCGGGATGCAGGCCTACGTACAGGTCTCAAGCAGTACAGATGCCAAGCGTTTAAAGTTTGGTGTTCGGGTTTGGAGTTAGGTGTTGTCATAGTTTAACCCTCACAAATATTGCTGTGTCCACGGCCGCATACAACCCCCGAAGCACCACGCCTGAATCGAGTAGGTAAGCTGGGAATTTTGGCGGGTACTTTACTTCCGACATCCGAAGCCCTATAATCCCCATGTCATCGAAAAAACCTTTAGTGACTTTAGTGACTGTAGTCCTACGAACAAGTAACCGCAAGCCCAGAACCTGTCGCATTACAGAACCCTTGTGAAGTCCATACAGAGTTCTATAGACTCCGTAAAGAAGCCCTTAAAAGAATGCTTTTGCAGAAACCTTCAAGGAACCCTTGTATAGAACCGTTAAACCGCAAAGGAGCCTGTGTATAGGACACTTAATGCATGCATAATGCAAGGCTTTTACTGAAACCTTAAATAGGCACATGTGTATAGAATCACTAAAAAAACCTCATACAGAACCCGTAAAGAAACCAGTGTATAGAACCCTTGAAGATAGTCTTCTATAGAACATTGAAAGGAGTGCGTGTATAAAACTCTTTCAAGAAAGCCCTTGTGTAAAACCTCAAAAAGGCCCGTCTGCCTGTGAGGTGCTACCCGGAATATGCAGAGAGATACGACGAATGCCCAGCCAGATGCTCGGTGGTTCCTGCAATTCTCTGAACCCAAGGTCTCCAAGACTCCAAAAACAATTCAGGAATCTACTTTACATTATAGAGGGATCCTTTTTATGACTTGAGGTATGTTCTTTGATTATATCTAATGAGCTTAGAGTGTTTGGGGGATGTCTTGAAATGCAAATCTCCGTGACTCTCTGCATAGAACTACACCCGTGCAAGGCTTGGGACGTGAGTCTAATGTTTCAGACTCCCCACTATTCTAGATCATTACTGTTCGCTAGACGTTATGTCTAGTCTCCGCAGTTTGTAGCCTCATCACAATAAACTTGAGCGAATCCTTGAGGCTCCCAAGCATGTCATGCTGTGGCCTTTACCCCGGCGTGTTAGATAATAAACGGGTCAGAAAAATTACTATTACAGGGGTTCCCCTTAAAGTCTTAGTATGCTGCAGCACACAACCCTAGTGTAATTGCTAAGGCCCCTACACCCCTAAATCCTTTATAGAACCCTGAAAAGAACCCTTCTCAGGATGTCGTTAGCTTAATATAGCGGCCTAATTAATTACCTACACTATTTTGGGCGTTCCTTATGATCAGTACTGTATAATGGGCCCCAAAACCTTATTCTAATTATTCGAGGCCCCTTCAGTATGTATCTCCCATACAAGGTCCGGAGCACTCTCGTGAGATGGCTCTGGCAGATGAACATGGCTCTGCTGGGAATCTACAGCGCCCTTCGGACTGGAGAGAGTTTCAGGGTTTAGGGTTTGAAGGTCCGGTGTTCCAGGCTGAGGGTTTCAGATTTTTGCGGTTCGTGGATTTGGATTCTGGGCTTCAGAGTCTGTGGGGACTTGGGCGTATGGAGTCTAGGGTTCAATTAGCAGTAGGGTTGTTCCTGTTTTGTGTGGTGGGCTTCAAACAGTAGTTCGATGATTACAGTGGCAGATCAGGGTTTGAAAGGGCTTTTAGGCTGCTTACAGAGCCTTCGTACCACCGAAGGGGTGCTGCTTTCCGGCTGGGAATCGGGCTTGAGCTGAAGGTTTAGGCTTCAGATTTTGTGGGTTACAGACTAAGCATGTGGAGCTGACTAAAGTCCTAGATCCCCAATCCCTTAAACCCTAAGCCAGTTAGCATGCGGCATCTGTCGTGTTAACCCAAACAGTCCAAAGTACATATATATATATATATATGATATATATACACATATATATATATATATGATATATACACATATATATATATGTATATTAAGAATTACCAGCCCTACCCTGGTTTCGTCGCACCCAACCCCATTCCCCCCGTAGAATCCTAACAAACAGGACCAACCGGCTACGGCCAGGCCATGTAAATCGCACTTTTCGGTACTCCGTTATTCCGCAAAGATGTCGCAAGAGCGGTCCAGTAGGACAAACGGTTGTCATCCCGATGATTGCATGACAGTAAGAGGAACCTTTGGGTTAAGAGGCTACACCTTGATGAGTCCCATCCCTATAAACCTTAAACCCTAAATCCTAAAGCCGAAAACCCGAAACCCTAAACCCCAAACCGATCATTCGATGGAGTCTGACGTGTCGGAATTATCTGCTCAGTGTGTTGGTCTTTCTCTATTGGAGGCCTGCTTTGGATCTCTTCAACGGTGAGTAGTGATATAGGGGCCGGAATATTTACCAGGACTATTTGGGGGCTCCTTATATACTATATTTATAGTACAATATCCCCCAAGGCCTTATTCTATTCATTTAGGCCCTTACATTCCCCCGGCAACCGGCAAGAAGACGTAGTGCATAAACCCTGGTTCAATGATTCTAAGCCGCTTACTGGCCTAGTGCAACAGAAAGCCCCAATCGTACTTGACAGCATATCCCACAGGTAGAATGCTGTGCCCGATGCTACGTGGAGCGATGTGACTGGATTGAACTTTCTCCGAGTATGAACTGCATGGTTTAGAACACCTAGTGCCATGCATGCATACAGATCTATGTTTTATGCCTATGAATAAGAATTTATCTCTCGCTCTCTGCCTCTGCATAAGCATCTATACCTATATCTATATCGATATCGACATATGTATATACACATATATATATATACACATCTTTTCCCATATCTACATACACATAATAGTGTAGTTGTGGGTACACATACATATCTTTATGTGTCTGTAAATATGTACATATGTATGTATACAGTTGTGCGCGGTAGGGGGCCGCCGGGGTGCAACCATATATATATATATATAGACAGATAGTTGGGTGGCATCGTAGACATACGCATAGACAGGTATACCTTACCTGTGTAGGCTTAGGCCGCACCCCTTCACCCTAGCCTACTAGTCCCGTGGATGCATCGGGAGACTGCGCGTTTGTCCCAAGCATCACAAGGGGTACTGCCGCATGGCTGGGAGGGGCTTGGGTTAATTCCAAGCTTGAGCGCAGTCAGAATCACGTGGTTCCGAAGAACAGTTGCCAGCGATGGCGAACAAAACATCCTTCGTCCCAAGCCCCACATATATACATAAACCGTATTCTGCTTCAGTTAGATTCGGGGTGTACGGGGGGTTTGGTTACTCGGGCCGAGCACAGGGTCCTGAATCCCAAACTGCTTCTCTCTGCAGATTCTGCTAGTTCGGGATATTATGTCTTTGGGTTTCTTTGGAAGTTCGCAGACTTGGGGCGTTTTGCTTTCAGTTTGGTTGAGGTTCTCCTCGCCTAGAAGTGCTTTGGGTATCCAGTACGTGGTTTTGGGTTCATAGCTTCGGGCATCGGCGTGGTTAGGAGTTTTAGACGAGTTATAGGTCCTAGCGTATCTTCGTTTCGTGGTTTGGGTTTCAAGTTCAGAGAGATTGGGCTTTTCATGCAGGGGTTCCACCGTTCCGGTTCCCTAGGCCCTAGGTGTGACTTGAGCTGGGGGCTCGGAGCTTGTCTTTGTGTTAGTGAGGTTTTAATGCCTTGTGATAGTCACTGATAGTCCGGAGATAACCAAACATCATCTCTAAGTGTTAAGGCTTCTCATACTTACCTCTAGTACGGGGGCCGTAAGGGCCTTAACTGTTAAGGCCCTTACGGCCCCCGTACTAGAGGTAGGTATGAGAAGTAGACAACCCAGAGAGCCCAGTACCCCTTAATTAAGGAATACAGCTTAAATCATAATATGAAGCCCCTGATGATTTAAGGTCCTCGAACCCTAAACCCTAAACCCTAAACCCTTAAGGTATATTCCTTAATTAAGGGGCTCTCTGGGAACCTTCAGAGACGCTGCATGGTTGTGCCCGATTTCGGTTTGAGCTGCTGTTTCGGATCATGGGCTGGGATCTGGGAATTCGGGTCTTCAACATAATATCGGGGCCTCAATAATTACCTACAGTAGAAGCCAGAAAGTTGGAACATCATTAGCCTCCTGCCCTTAAAGTAAAGTATAAGGGATCCCAGCACTAATCCTCCTAAATCCATGTTCCAACTTTCTGGGGTTCACTGTNCTACAGTAGAAGCCAGAAAGTTGGAACATCATTAGCCTCCTGCCCTTAAAGTAAAGTATAAGGGATCCCAGCACTAATCCTCCTAAATCCATGTTCCAACTTTCTGGGGTTCACTGTATACTATTTTGGGGGTTCCTTGCTATAATTATACTATAATGGGCCCCAAAACCCTATCCTAGTTATTAAGGCCCCTACAGTAGGCCCATTGCTGTCGGAACTCTGAATGTAGCTGTAGCTCTGCATCCTTTTCATTTCTGGAAGCCTAGAAAGTTCAGCTTCACGACGAATTATGAAGACACCCAAACCCGACGCCCGAAGCCAAACCTGGCCCCCTAACCCCCCGGCCCTGAACTCCTCGACACGAGTCTCTCCCTGAACTCTAAGATTTCAGGGCTTAGGGTTCTGGGTTTAGGGGCTTAGGGTTTAGAGTTTCTCCCTGAGCTGAAAGCCTCCAGGGCTCTACTTCTCCAATGTGTGGAATATGATCGACCTCTTGACAGTCATCCTTGGCTGGGGCGGCACACTTTTGGAAGGTGGGCAGCCGTGTTAAGATACACTTCTGTGCGGGCTTTGTTTAGGGTTTAGGTTTTAGGGTTTATGGCTTAGGGGTTTGGTTGCCGGGTTACATAATCTACGGTTAGTTAGCAGCCGATAAAATCTGAAACTGGATCTCCAGGGCGCCAAAATTACCTAAGGGTCCATGTGCCCAAATAGCATATACATTCGCCTTAAAGTAGTCCATATATAGCTACATTGGCCCCAAAGGATATAGTATTTGGGTCCATGGACCCTTCGACCCCAAACCCTAAAGCCCTTATAGAACGCAGGAAACCTTAAAGGCCCCCCTTAAAGGAACCTTTTGTGGGCACATGGACCTTTAACGTACCCAGAGACTCCAATATCCCTTAAGTAAGGTATATACCTTAAATTATAGTAGGATCCCGAACATAATTTAAGGTATATTCCACAATTAATGGATATTGGAGCCCCCTTAACCCTAAACCCTATAGATCCCTCAAAGGATCCCTTAAAGGAACTATTCCTTAGTTAAGGGATATTGGAGTCTCTGGGTACGATCCTGACAGCTGGCCCGAAATGCCGAGCCCTGACAAGGCGACAAGGGAAGACATGGAAAGCGGTGTAGGGTTTAGGGTTTTGGGGTTTTGGGTTTAAGGTTCCTGAGGTCCTGGGTTTAGGGTTTAGGGTTTTGGGGTTTAGGGTTTAAGGTTCCTGAGGTCCTGGGTTTAGGGTTTTGGGGTTTAGGGTTTAAGGTTCCTGAGGTCCTGGGTTTAGGGTTTTGGGGTTTAGGGTTTAAGGTTCCTGAGGTCCTGGGTTTAGGGTTTAGGGTTTTGGGGTTTAGGCTTAGGGTTTAAGGTTCCTGGGTTTAGGGTTTAGGGTTTTGGGGTTTTGGGTTTAAGGTTCCTGGGTTTTGGGTTTAGGGTTTTGGGGTTTAGGGTTTAAGGTTCCTGGGTTTAGGGTTTAGGGTTTTAGCGTGTAGGGATTAAGAGTTAGGGTTTAAGGTTCCTGGGTTTAGGGTTAGGGGTACTCGTGTTTGTGCGACCTAGCCCTGGTACAGGCACAGGGCTAACAGGCTGCTTGCAAGACATCGCCGTGTGCTAGTCGACGACATGCATGTGGGTAGTTGTCAAAACCTTTTTGGGTACCCTAAATATTAGGTGCCGTATTATATTAGGGACCCAAAAAGGGACCATAATTTTGACAGCCACCCATGTAAGTTCGTACGCTGTTTACCGCACACGCTCTAAATCGGTCAGCTAAGACAGTTTTAGTGGTCGACACACACTCAGGAGAGATGAATGCGGCACATTAAGACTGTGAAGGGTCCTGTAGTGTTCCTGGCAGACAGGTATGGTAAATGTGAGCCCTGGCTGCATTTGTGCAATTCCTTGCATATGTGTTCTGCGCTTGTGCGTTGTATCCCGAGACCCTCCGCGACGAAGTCCTCAACCCTACATGAACCATCGCGCGTCAAGCTAAAGTCCGGCGATCCTCGCGACCCAGCTTGTCTTGCACGCCTTGCACAGACCTCACGGAGGCTTTGAGCTCTGGTCCGCATCGTAACCCAGAACGCAGGTTAGCCGAGTATATAACTGCGGAGATTGGTTTCGTAGAATCCTGTCATGTGTATGTGTCTGTGCATGTGTATTTGTGTTCGTAAGTATGTTGGTACATGTAAACGTACATATACGTACGCATATACATATAAACATATGCGCACGTACACACATACATGTAATTATACATGTGTACATGTATACAGGTATACATGCATACGCATGTATGCATGTATATACATGTATACATATATATATATGTATGTATGTATGTATGTGCATGTACATATCAGATAGTAGGTCAGCCGCTTCGGTGTAAGGAGTCTCGGGAACTAGGAAGGTATCGCAGGCTCAATTCTCATAGCCTAGAATCCCAGAATGCCTGAGGTTCGTAATGTTGTGTCAATCCCCATCCCAAATGCCCTCAAAAGGTTTGGGTTTAGGGTTTTTGGTACAAGCTCAAATGCTGAGGAGCCTCCTGCGGATGTGCCGTGTGGTTCGCCTTGCACGAACCCATGCTGCATTGGTGTTATTTATAAGTGACGTTGCGTGGCATCGGTGGTGGTGCTGTTGTTGTAACTCGTGGTGGGCGCCTTGGTCCGACTGTTCGTACCCAGAGAGCCCAATACCCCTTAATTAAGGAATATGGCTTAAATTATATAGGGCTTCATATTATGGTTCAAGCTATATTCCTTAATTAAGGGGTATTGGGCTCTGCGGGTAATTGTGCCGGTGCCAGCATTGGGTTTCTAGTTGTTGGGATGGTTGAAGAATCTACTCGAAAGGGGTCAGGGAGTTCGACGTGCAGAGCATTGCTGATTAATTTGAGGTAGCCACGCCCTTCTGGCACATTCTCCAGGTAGGGTGTTAACTTAACAGAATTCCAAAGCCGCACGTGTTGAAATCCTAAGGCCCTGGCAGCGCGAGGCCCTAAAGCCCCAAATCTTAGACTTTCAACTCCCCGAGCCTTAAGCCCAACTAAGCACAACTAAGCCCGAAGCACCAGCGCCCCAAACATAAAGCGTACTGAGTCCAGGGGCCGCGCGAGTTCTAATCTCCATCCCGGAGTTTTATTTGCTCCTTGGCTCCTTAATAAGCAAGAAAGTAACCTTCATAGCGGAATTCTCTAGGGACTAGAAGGGTTTTCGGGCTATTTAGGGCATAGCGCTTCTAGGATGCTGGGGTTTGGGGTCAATGGTGTCGGGTTTAACGGGGTTTACGTTCAGGTCCTAGGTTTTTGGGTTCAGGTTGGTATTACTACGGCTGATGGACAAAATCCTGCATTACCTTAAGGACCCTAAACTATGGGAATTATGGTATATTCCTTATTATGGGTCATGCAGGATTTTGTCCATCAACCGTAGTTCTGGGTTCTTTGGCAGAGATGGTAGAGAAGCCTGGTCAATTTCAATAAACATTCTCTTCTAGCTATTAAGACCCCTGCAACAAACCCAGTCTGTACCCGTTCTAGCAATCCCGTACAGTACCCCTTTGAAAGGAGCCCCTCAAAAGGAGCCCCCTTCTAATGTTAATTTGAATATCATAGTGAATATGTATGAATTGTTCAGGCCGCCCACAGCTGGACGCCTTGCTCGGTCAAAGCGCGTTCACCACCCTAGCGGCCCTAAACCCCTAAATCCTCAACGCTCAGTCTGGCCGGGCTCTGCTTACTATAGGCGCCTGGGTAGTTAGAAGAAGGTGTTAACATACTCAAGGGGTAACTTATATAGCAAGGTTATATTGATGCTAGCTGTTCGAGCTTATGATCAAGGCCTAAACCCTAAACCCTAGGGTTTATGGTTTAGGGCCCCTGCACTACCGGCCTCTCAGGTTTCGGATATTGGGTGCTCGGGTTCAAGCCGCGGGAGTTCAAGCCCTTCCTGGACCCCAAATAACCTGGCTCTCTAAGGACTTATATAATTACAACACAACTATAGTAGGGAAGGCTTTATTGATCGGGTCTTGTCAAACGTCCCGCATTCCAACAACAGCTTCGGTGACTTGAAGCACTAATGCACATCATTTAGCCATGTCCGACACGATCTAGCACTAAATTAGGACAACAACGCTTACATCAAATGTTTCACCATCATAACGTTTGTGGTCAGAGAAACATCGCAAGTAGGAAATCATGATCGAAGGACACTCTTCTGCAGTCTTCTCCAAAGGTAATCCACCTCTGTGGGCTGAGCACTGTCCCAAAGGCTCCATGTGCCCATATAGTAGGTACTTAGGCCTTAAAGAGGTCCCTATATAGGTACTTTAAGGCCTAGGTACCTACTATATGGGTACATGGAGCCTTTGGGTGTAGTCTTGTCGGGATCGGATCCTCTGGCCATGACTGCAGGTTCGACGTGTCGATGGTTCCTTTCATGGACAGTCTCATCATTCTAAGCAACCGTAGCCTGCATCAACCCCGAAGGGACTAGCCCCAAGGCTGTAAGGCGGTGTTGGGCTGAGGATGGTTGAAGGGCGGCAAACATCTCTGACCCATAAACCTAAAACATCTCTGAACCCTAAACCCCTTTATCGAACCCTTGTAGATCCCTTTAAAGATCCTTTTGGATCCGTTTAAAGGAACGCCCTAAACCCTTCTTGAAGCTACCCGCAGGCTCATCACGGGACTTTACTCCTCTGTCAAGGCTAGGCCCCCGGACAGATTGGGGAGTTTCCGAAAATTAGGGGTCCCTTAGGGTTCCTCTACAGGGTTACTATAACGGTACTATAAGGGTTCCTTTAAAGGGCTCTACAAGGGTTTAGGGTTTCCGAAAATTAGGGGTACCTTATTTTAGGGTCCTTATAATAAGGATCCTACTATTTAGGGTACCATGTTAGAGTCCACCATTTTCGGAAACTCCCATTTGGGGTCCGACTGGATCTTCAGAGGAAATTTAGCCCTTCCAGTGTTCGTATGTAAGTACTTGGGCGATATATATACACATACATACATACGTGCATACATATACATATATATATATATATATTATATTGTTTTTTTTACGTCTGCAGGTTTCCAGATTCTGGGTTTACTGATTTCCCGATTCGAGATAGTATGAAGCCTGCAAACTCAGATCTTGGGGGAGGGCGGGGGCGGAGTACCACATACACACACACACATATATATATATATCATAAACTGTTAAACCCTAAACCCCAGTCCCCTTATCCCTAAACCCGAAACCCCTAATTGATTGTACAGCCTCCTAAACCTCGTGGCCTGAGCTTTGTTCGAAGCCTTAGATGCATGGCCTTGCTGCAGGGCAGTTTGGCGGCCAAGGCTGACCAAAACCCCGCCAAAAGGTGTTAGTTAGGGTTTATGGTTCAGGGTTTGGGGGTTGCTCAAGCATACGAGAGCAGAGATTTACACCGTCTCCGTTTCCTCGTCGTGCTGATACTGCCGATGCTTCGTAATGTTCCAAGGCAGCCCCCTACAATGTCGTACCTTTCCTTTTGAGGTTACCGATCTGGTCATAGACCATGAAAAGGCATTGCATTATCGGATCTAGGTACAAGCAAGATCAATCCCTTCTGCACGTCATCCACTAGACTTCTGGCTTCACATACCCTCCCGCTGCCCTATTACTCACATGCAATCCTAAACCCTAAAGCCCGCACCAACGCTAAACAAATTTAGAGCAAAGGCCATTATCTTCGGCTCCGTCATCTTAATGTCGGCCGTGCTCTCAGGAATTTAGTTCAAGGAGTGAGTCTGAAACTTGATAGCCCAAGGTGCTTCGAGTTTTGGTGTTGGTGTTTCCTGGGCTTGGGGCATCGAGTTTCAGGTTTGGTGCTGGTGTCGGGTTGGGAGTTTAGTATAAGAGTTTAGGGGATCAAGGTTCAGGGTTATTTAGGTATTTAGGTTTAGGGTTTAGGGGTTAAGGGTTTCGTGTAAGCGACTTAGAGCTTGGGCATGGCGTTCAGGATTGTAGGTTCATGTTCCTTTAATTAGTATGCAGCAGCAGGCCTTGTCGGGAAGGTACCCAGATATAAAGCCTTAGTAGCAGGACCTCTAGGCCTGTGGTGCCCCTCAGTTTAAGAACTGCCACCCTTATCACATTGCGCACTTGTCGTGCTCTTCAGCACTGCGGCCGGTTTGGTCTTTCCAAAATTAGGAAGGAGACCTCAGCACAGTATTACTAATTATTACTAATTCAGGCTTCTATGTTGATGCTACTCTTGTTGCCACTGCTCAGGCTTTTTCGGCTGGGGGGTTGTGATCAAAATGTATCACTTCTATGGTAAGCCCAAAGGTTGTATAGCATGCGAGTCGGGGTTTAGGAGGGCAAGAGTCAAGTTGAGGGTCATCTTGTTGTGGGTGCAAAGTGAAGTTTAAGGTTTAGGGTGTGAATTTCAAAGGCTTTCCACAAAAAAACACACAGTTGAATTTTTGCTGCTGCATCTTGCGAGCGCTCTTCAGGCTTGCAGAAAGACTTTTATTCTTGGTTCTCGCAATGAAGCCGTTTCTGCTCGTGGACTTCACAAATCGTGCGAAAGTTAGGCTGCAGCCGTAGGTTTAGCAAAGTCTAGATTTAATATAGAGGTCGGAATACTTGGCCATGGTATCCCGCTTGTTAACCAAGGCATTGTACTACGTAAGGCCCTAGACTTGGGCTGAAGGGCCCCATGCTGAAATCTTCAACATGTAGTAATTCAGGTTAAAGAGACTGCTACACTGCTCCAGCTTCAGGTTTTAGGCTTTAGGCTATCTGCAGCTGTTCGTGCTCGCTGGCCATTTGTCCAAGAAAAGTTGCCTCCGTATGTACGACCCTGAGGATTCAGCCACCGATTATTGAGCTCGAGCCACCCTAAACCCTAAACCTGGACCTAGATCTCCCTCATACATGGACACAGTCGGGGTTCACCTATGGCTGAACACGCATTCTGGGTGCTTCCATTACGGGGCTCGAGGGGGGGGATGGAGGGAGGGAGGAGGAGTTAGCGTCGACGTCACCATACCCGAAACGTCTCAGACATTGGCAAGCAAAGCGTACAGGGATAGCTATAGGATTTCCAAGTCCCACTGAAGTGCACGAGCTACTAGCAAGGCTATCCTCGTCTGGGCCATTATCGCTGTGGAGCTTCTACACCCTGTGCCGCAGCATGGAATGCGGATCTGCGAGGGTGCTTGATATATGGGACCGAACTGATATTACTTACCCCTAGGTTATTATACTCAAAGGGTCCATGTACCCACATAGTATATACTTCAGCCTTCAGGTACTCCCTATATAGGTACATTGGGCCCAAAGTATATACTATTTGGGTACATGGAGCTTTAGGGATAGGGGTCGACCTATTCAGTTGCAGTGTTCCCTTGCAGTTGCTATATGATTGTCGTGGAATCACGGGGACCCTTAGAGGGGTAGGGGGAGGGGGGGTAGGGGACTATTCTTCCTTAATTCAGCCTTGCTAGGCACTAAACCCTAAACCCTAAAACCCCTAAACCCCTAAACCCTAAACCCTAAACCCGAAACCCCTAAACCCCTAAACCCCTAAACCCCTAAACCCTAAACCCTAAAGTTAAGGCCCCCTACCCCCCTTCCCCCCAACCCTTCTAAGATTCCCTATGATGGAACCAGGGGTCTCGGGGCGTGGAGCTTGGAGCTTCCAGTTTAGGGGTTTAGGGTTTAGGGTTTAGGGGTTTAGGGGTTAGGGGTTTTTGGGTTTAGGGATGAGTTAATCTTTTGAGCTGTCCGTCTCGGAGCTCTGGAAAACGGGGGACTCGGAGTGGCATCATTTCGGCTTCGTCATTGCGCTTGAACCCCGACCCCTGGCCACTGGCCCCCCAAATCTCTGAATCCCCAACATCTCTACCGTAAGGGTCCATATACCCAAATAATATATACTTTGGCCTTAAGGTACTCCCTATATAGGTACAACCCAAAGTATATAAATACTATTAGGGTTATTCAGTCATTTCGAAATCTCTGGATAGGAAGCATGCGCTTGCTCTGCCCTTACGGTTGCAAGCTTTCAGGGCTTCGTTTTCAGGGCTTCTGGCTTCGACCCTCTGTCTTAGCGGGTTTGCATGGTTTAGGGTTTAGGGTTTTCAATGTTTTGGTGAAAGGGCTCAGAACTGCTTTCGGAAAGGCAGGGAATACTGTGAAGAGCAAGGCTTTAGCAAGCTAAGGGGTGATCGGCGAAGCTTCTGAACCCCCCCACCCCCAGCCGAAGGAGAACACATGACATGCACCAGCCACATTTCCCACACATTAATCAGCAAGTTACAGGCATTCCAGCGCGCTATGGGCCTCTCCTCTAGCAGCTGTTGTCATGACGACGCATGCGTTGACCCAGCAGTTGCTCGCTCTGAAATCCTCGGCAAGGCACTGAGTCTTATTAGCAGAGTAAGAAGGCTTTCACTATTTTGGTGGGTTATCAGAATCCGTATACCACCCCACAGACCAATTAACCTCTAGTTCCCTTGGGAAGCTGGAGAAGTAAAGGAGTGCCGCCGTGGTTGACGAGGAGTTCTCAGCCCAGGGTTCATCCCCCGACAGTGGTTCTGCCTCACCGGTAGGTCTATCGGGCGCTCGGACGGCAGTGGCGGCGGAAGCCCAGCTACTGCTGGTGGACGAGGCAATCCTTCGATCCGTCTCGTTAGGGTCTTCCTTTCAAGGGGCTGGTTGGATTTGGCGTCTCCAACCACACAAGATGGCAGAGAACGAGCTGGAAGCATTGTGGTCACTGGGAAAACCAGGAAGCAGATACGACATGTTCTTATCCCACACGTGGCACACGCCGGGGCGACTGAAGTTTAGGTCCTTGCTGTTGGCTTTCAACTGGCACTACGCACTGCTTGGCTGCTTTCTCGGTGTCTTCATGGCTCTGCTACTCTATGCCATTGATGCTCTTCCTATGCCAATGATCCTCAGGTGCACTTAGAAATAGTCTTTAATTGTTGGTTCCTCCAATCCCTAAGAAACAGTTAAAAGCAAAATTGCCAGGGGTCTCAGTTCAGTATAGGATCTACGTCGCGCAGTTCAGGGGCTATGGCGAAGTTTGCGCTCTCGGCCCATGGGCCCTGCTATTGACCCCAACATGCGGAACTTCGATGCTCCTTCTCTCTCCATATCTTCCAAGACGGAACCTTGGCGTTCTTCTGGTTGGTATTAGGACTTTAACTTTTTGGGCTTCTATATGACCTATAGTAAGGCGGCGAAAAGTTTAGCTTGTAGGAGGGGTTCAGAAGTCAGCCAAGGAACTCTGTCAACGTCTTTTTTGACCTCGTCTGCATTCACCAGACGAACATGCAACTCAAGCAACGAGGGATCTATGGCATTGGCGGCTGGCTTTCGGTGACTGAGGAACTGCGAATCCTTTGGAGTCCGCCTTACCTCTCAAGGCTTTGGTGTGTCTGGGTCCTTGTTAAGGGAGTTAAGTCAAGTTACCATAATAGGGGATCTATAGTGAATGATAGTAATGTAGATTCCGCACCTATGGTATCTGAAATTAAACCCCTTACCAAGAACCCAGGTGTTTTCGAATTAGCTGCTTATCGGACGGCGAACCCATCGGGGAGGATCGCATTTCAGCCGATCTTCGTGGAGAATCTCATCCTCAAGTCTTTTTTTGGCATTGCGGCTATTCAGGGGACCTATCTCGCAACCTTGCAATTTCCAACTGTAAGGGGCTTGGCTGGCATTCAAGCTCTTGTATGCTTTGGTCTCATTCTTCCCCTCATCCAAGTCGTTCGTTCCTTCATGCGGGAGAAGCATGTGGCTATTTGGCAACTGGAGAACTTTGATCTGACGATGGTGGATTGCAAGAACGATTTTGATCGGAGATTTGTGTATGGCGCAATTCGCAAGTGGTATGGTAGCGAGGAGAACTTCGAAAGCTTCGTGCGGGGAAAGCTTTGCGAGGAATTGGTTGAGAGATTCCGTGTGATTGAGGTGCCTTGGTTCTATCACTTGTTGACTGTCTGCCCGTACTTGGGAGGATGGGTGGATATCACCTGTGCGTTATGGAAAGGTGGTGCTCCTTTCTCCTGTGTGCTGTCTTTTGGCATTGGAATGTGCTTAACCTGTGGGGTGTGGGCCCTTGTTGCCGTGGAGCTGATCTACATATTGTCAGACTTCTTTGCCGCGAAACGGAAATCTTGCCTGAGAAATTTCATGGTGGATGTGGGCATTCTTTTGTGCGTGGGGCTGGTGGTGCTGCTGCAAACCACCGCCAGCCGACTGGCTTATGGCGCCGCTCCTTTCACTACACCGCCTCGACCTGAGGCTACAGCCTCCCCGGATGCCTGTCTTTGTGCGAACAGCATATGGACTTCAAGTGCTTTGTTGGCACTGGTGCTGTTGCTGGCGGTGCTATTCTTTAAGTCTAGCCTGAGACGAATGCTCTGCGGTCGAGGTCGAAGACTGAGAAGCTGAGAACCTGGGGCAGACGACGTGGCGTCCCAGAAAACATCCTGAAAGACAGTATAAAGACAATAATAAAGATAAATAAGAATAGTAATAATGAGAGTGGAGGATACCGTGAGCGGATGAGTTGGACGTGGACCGCAGCAAGAGCTTGCAGTTGAGGGCTTCAGCAGACGTGCACGTTCGTTTCTTTCGGTTCTCGCAGGAGTTAATCCCTAAGCCCAAAACCTAAACCGTCAACTGCCTGAATGCTCGTGGGGTTCTAGAGCTTCGAGACGGCTGGATGACGGGTCATGGATGGCCCGGAGCCCAGAGCCTGCGCCGTTTTTCTTGAACAAGAACCATTGCCAATGCTAGTGCGAGTTTAGCACATGTGTGTAAACTGTTACATACCTACATCTCTATCAGACTCTATTAGAGTAATGTAGGAACCTGATTAAGAAACCCTGGCCCTATAACCCCCAAATAGTAGGATCCCCAATACAGACCCAGGGTTTCTGAATCAGGTTCCTACATTATTCATCTCCGGCTGTTTAACCTTAATTGTTTGCGGAGACGTATACTGCTCATATGGGTGATTGCATGTAAAGCAAACAGCACACAACGACGCTGAGCCTCAACGTTCCGTTGATCATGTGGCAGCGACTTGCGCATAGGCTTCGTGAAGGAGCCTGATACTACTGGTTTGATCACTCAGGCTCCTGCATTGAGTATTCTGAGACCTGCAGACCTGCAGGTAGTAGCGGTCCGTCCAAACCTCCTGAGAACCGAAATCATAGGCCCAGGTTTTAATCTCGTCCAAACCCAAACCCTTTGACTCCTGCACCCCGAGGTGAACTCGCTGGTGGACTACACGGAGCAGTATCCCTGTGATCACTGCAGGGATGGCTTCGAGTCTGTCTTCGCAGCCGCAGGGCTGAAAAATATGGCGTTTAGCCTTCGACGAGGTTCGGATGCATTGTAAGGGTCAGAGAACGGTTGCTCGTGCTGCGATAAAATGAAAATTAGCACGACGAAGTTCACCCTCGCCTAGCTTCACCACTGGGTAGTCCATACTGGAGGCGACGCATTGACATATCCATATACCCTTTCTGCTGCGGTAGGACTAAGACAGCACTGCCTCCCAAAACAGCAACACTTACCCCCCTCCGCACCGGTGCCCCCGGTGCAGTCGGGCTGGGTCATGCAATGCAGTAAGCGATCTCGCTCTCTCTTAGATCCTACATAATAACAACCACAGCAGACCTTCACCGTCCAGTGACTTGTCAACCCTACTTGTCAACCCCAAGCCCTAAACCTAACCCTTGTAAACCCTATAAACCCTATAACCACCCTAAACCCTATGAACCCTAAAAGCCCTAAACCCTAAACCCCTAAACCCTAAACCCTATGAATCCTAAACCCCTCAACCCTAAACCCTATGAACCCTAAAAGCCCTAAACATGCAGTGTCTGGGCCTCTTCTTGCAGCCCTGCGCCCTCCGAAACCGGTAGCCGAGCCAACCCCCTTGGTCCGAAAATATTGCAATTTCTTGAGCTCTTGTTAAGGGAATGTAATTTAAGCTACCATATTAGGGTTTCGGGCTACCATCAGAGATCTATCGTAAATAATAGGGTTTCTTCATTAACTCCAAGGGTCCAAGTACCCAATAATCATATACTCTCCAAAATCCTACCCTACATAACTACTATCCTAAAACCGAGTACCTAATTATTAGGTCCTTTGGACCCTTGGGGTAAGGTAACAGAAAGAACCCAGTTTAAGGTTCGGGGCTCCCGGGCTCAGGGTTTGAACCCAGCATAAATAGCCGAAAGCGCTACCTGGACCCTCAAAGTATGTAGAATAATGGCCTTTTATAGGTATTGGGCCATTATTCTACCAACCCAAAGGCTCCATGTGCCCATATAGTAGGTACTTAGGCCTTAAAGAGGTCCCTATATAGGTACTTTAAGGCCTAAGTACCTACTATATGGGTACATGGAGCCTTTGGGAAAAGCAACCCGGGAACACCTTGCAAAGCCACAAAGCCTACTCGCCTCCCAAAGTCTCCCGAAACCCGAAGCCCCAAACCTACATTAAACCCTGAACTCCAAACCTTCAAGTAGGGCCCATATATATACATATTATAATATATATATACACATACACACGCGCAAATATACATGTATGTATCTCTATATATATATATACACACATACAGAGACAGATCGATGGATAGTCAGATAGATAGATAAGTTTCATGGGGTGTTTTAGGATTTATGGCTTGTAAACCAGAAACCACCACAGCCCAAGGCCGGATTAACACTCTTTCAGCAGATCGTAGCGGGCGACGCTTGGGGAGCTTCGGCCGGCAAGTTTAGGGTTTAGGGTGTAGGGTTTGGGGTTTGGGGATACCCAAAGAGTCCAAGTGCTCTCCATTATGGGACTTGGGGTCTTTCTGGGGTACCAAAGAATATAGATGAGGAGTACTTGAACACTTGGGATAAGCAGTGTCTTCCCCGAAACGGCCCATGTTCGTATATCGTGCCGAGAGGCCTCCAAGGCTTTCCAGAGTTTGAGGTTGGATTCGGGGTCGACCCTGAACCCCTAAACCCTAAACCCCTAAACCCCTAAACCCAAAAATACGAAGCTCTCGTTCACCGCCGGGAACCCCCAACAGCCACTTCGTGGTCGAGCTGAGTACCCACCTGGACGACCCAACATACTTAGAGGTTTATGGGTAGTTATAAGGGTTCCTTTAAAGGGATCTACAGGAATTCTATAAGGGTATAGGGTTTAGGGCCTACTTAGAAGCTTATGGGTAGTTATAAGTGGGGCTATAACTCCCCCAGTGTGGGGTTTAGGGTTTGGGGTTTATGGGTAGTTAGAAGTGGGGTTCTTATAAGGGCTCTATAGGGTTTAGGGTATAGGATTATAATTAAAGGGTATAGGTTTATGGGTATATGTAATTGGGGTTGTAAGTCCCCTCATATAGGTTATGGCCATAGTTATCCTACCTAGAACCCTACTTCTAAATACCCTGAACTTCCAAGTACACTCAATCAGAGGCTAGGAAACTACTATTTTGGGAACAATGCTATTTTTTTGGGAGGGGGCTTCCTTTAAGGGGTTCCTTCAAAGGGGTCTATAAGGATTACTTTAAGGGGCATTATCAGGATTTAGTATAGGAGCCTCAATTGCCTATACTAATCTGCGGGTTCCTTATTATAGTTATAGTATAGTAATGGACCCGAAAGCTCTTATTCTAATTATTAAGGCCGCTATATTACACTCAGTCAGAGGCTACGAAACTACGTCTGCTTACTGGTATGATGTATAATGGGAATTAGGATCATCCACAACATGCGGCCACACCTCTATTCCGCTTTCAGTCGTTATAGACCTGGAGCCAGAAACCCCTCATCTGAAACGCCTAAACCCTAAATCCCAAGCCTTTTAACCTAAATCCCTACAGCGCTAAACCCTAAAGCCCAACCCCAAACCCTAAACCCTAACTCGAAAGCAGGTGAGATCTCGGTTCCGCTGGTCAAAGAACACCCTCCTGCCGCTTTTATCCTCTTTGCCATCCTCATGAGTGTCCCTGGGCAGCACTTCAACACACCCCAAAGCCCACCCTAAACCCTGAACCGTAAACCCCCTAACCCTTTAAACTCCAAACCCTGAAGCCTGTAGTCTAAAACATGGTACAATGTAGATCTTGAGTCGTAGCCTGCCGATGTTTAGGGTAGGATTCAGACCATGTGCCCATATAGTACGTACTTAGGCCTTAAAGTACCTATATAGGGACCTCTTTAAGGCCTAAGTACCTACTATATGGGCACATGGAGCCTTAGGGGTTTGAGTGGGATCATGTCAGTACGATGCTGGCAGGATGTACAGAGCTGGATGACTAAGAGGTCCCTGCGCTGGCTTGTACCCTTTTTTTCTGGGCCGGTGTCCACGCCTAGGCTAGACTCAGGGCTTAGGGGTAGGGCTTTTGAGTGTAAGGCCCTTCCTAAACTAAACACAGTATGAGCGCAGGATGAAGTGCAAAGAAAAAGCGCAGCCCAAATTCACGGTCTGAGCCCAGTATTCCGAATGTATGGGTTTAGGGTTTGGGGTATGCATCAAGGGAATGTCCCGTTATACTGCCGCTAAACTCTAAACGGCTACAGTTTTTGCAATTTGCAGGCATGCAGAGGCTGAAGCCCCGAACACATGCCAAACGTAGGCTTGGACACAAATCCTGCACTCCCTAAACCCTAAGCCCAAGGGTCCAAGTACCCAATAATCATATACTCTCCGAAATCCTATCCTACATAACTACTATCCTAAAACCGAGTACCTCATTATTAGGTCCTTTGGACCCTTGGGGCTCCTGAAATTTCCCTAAACCCTCAACCTAAGGTCCGCACTCCTTTTTCCCTAAACCCTACAACCTAAATGCTGCACCCTAAACCCCTAAGGGTCCATGTGCCAAAAAAGTATATACTCTGGCCTCAAAGCAGTCCCTGTTTTAGGTACATTGGGCCCAAAGTATATACTATTTGGGTACATGAACGCTTAAAACCTAAACCCCTTATGGTACCCTTAAATTAAAGGAACCCTTAAACGGCACCCCTTAAAGGAACCCTAGTTGGGCACATGGACCCTTTAGGGAACTCTAGAGACCCGCTTAGGCCTTGTCATACTATAGTTATAATAAGGAGCTGTCAAAATAGTAGCTTAGGGTTTAGGGGTTTAGGGTTCAGGCCACCCTATATTTCACCCTATAAATGCTGCGCCCTAAACCCTAGCGACCCGTTCTTAAACCCCCCAAAGTAGGTAAAGAATGGCCCAATACCTATAAAAGGCCATTATTTTACATACTTCGGGGGTCCAGGTTTAAGCCTTGCCGCAGCATCCGGTGCCCAGGTCTCCCTCGGGGTTATGATCCTCGGCCAGCCGTGGGTGGTAGCCCAAAGGCTCCATGTACCCATATAGTAGGTACTTAGAAGTACCTATATAGGGACCTCTTTAAGGCCGAAGTACCTACTATATGGGCACATTGAGCCTTAGGGTAGGGTTTCAGGGTTTTGGGGGTTTTAGGGTTTTGGGGTCTAGGGCTGTGGGGTTTAGGGTTTTTAGGGTTTTCAGGGTGCTTCGGTTTGGGGGTTAGGGTTTAGGATTTCAGGGTTTTAGGGTTTCAGAGTTTTGGGCTTTTAGATGGTTTCGGGTTTTCAGGGTTTGGGAGGTCAGTGTTTGGGGTGACTGGGGCTCTACAAGGCTACAGAAATTACGGTTCTGGGTTCAGGAATCCTTTTCGGGTTTTTATCATGTTGTTCTACCGACCAGGGATTAGGGCTTTAGATACGAGTTTCCGGTACATGGGGCCAGGTTGCTGGCGGCTTGGGATTGCATCGGGTTTCGGGTTGTGTAGCAAGTAGGGTTGTTCAAGGTCAGGTTGTAAAGGGTCTAGGATTGGGATTGGCTAGAGTTTGCCTGAGAGACAGTGACCCGCTTTAGGTTGTGGCTATATAGGTGCCCCATGGAGACGATTGCGAACAAGAGAACGACACGTCGGCGACAGCGACGGTCAATATTGGCCTCAATAGCAACAGAACCTTTCGAAACCGCGGCCGTAGCATTCGTACAAGTAGTATCAATCGACACCAAGCTTGTCGTTACCCGGAGAATTACCGTGCGTCACAGCTTAGGAATCTCATCTTGGCCGTCATAGTGGAGAGGGCCGCCTCCTGTCACAATGAGATCGGGTGACAGGGCCTTTTTCGGCCGCGTGGGTAAGACATGACGGATCGAGCTTCAGGTAGTGTGGAAGCCTAACAAGTAATTACCCATATGATTTGGGGTTCATTAGAGGGCCGGCGAGTTTCAAGTTCAGATTGGGCACCGGGGTAGACGGTTAGAGTCGATGTCTACAATTTTAGGTTCAGGCGCTTCCTGTGATAGCAGAAAGTGCCGGGGCTGTTTCAGATTCAGTGTTTACGGACGACGGTGCGTCAGATTCAGGTCTCCATGAAATAATTATACCCGGGGTTTCAAAACCCCGGGTCTTTAAAGGCCTTACAACATCAGAGTTCACATACGTTCGACCCCGGTTTCATAGACCCTATTTTTCAAGGCCTTACAGTGTTAAAGTCTTATTTATGAAATTCCACGGTGGGATCCACATTGCGGTCAGGGACCCCGAATTTTGGGATGAAGCTGTATCACAAGGGATACAAGTATGAGAACACTCTAAAAGCCCCAAAGATCCACCCACTACTTAAGGCAGCTTTAACTAGAGACGCAAACAAAAACTGGATCCCCAAAATCTGAAACCCTAAACCCCTAAACCCTAAACCCTAAACCCCACATCCACTTATAGAACCCTGAAAGATCCCTTTAAAGGAACACCTATGGATCCCTTTATTGGAATTCGCTGACAGGCTGAAGCTCAGAACAACGACGAGGCCCAGAAATTGAAGGTGAAAGACCTGGAGCGGACAAAAAACATGGAGGAGAGGGGCTCGAATAAGGGCTCCTTCAAGGGGATCTATAAGGGCTCCTTTAAACGGATCTATAAGGGTTCCGGTAAGGGTTGTATGACAAGTTTATTGGGTTGAGGGTTTAGGGTTTTAGGGTTTAGGGTTGAGAGATGCAGAAGTAACTATGACTAGGGCTCAGGTTGTAGGCATGGGGGGGGTTATCTTGAACTACTTAAAGGGACAAAAAGGCGGAAACGCACATTCGTAGTCTTATGTGATCGCCATGTGCCTCCAGGCAGCCTCAGAGAGGGCTTAGGCCTTGGAGTCGAGTCTGGTCGAGTAAATTCTGCTGTTATGCCCATCCAAAACCCTACACCCTAAGCCCTAAACCCTAAACCCTAAAGCCCATGTTCCGTGTTTGTTTGGGGTCTTGGAGCGTCTTGTTGAGCGATTCGCGGGCTCGGGGCCCAACCCGGCATGCTCAAATAGGGTTTAGGGTTTAGGGTTCATCTTGGCGAAGCCAAATCTGAAAAGTAGACGGGGATTTGGGTCAGGTGCGTTACCCTAGACCCGAATGCTTGAACTGTGAACCCTGAACCCAACTCCTCGCTCCCAGAGAGCCCAATACCCCTTAATTAAGGAATATAGTTTAAATCATAATATGAAGCCCGGTATAATTTAAGGCTATATTCCTTGATTTAGGGGTATTAGGTTCTCTGGGTTCCTGCATACCGTATGAACATCTGAAGTGGACGCACTCTGAAGCCAACCTCTCGTCCCACTGCGAAGCCTGAACTCCAATTTCTGGGACGCGAATCCTCTGAAAACCCTGTGTTGCTACCTTTTATCGTCCTCCAAATCAGGAGCTGGCAAAGCTTTGTGCTGGTCTGGACGATGATGGCAACGGTCTGATGTCTTTAGAGGAGATCCTCAACGGATTCGCCACTCGGCCAAACCCCCTGAGAAAGCAACCCCCACCATATCTCAAGCCTGATGTGCAATCTCGGGAAGCAAACCCTGAACCCTAAACCCCAAGCCCTACCCAGAGGCTCCATAGTAGTTCCTTTTTGGGATTACCTTATAGGATTCTAAATATTAACCGGAAAAAGGAACTACTATGGAGCCGTAGGGTAAACCTTAAGGACAGCATGGATGGCTTTCAGAGGCTCATGGAGTCCATGGACATCAGGCACAAGAGACCGAGATTGGGTCTTTTTTCAAGCGAGTTGTTGTTTTTTTAGACCGGTTGAATAGCACCCCCCAACAGGCTTGTTGTTGGTTTTCGCTTTTGTTTGACATCCTTGTAGGGACACCTTATTCAGGAGCACAAGTACGATTTGGGCTTTGCATCTTAGGCTTCCTAAACCCTAAACCCTAAACCCTAGGGTTTAGGGTTTAGGGTTGAAGCAGGGAGGAATTGGACCTGAAAGCTTGTCCGCTCTGACAGCATCGCCCCCGACCATAGACTGAGATCATCTGAGACCACTTCTTGGAGGTTCATGGGTAGTTATAAGTAGGGTTATAAGTAGGGTAACTATGGTTATAACCTATATTAGGGGGCAAGCCAGAAAAGTTGGAACATGGCTTTAGTAGAAGTGTTTTTGGGGCTGGGGTGTTGCCTTCTCGCTCCACCGTGGAGTGTTGAGCTTGCGCCATGAACCAAAGAGGCGTGAAGAGATCGAGACGATCTTCAGCGTACTGGATTCCGATGCTGAGACGATGTTTTCGGCATGTCGTAATGTTCAGGGCTTCGGCTTTAGGAAGGGGGTCGATTTCTTGGCATTCTAAGCCATCTCAATCTGGAGTTCGTGTGCTACAATATCCCAAAGTCCAAGACCAAAGTGGAACTACAGCTTGATCCCTGCACTGATGCTTAACGATGTATTGCAGGGGTCGGGTTTCAGTCTAAGCCCTAAAGCCCGAAAACGACGGTGAGCGAGTTGGCTGCCGTGCTGAGGAGAACACTGGTGCTGTGCCCTATCTCGACTTTTGCACACATCTGGGAGGCAGAGTTGGGGCCTTGGGTTAGGGTTTAGGGTTTCGTCACGACAAAGAACAATCCAACTGACCTGAACCTGCAACGTTGATGGCTCTATCGCGAAGAGCAACCCCAAAAGCAGAGGTGCCGAGAAACGTCGGCGTCGTCGCCGTAGATGATATAGTAACTGGTCGTAGAAGGAGTATAGCCGCTGTCGTCGTCGACATCGTCGTCGCTTATGAAGGTGACAGTTAGACCAGAATTATGACGAAGATGATAATGGCAAACAGCATAGGACCCGAACTAATTTGCAGGGTTCGGAGCTAACCGGTAATACCTTCGTGGAGGCTTCCGGAAACGAGATCCCATTGTCATGCACTCCATCGTCAAGCATCCTGGCATGGGTTCCGTGTCGGGCCATGTCGAGCTGACAGAGATCACAGGTAATTGGTGCGGTCGTAGTGCAAGAATAGGGTAGGAACATTGCTTTCCCCAAGGTACAAGACAATGCAGATACAGTCGCTGATCCAGAAGGAGGCACCTGGCCTGTTCAGCTTGACCAGAGCTTACACCCTCTTGTCCCTTCGACCCGAAAACCCGTCTGTCTTTCGGTCTGTCCGTCCATCCGTCTGTCTTCTTGTCTGTCCATCTGTCTGTTGGTCTTTCTGTCCGTCTATCTGTTTGCCTGCCTGTCTGTTGGTCTTGCTTTATGTCTGTGATTTTGAGCAGCTGAGCTACAGCAGAACGATAGTTTTGATGAAGACTCATCAGCATCAGTACCACCATCGTCAACATGATCATGCCATCGTGTCTAACACGAGGGTGTGTTATGATTGTGCTGTGTATGCTGCTATTGGCTAATACGGTTGATGGACAAAATCCTGCATGACCCCAAGGACTCTAAACTATGGGAATTATGGTATATTCCTTATAATGGGTAATGCAGGATTTTGTCCATCAGCCGTATGATGATGCTGGTGGAGACGATGATGATGAGAGCGGAGTTTGCCTAGTTGCCTTTCAAGCCGGACCCAGATGGGTGGTTGTCACAATTATGGCCCCTTTTTGTGTCCCTATCATAATACGGCACCTATTATTTAGGGTACCCAAAAAGGGACCCTAATTTTTACAACCACCCAAATGGTTCAAGGCTCCGGGTACAGGCTTGGCATCTCAGTCTCGCGCGGCACTCCCAGGGAAGGAACCTGAAGGTCCACGTGTCGGTTTAGGGTTTAGGGTTTAGGGTTTAGGGGTTTAGGGTTTAGGGGTTAGGGGTTTAGGGTTTAGGGTTTAGGGGTTTAGGGTTTAGGGTTTAGGCACTGGAGGGTTGGCTTCACATGGGAAACGTCAAGCCTGACACCCCGAGCTCGTCAACCCTGAACCCTGAACCTACCTATAGTCTCCATTGTAGTTCCATTTTTTGGTTAACCAAAATCTATATCATAGGATCCTAACCATAAAACTGGTTAACCAAAAACAGGAACTACAATGGAGACTATAGGTAGACCTAGAATGTCAGAGCTTTCCCCTAAGGGTCCAAAGGACCCAATAATTAGGTACTTAGGTTGCGGATAGTAGTTATGTAGGTTACTCTTTAGGAGAGTATATGATAATTAGGTACTTGGACCCTTAGGGTTCAGGCTCAGGAGGGAGGCCTGCACTACGACTCAGGGCTTAAGTTTCAGCGCTGAAGCCTGCGTTAGCTTTCGAAATTCGAGCTTCTATCCGGTTTAGGGTTGAACATTATGAATGGTTAAGTCAGCGTTCAGGGCTGAGGCTGGAGGATCTGGCGGGAGTCTTAAACTCAAAATCCACACTCGAAAGCTCAAAGCCCAAGCCTTGCAGGTCATGGGAGCTCTCCAGCAACAGACACGGATGCTCCAAGAGCAGTACCGATTGCTGCCTGTCTCAAATAGAGTGTAGTGTTTAGACCAGGCCTTGTCGCTTCAGCTGAGGACATCTGACACACACATGATATATAAATTATATAAGACGGGCTAGTTACCAATCTTATTCCTTGGGGCTCCTTCTTTAAAGCAATAGTAGAATGCAAAAGCAAAAGTAGAGTGTAAAGGCTCCTGGTGCCTATATTAGGGCTTTTCCAGATGGGAGCTGTTTCCTGAGCAAAAGACTGCCAGTTGGCAGCCCCATACTTGCAGACCCCCACATAAAAAAATGACTGGGTTTCGCTCCAAGAGTTTAACGGAGCCTTTACTGTCCAGACATGCGTCAATTTCGGCTTGGAGAACGCATCACCAGTACTTGGGAGTCGAAGAAGAAGCTGTCTATCTTGCTATCTACCTATCTGAGTGTATCTATGTGCCTATATACAGTAACACATATATATATATATATGTATATATATATACACATATTCCTGGAGAGCCCTCACTGTATCTGAGCCCAGACCCTACACCCTGCAAGTGGTGCTCTAGCTGGCAACACGAGGTTTCCGAGGGTTTGGGCAGGCTCCGGCTATGGCGACAGCGTAGCGGACTTTTCTACAGCAACCCCCGTTCTTGCCTCGATCACTATGCTGTGGGACACATCAGCGTCTGCAGCTGCCAAGCCTTCAGAAGCTTGCAAACCCTAAATCCGAACAAAAGCCCAAACAAACCCCAAACTCCCAGAGCCGAATCAAAGCCTTGCCCCCAACCCAAATCCTAGTTGAACCCTACTTGGAGGTTCATGGGTAGTTATAAGTAGGGCTATAAGTCCCCGAATATAGGTTACAAATTTTTACCACAGTTATCCTACTTTTAACCCTACTATTTATAACTACCCATGAACCTCACCCCAACCATTCTAACCCTAAGGCCTAAGCCCGATCAAAGGAAAAAGCCTTAACCCCTAAACCCCGAATTCTGAACCCTAAATCCCAGGTTGGCCAACCTCACAGTCCTGTCTGCTGGTGCCAATCAAAGCGCAGACCTCGGTTCAAGGAGTTTAGGGTTGGGGTGCTTGCGGTCTGGAAATTGGGATCCTTAGGGAGTTTCGTCAGGCTGTCAGGAAGTTTAGTGTTTGGGGCCATAGAAAGCCGAAACCCTGAAACCAAAGCCTGATCCTAACTCTCCCTAACCGCCTAAACCCGAAGCCCAAAACCCTAAACTCAACTCGGTTTCAGCCTTCCAAGCCCAGGCCCTAACGAATCCGTCAAGGGTGGAGAGCCGACAGGGAACCAGGCACGACGACCGTGTGCTCAAGGGGTCTTTTGGGGTTTTAGGCTTTAGGGTTTGGGTCTTTTGGTTTCATGACTATTTCGCGTTTACTGCTTAACTTTAGGACTTAAGGATCAGATTTACGGATTTACTAGAACACTAGACCCCTACTGTTGACTCTGAGTTCGAAACCCTACTCCCTTGTTTTTCCAAAGCCCTGAACCTTAGCCCTAAAACCCTTAACCCTAAACGTCCCTAACACCTAAATCAAAGGTTCCCGAGTCAAATATAACGTCTCCCCCTGAGCGGGCTCTTCGTTGCCAGCTACGGTGACATGTGCTTACACAGTTGCAAATCCTGACCCCAAGCCTACCCTGGCGCAGCACGAAATACGTCATATAGAGGCCTAATAATGACCTATACTATTTTTGTGGTCCCTTATTTTATAGTGGCCCCCCCCCCCCAAAAAAAAAACCTGATAGAATTATTAAGGCCCCTAGATTTGATGTCCGAATCATCGCTGTTCGATACTGCTCCTTAGGCTTCCCACGAGACTTATAGCGTGGTGTATGCCAGAACCTTGTTAAAATCATTTATTAGCCGTAATAAGGATCTCGAATTGTCGGAGCTTAGTGTGCTTGTATCCTGAGTGTTGCAGACTAGCCAAGTTGCCGGCGTGGACTTGTAGTTTGAGTATTGGTGTTTGGTTTGCGGCTTTGTCGTCACGGACGACTAGGCCCGCGGCTGCTAGAAGTCGAGATTTGTCGTTCCCCATTTCCTTCAAGATTCGCCAGTCGACGCGAATATTGGTGCTCAGAGAAGGACGTATGTTCCATCACCAAACATCACTCAACCAGACAGGCCGGACACTAAGCACAAACACCCTCACTGACCCAACTCGGTGCCTGTAATCAAGCCAGTTCTTAAATCCCAGAATCGAACCACACAACTCTGGAGCATAAAAGCCGGGGTTTTGAGGCTGCTCTGAATGCAAGTCCCTAAACCCTAAATCCTTAAACCCTAAACCCTTAAACCCTTAACCCTACACGCTTAAACCCTAAACCCTTGCTACGATTCTTGCCAGGTGACACTTTCGAGAGTCGCGTCAAGCTTGTCAGACGTAGGCTCGGATCCTAGTCTACGGTTTAGGGTTCCTTTAAGGGTCCCTTTAAAGGGATCTAGAGGGATTCTACAAGGGTATAGGGTTTAGGGCCTACTTGGAGGTTAGTGAGTAATTATCATAGTAGGGTTGTGAGTTGGATAGCTCTGGTTATAACTTATATTAGGGGAGTTATAACCCCACTTATCACTACCCATGAACCTGCAAGTAGGCCCTAAACCCTAAACCCTTATAGAATCCCTATAGATCCCTTTAAAGGGGCCCTTATAACTACCCATGAACCTCCAAGTGGGGTTTAGGGTTTAGGGAAACTCTAGGCCCTGGATGCTTCAGCTCATTTGGGTAGTTCTCTAAACTGGGGTCCGTTTTTACAAGGCTGCCAGACGATCTTGGGAATCTAAAGAGGGACCCATATCAAGAGAACCACCCAAGGAGAAACCCTAAACTCGAAAACCTGGGGTTTCAGCACCAGATTTCGTTGCATGTTGGGGTGTACCCCTACAATCCTACTACCCCTACTACTCCTTCTACTCCTACCCCTACCCTTGCTACCCCTACCCCTGCTACCCCTACCCCCCCAAAGGCTCCATGTACCCATATAGTAGGTACTTAGGCCTTAAAGTACCTATATAGGGACCTCTTTAAGGCCTAAGTACCTACTCTATGGGCACATGGAGCCTTTGGGCCCTGCTACCCCTAGTCGGAAGTCTTCGGACCGGAAGGGTTGGGGTCTTTGAGTAGGTGTGACTCGGGCCTTCGGAAGATTCAAAGTTTAGGGGTTAAGGGTTTAAGGGGTTGGGGTTAGGGTTCAAAGTTTAGGGGTCTAAGGTTTAGGAGTTTAAGGGTTTGGGGTTAGGGTTCAAAGTTTAGGGGTTTAAGGTTTAGGAGTTTAAGGGGTTCCATGAGGGCCTTGCAGCACTGTTGTTGCTGCAAGCAGAGAGATGCTTACAGCTGTGCTGGCCATTTTGGAGGCAGTGGTACTGTTGATGGACAAAATCCTGCATGACCTTAAGGACCCTAAACTATGGGAATTATGCTATATTCCTTATAATGGGTAATGCAGGATTTTGTCCATCAACAGTATGGAAAGCAGTCCTAGATTTCTAGTCCGGTCGTGAGTGTAAATTTCGGTTTTTGCGGCTTGACATAGAGCTGGGGGTTGATCCCTCTAAGGCTTCTCGTGTGGCACTTGCAGTCCACGTGTCTTTACGGGTTGCGGATTACAGGTTTGATGGCTACCCATAGGCTCCATAGTAGTTCCTTTTTGCGAATACCTTATAGGATTCTCAAGATGACTACTATGGAGCCGCTAGGTAAAGGCCTTCGGGCCTGCGGCACTCAAGCCCCGAAAACAGCTGGTAAGATTCGCGCTGCAGCAACAGCATTGGCATCAGCCAGCATTGTCATCATCATGGTTTAGGGTTTAGCGGTTCTCATCCGAATAATAGTCGTCATTGTAGTACATGCAAATCACCTTCTGCAAGACACCCCCCCTGATGCTCAACTTCACCTGCTCAAGTTCAGGCTCATCCTCGTCCTCTGCTCCCTCCTCGTCTTGATGGCAGGAGTAAGACCAGGAGTTGGAGTAGGAGTAGTCCCGTAATTAGGGAAGCCACCTTAAATCACATTCGGGATCCTATTGTTATTAAAGGTCAGCAGTAGATTCGGAGGATTAGCAGGAGGAGCAGCAGCAGAAGTGGGAGTTGCAGCTGCAAGGTCTGCACTGCAAACGGCCGGCCTTTTGCCAAGACCGGAACCTTTAACCGTAAAACCCCCAGAGGCCCAAATGCCCGACGTTATGAACCTCAATCTCCGAGGCCCGAAACCAGATATAAGAAAGAACCAACCAGCAAGGAACAACCAACGCTTCTGAAAGGTCTTCCATTTCCAATGCCGGTCGGAGATTCTCAGTCTATAGAAATCTTCGAACGCCTCTTGGACACAGCCCAGTTTCTCTAAACCTTAACAAGGCCAGGGGATGTGAGTTACTTACTACTACCTACGGCTCCCTGCTGCTGCTGCTGCTACTACTACCACTACTACTACGACGACTACTACTACTACGCTTGCCCTGCTTTGAATGAAGCGCCGACAGTCTGCCTAGGATCCATCGTTTCAGGATGTCTGGCTCGCAAAAACGGGCATGGTATTTTTTCTTCTGCTGTGGGTCTCTCCCCTTATGCTCCCGACTTTGTTTATGCTAACGGTTTCTGCTCTTATGCGAACCGGGCTTTTCCTTATGTGAACCGGGCTTTTCCTTATGCTCCCCCTCCTCCCCGCCCCTTCACTTCCAAAACCTGGCTTACTACTACTACTGCTACTTCTGCGACTGCTGCTACTACTACTGTTGCTACTACTACTACTACTACTACTACTGCTACTACTACTCCTGCTGCTGCTGCTACTACTACGACTACGACTACGACTACGACTACGACTACTACTACTACTCCTTCTACTTTTTCGTTTGCTACTACTCCTCCTCCTACTGCTACTACTACCAGTACTGCTACTACTACTACTACTCCTACTACTACTCCTACTACTACTCATACTACTACTACAACTACAACAACTACTACTACTACTACTACTACTACTACTACTACTACTACTACTACAAGCCTGCTCCTGATGCCTACAGTCGCCAAGCAACGCCGCCAACAGCAGTCACATCAATGAGCGTTTTGACGAGTCGGTCCATGGATGCAGATCTGTGGAAGGAAGCCATCCCTTCAACAGCAACATCCATCCTAAAATTCTAGCCTTGACATCTATGCAACAAGCTGGGGAACATGAAGAACAAGGACTCGAGAGCTAAGGCTTAGAGCGCCGGATGCAGCCATTGCTTTTGCAAGCGGAGGCCTTTCGATGTTCTGGGTCCAAAGCCAAAAAGCTATTCGGAACCTCGAAGACGTTCAACCAGGTTCCAACGTTGTGCGGCCTGAGAGTGTCCAGGTCCGAGGTTTAAGGCAGGGTTGGCTTTCGAATCAAATGCAGTCCTACCCAGGCCAGTATGGTGGTATGAACTTCAGAACACGAATGCCAACGGTAACCCCAAGCCCCAAACCCCGTGACACCGTGAAACTACTGCAAGATCCCCAAACCCGAAGCTCCCAGCTCCATTGGAAACTAGTTCCTAAACCCTACACCTCAAACCGTTCCTAACCCTCTCGATCCCAAACCATAACCCCAAACTCTGCTGGCACTTTGTCTACGCTGCCCGTGAAAAAAAACAAACTCCAAGCCTATACCGTAAATTCTAAACCCTAAACCCAAAACTAAACCCTAAACCCAACAACACCAAGTCTTTGGAGACGAGAACCCAACGACCCTGTGGCATCTTCAAGCTGCGAACGTCGAACAGTTTAGGGTTCAGGGGTTTAGGGTTTGGGGGTTTAGGGTCTAAGGGTTTAAGGCTTGAGGGGTGCAGGCTTCGTGGGTCGGGGTTGAGGCTGTGTACCCTTTTGTTGGGGGGTTGAGGGTTTTGGGGCTTCGGCTTCCGAATAATCCCTACCTTACCCCTGAATAACCTACCTGTTAAAGGTTCCTTATTTTGGTTTCCTTATGTGAGTCCTTCAAAAGGCAGGATTTTCAGGGTTTAAGTACATCTTAAACCACCTTTAAGAGCAGGAGCTTGCCAGAGAGGCGCTCGCAGGGCGATGCTTGGAGCCTTCCAAAGCAACGGCGAGGCACGAAACCGACAGGATTGAGCACTACTCTGTGGGGCCTCGGCGACATGCGAAGCTTTTTTTCGGACAATAGAGGCCCGTTCTGAACTTCACACATCGCAGAACTCTGCTCATGATCTTGGTTGCAGGCTTTGGTTTTTTTTCTTCCGGTGACTTGGTGTGATACGGGTGGAGCGATGCGCGTGCACCTGCACCTGCACAATTGCACCGGCACCTGCACCAGCAGCACCAGCACCAGCACCACCGCCACCCCCACCACCACCACCACCACCACCATCACCACCACCACATACCACCACCACCATGGTTGTCAATATTATCAACCTTATGGTCATGATCATGGGCATCATCATCTTCGCCATCGTCATTACCATTGTCAGCATCATTGTCACCATCCCCTCGTTGACGCTGTCAGCGTAACCATCGTCACCGGCAAGCTGTGTAGCGTGCCACCTTGTCAACAGCAGCAGTAGCAAACTTGTCACGAGAACAAGTCGTGGGTCGGGTCGTTGCAACTGAGAGCTCGGGATGCGAACGAGCTTACAAGCTTGGCAACAGCGGTACATTAGGTGCTGACTTTTGGGGGCTCGACCCTTGCTGTTCAATGTCAATCATCAACACTCGGCCACAACCACCGCGACAAGTGCCACCACCATTATCAACTGCTGCTGCAACGGAGGCGGAGCCCCAGACAAAGCAAGCACACATTTGTCAGCTTGCGCAGAAGATCGTGATGCTAGGTCTCTCGTTAACCTGGAATGCCAAATGTCAAGTGAATCACGATAACATAAAGCCCTGAGGCACTGTGTTGAAAACTTGCCATTGTGTTCCCAAAGCCTCGCCGACTCCATGTCAAAATATAGGAATACTTGGCAATACCATCCCTTACTAGGGTGCCTAATTATCATAAGCTTACACTATTGCGCAAAAACCTTGTTCTAATTCTTGAAGCTGCTGTACGCTACCCACCCTACGAGGTTGGCTTTTTCCGGTTTGGGGTTCCCTACACCCTCTGCTTTGTTGAATCCGGTGGAACCTGGCAGGGCTAGGTTTCTGGTTTCAGGGTGCAAGTGGTAGCTAAATATGGGGGCTGTAGCATCCCCGAGGGCTCCTTGATATGGGAGTTTCCGAAAATTGGGGGTACCTTATTTAATATTTTTGGGTCCTTATAATTAGGATCCCACTACTAAGGGTGCTACATTAGGGTCCCCTATTTTCGGAAACTCCCATATAACTATACCGCGATACCACAATACGGTCCAGAACCCCATTCTGATTGTTCAGGCCCTTTTTGTTGGGGTCAACGTTTCGCGTTGAGGACCCAACTAAACCGTAAACGTTTTGCTGGATGTGGCGTGTAGGATTGAGGACTTATTTGCCCGCGGGCTCCAGTTACCTAAATAGAGGGTTACTAACCATAATATCCCTAGGCCCTAAGCCCGAAACCCTAAGTACTCCCAGTGGCTCCTACCCTCTACGCCGAAGGCCGCTGCCAGGCACAAAGGGGCCACTGTCGCGCTGCGAAAGAGCTTCTTCTGAACAAAGAGGGTTCAGGGTTCAAAGTTTAGGGCTTAGGTATCAGAGTTTAGGGTTTAGGGCAAAGTTTAGGGTGTAGGGGTAAGGATTAGTTCACGGAAATGTCGATTAGCCTGCTGTGTTTTGCCATACGTTGGGGTTCCTTAGTTTCTGAAGCACACAAATCTAAGATTTGCAACGCTGGGACTTCACCATAATAAAGACCTAAAGGACCTAAAGCCTCAAACCCCAAAGCCTTGTAAAATCCGATTCTCTAGACCCCTGCCTTGAGCCTTTCTAGGAAACTGATTCCTTTCCCAAGTTTAGAGCCTTGTGACGGGTTGATCGCGAAGTTTGGTGAAGGTGTTGCGATTTTCGAAGATTTTGCTGGGGTGTCCGTCGAGTACAGCAGGCCACTGGTTCTAGACAAATGAGCCATCGCTTGCAGAGACTTGCCAGCTGATTTAGCTACACCGTATGGTTTGGCTTCGCGATTTATGCGGCAATCGCCGACACCGAACGAAACAAAACATAACCCATGCGCATGCCTTGGCTTTGGAGTTAGCGAGCACCTGCCACAAGCTTCAAGAGGGAGGCCCTCAACCCCGCACCTCAGGCACCAAAGCAGATTTGGCTTCCCCACAATTCCATGAACCTGCTGTTGCTGACGTCGAGGCGGATGTTTGAACGAAGACATCTTGGACGAGCGAGAGGAGCTGGATGAGCACTGGATGCTGGAGGAGAGGGTTAAATTAAAGGTTACACAACTTCTGCTTGTAATACGAAAGTGTAACACAAGTCGTCATCTTCAACCTGCGTAAACCCTAAACCCCTTTGATCCCTGTATCATAGTCATGGAATCCAGCAGGTGGTCCTGGTGGTCCTGCTGCACTCACCACGCTTATGTCAGACTTAAGATTCGAGTTTCCTCCAACCTCGGAAAGGGTTTTGAAGCAGCACCTCAAAAGGTAAACCCCCAAGCCTTGAACGCAGGATATCCGACGATGCCGGTATTCCAATACGATTGTATGTGCCTGGGTAGGGCCGAAACGCTAAGACCGTACAGCTCCGAATTATTTTTTGCTTGTGGGATGCCGGGCAAGGAGTGGTCGCAACATTGCATCGCTGTGCACCTTCTTCTTGTTGGGTTACTACTCTCCCTGTACGGCCTCCTTGGTTAACCTGTAGTTCCCCTAGGATACCGGACAAGAGATGCAGGATCGCTTTGAAGATCAGAATCAACGGTTCCAGCAGCGGCTGAAGGATGCAGATGCACTGCAGCAGAGGCTGTGGTTTCGGGTTTGGGCTTCGTGGTTGAGGTTTAGGAGTGTAGGGTATTAGGGTTTATACGCACTTTAGCTGGATTCAGCCTAAACCCCGAAGCTCTTTGCAGACTATCGGCGAAAGTCAGCCAGTGCAGGAGGGAGGGATAGCGCCGGAGCGAGAGCGAAGGAGAGCATACAGAGTGAAAGGGAGAGAGAGGGAGGGACGGAGGAAGGGAGGGAGGGAGCGAGAGAGACAGAGATCACGTAGAGGTTTGAAGTTTGATGAAGTGGTGGTAGTATGACTCCCTTACAGCGCATATAGCACAAGCATGCTGTACTATACGCCAAAACCCTCTTATCATGACCACAACATCTCCGAATTAGGCTCTACCCATAGGCTCCATAGTAGTTCCTTTTTGGGATTACCTTATAGGATTCTAAATATGAACCCCAAAAGGGAACTACTATGGAGCCTATGGGTAGCTATAATTCTGGCAGTGACGGAGATCCTAAATGTTTCAACAGGGCACCCCGGGGGCGTCTCTTCGGTTCAACAACGCCACTTCTGGGCTCTGGTAAAACAAGTCTAGGGTTTTAGGTTTTTTTTGGGTTTAGGGGTTTGTTGGTTTTTTTGGGTTTAGGGTTTAGGGCTTTTTGGGTTTAGGGTTTAGGGTTTTGGGGTTTAGGGTTTCTGGTGTAGGGTCGAGCGAGGGTTGGAGGCTTTGTTGATCTGATTTTGCACAAATGTAGCCCGTAAGGAATGTTTTCTTAGCAGGCCGCATCAGGCCCAGCAGTGCATGAAGGAAGACCCTACTTGGTACCCAAAGCCTGATTCCAAAGCGCTAACTCCGATTAGCCATCTCCCCTTTCCTGCAGGTGTCAAAGAATTGTCGAATCCCTGACAGCACTCAAGCGCGGTGCCAGTGAAGAGGACCACAAGTTGTCAATTGGAGATGTTTCCGACGTTAAATGACATTCCTGTCTGCAACTTGCAGGAAAGTCGGCAAACAGTAGTCTAGAAACCTAATCACAGCCACCACAATATGCCCAGTCCCCTGACTACGGAGCAGTCTGTATTCATGTCAATGTAGGTCGATGGCTAGGTGGGTAGGTAGGTGGGTAGGTATGTAAGTATGAAATTAGGCACGTCTCTATGTTTGCTTGTTTAGTTACATAGGTGTTTGTTTTATGGTATGGCTGTACTGCATGCAGGTATTATATATGAATATATGAAGTGTGGACATGTGAAAACACAAATAATACTCCCCTCTTTGCCTATGCCTCTGTCTCCCTCCCTCTCTCCCTCCCTCCCTCCCTCCCTCCCTCCCTCTCTCTCTCTCTCTCTTGTACATATTTTGGGGGTGTGTATATACATACACACCTGCAGTGCTTTATTGGCTTTTGGTTTTCATTGTTCTTTCATTTAACTGTGTGTTTGTTAGTTATCTCTCTCTGCTTATACATTCATGCATATGTGTGTCCAAGCTTATACACATATAACAGACAGATACATACCTATATACACATAGGATGTGTGGGCATGTTGTATATATGTATATGTATATATATATATATATATGTATGTATGTATGTATGTATGTGTATATATATATATGTCTCACTATAATTATATGTATACACAATGAATACATATGAGCCCCCATGATGCGTAGTGCCTTAAACCCCAAACTCTGCACCCGAAACCTTGAACCCTACTGTCTGGTGCTTAGTAGGGAATTGGGGAATGGGTTATTGGGACTACTATTGGGGATTATTTTGAGTCTTCTTTTGGGATCCATTCCCCCATTCCCTACTACTTAAGAACCAGACAGTATACCCGAAACCTTGAACCATAGCAAACCCCAAACCCTGAAGATGCAGGGCACTGTATGCCAGTCTCACCTCACCTCGCACCATACGCAGGCCAGGGGTTGAGAGCATCGGATTCGAATACGCTTTTAGAGCCTTTGCAGGAACCCTAAACCCTATACCCCTAAACGCGCAACCCGTAAACCCTAAACCCTACAGAGAACCTATGGTTGCCGTGGAATATCTCTAAACTGACTTCCCGACCTGCTTCGGCGGGCATGCTACCAACAAAAACTAAGCCGACTTAGGGATTAGGGGTTTAGGGTATAGGGCTTTAGCGTTCGGGGTTTGATGTTGGCTGAGGGAATTGGGGAGCACTATCTAGCAGCGCTGCGCGCATCCGGCCACTTGTGATCTCCTTTCTTGCTTCCTTCCAGACTAAATCCAGCACCCCCACTTGGAGGTTCATGGGTAGTTATAGGTGGGGTTACAAGTCCCCTAATATAGGTTATAACCATAGGCATCCTACTTATAACCCTACTTAGAACTACCCATGAACCTCCAAGTAAGGGCTTTGTCCCTGCTCTTGGCGTTCACAGTTTGTTGCGCTCAGCTGACACTTTGTCGATGACCAGGACGAAATTTCAGTCTCGCACTCCGAAACACAAGCGACGTTCGTGCCAAGCCTCTATACCGAATCACGTATCTTGAGTCACTATAAACTGTCTTTGTCACCTTAGCAAGGAGGCTCATTCAGTACAGGTTTTTATTTTTGCTGGAACAATCTACCATACATATATATATATATATATGAATGTATATGTGTATGTGTATATGTATGTGTATGTGTATGTGTATGTATATGTATATGTATATGTATATGTATATGTATATGTATGTAGATACGCCGTTTGCACATAACTATCTTAGTTATAGCAACTGGAATGAGGTTTCCTACGCAAGAACCGAGAGAACGCCGACCTGATGCCAGCTGCGGAGCTGGAGGAAACTTGTTTTGTCCGAAGCACGAGTCTTACTCTGGGTTCTTTTTAGGGTTTTTAAGTTAAGTTACCATAATTTAGGGTTCCTTTAATCCTTTAAAGGTTCTATAAGGGTTCTCGTTAAGGAACTTATTATGAGTTACCATATAATCAAGAAACCATATTATTTACCATAGCTCCCTGTATGGTAACCTTATAATTAACTAAATCCCTGAACAAGAGCCCAGTACTTGGGCCGTGGGCGTGGCTTTAGAGGTCAGGGTCCAGGGTTTTCCTCAGACTGAAAGGGGACTTCGTTAGGTTTTGGAGCCCTGCCTGTGCGAAGCTGGTCGAAAATGGGACCATCCGAGCCCGTTCCGAAGGTGCGAGGCTGTACCACAAAGCGTAGGAACGCAGAATCCAGGACCTCAAAATAGGTCCTGTTCAAACCAAGCAAGGAAAAGGCCATACCTCGATATCGGATTAGCTACATACCACAAGCCTGTCATGCACCAGGGTGGGACCCTGGCCTCAGCCAATGTAGACATCCATGAGCCCTAGACCCCAAAGTGTACAAGAGAACCCTAAACCCTAAACCCTAAACCCATCCCCAAGCCCTAGACCCGAAAGTGCACAAGAGAACCCACATGTCAGCTCTCTACCCTGGATTCAAAGCCTAAAGCCCATGCTTGATCCCTGAAAGCCCGAAGGAGCTTGACATGGGAGTTGTTTGGAACTAGGTTTTCTGCCGTTTCTACCGAGGTGCTAACTCCGGGAAGCTCTCGCAGAAATAGCCACTTTAGAATCTAGCCTAGGTTCTGTTCCAGTGTGCATATATTAGTTTATGTCAGGGTCGTCTTGTGTGTGTGTGGTTCGTTCATCTTAACTCCTAACCCCCTAAGCTTTGTGCTCACCAAAGTCAGCTGCTGCATGCAGGCAGCCGGCCTCAGGTTTCGAACTTCGAGGGTACGGTTCAAGGTTGCAGTTGACATAGCGGTGAAAGCATTAGCAATAATATCCCCATGTAGTCCCTATATACTTAGAGCATGCAAAACCCGCCACCTTACAGTGTTGGACAACCTTTTCCAATGCCTCCCAAAAGGGAGTTTGAGTGAGCACCAGCCTTGCAAGAAAAGGTGGGATCAGAAACGAAGCTGTGCTGTTTGTGCCATGACCTCGAATCTTACGAATGGTTAATGCTGCAGAGTAATTCTGCATGCGGCCGTGACTACCAACAGTGCCCGAGCATGCAACTACAAGAAACGGTTAAGGAGTTCCGCTATGCTATACTATACCATACAATACGAACACTAATGCAAGACAAATACTAAGGCTAGTAAAAGTACTTTCCTACTAAGACTTTCAATAATACTGCTGACTACTACTCACACTGATACTAAGAGTAGTACTGTACTTCCGTCCTAGCGACAAGCAGCTCATGCGTCGCGAAGAGAAGCTTATATACTACGGTTGATGATATATATCCTGCATTACCTTGAGGAACCTAAACTACGAGAATTATGGTATACTCCTTATTATGGGTAAGGCAGGATTATATCATCAACCGTATGCCCGGCAGGTCCACGTCCCGACGAGCTCGTTTTTGAAGATGCGGAGAAGCAAAATCCGAACCCCGGGCCGGACGAGATCTAATGTAGGTCCTTAATAATAAATCAAAACAGGGTTCTAGGGCCGATCATACTGTGGTTAAAATCAGGAACCCCCAGATTGGCATGAGTAATTATTTAGGCCCCTAGTACTTGGCCATGCTTTAGCGACGCAGGGGTTTAGGCTTCAGGGCTTCGCATTGCTGCGGCTGTCAGTCAGTAGTTTGGTTCGTACATACGTGTTCGTTCGCCGGTGTAGCTATCTACTTGCGTCACGTGCATGTATTGAGTTTGCATGCTCCAGGAAGTTGCTGCTTTGCTGCCATATAGTAATTACTTGGGCGACGAGATACTCACAGAGGCTGCAGTCACAACAAGATAGCCACTTATTCACATTCAACTTTTGAATCAAGACCCGCTCATAGACTTAATCTTGAAATTCAGGACTCCCAATACCAATGGAGCCCTCTTTAGCTGAGATCCCCACATTCGCTAAACCCTGAGCCAGACCAGGAACGATGACTTCGAGTATGTGGATGACCTGGCGCCTTGTTTCATCTGCGGTGGTTTAACACCACTAGTACTTGCACCACTCGAACTCTGTTAGTATTACTGCCAGAACTCCTAAACCTATAAACCACGGCTACATGTCTGAGCCGAGTGTTTTAAAGCGCAGCATAATTCGAAGAATCCCTAAACCCTAAACTCTAAACCCCAAACCATGTGCTCCAGCACGTGCGGCTTCAGGACTTCGACTGGAACTGACACAGGCGAACCCTTAAGGCCCAAGGATTACGAAGGCTTCCATGGTTTGATCCCCTCCCGCGCCAGGGTTTAGGGTTGAGGGTTTAGGGTTGAGGGTTTAGGGTTGAAGGTTTAGGGTTTAGGGTTTAGGTTGAGGGTTTAGGGTTTAGGGTTGAGGGTTTAGGGTTGAAGGTTAAGGGCTTAGGGTTGAAGGTTTAGGGTTGAGGGTTTAGGGTTGAAGGTTAAGGGTTTTTTTCGGTTGAAGGTTTGATCTAAACCTGGTGTCGCAGGTATCCGAAGCGGAACCTGACCTTGCGTCTCCCAACATGCGGCTGGGCTGTTCAGACGTGCCCGGCCCTTCTGGGTTTAGGGTTTAGGGTTAGGGTTTAGGGTTTAGGGTTTAGGGTTAGGGTTTAGGGTTTAGGGGAGCAGGGTAAGCACACTACAAAATAGTGTCTCCAACAGGGGCCTTGAGTGTAGGGGTTAGGTAATTAGAATAGGGCCCCTTTAAAGGGCTCTATAAGGGCTACTACGAAGTGCATTTGCAGTGTTAGCCAGGAGGCCCAGCAGCATGTGGCCCGAAAATTAGAGTTGGAACTTGGACTTGGGCCCCAAGGGTTCGACCCGAAAAGCCCTACAACTCTAATTTAGAGCTCGCAATAAGCACACATGATATCCTCTTCTAGTCCCTATATGTAGTTATAAACCCTTCTCATCTCGTTTGTTATCATCGCTCCTTTTTAGACATCGAGGTCTCCAAGCCAAGTGGACAAAAAGGCCCGCTTCAAGGAGGCCTGGTTTTTCCGAGATCCGGATTGTTACCGGGGTTCTAGAGCAGGAAAAATGTGCTGACGTGTAGATTTGAATAGTATAGAGCTTGTGGAGATGCAACACCCTGACCGGATAAGTTGTTCCCCGAGGTGCAGGGTTCATGAAGTGCGGTGTTGGGGTTTAGGGCTTGAGGGTTTGGGGTATGCTGTCCGTTTACTTATGCCCCTCTTGCTGGGTTTCTGGTCCTGGCCTGGGCATCATTTGCTGTGGGTTGGGGATTAAATTTCCAGTTGGCCTAGTAGTAGAGTAGGTAACCTTTAACCTTTTGGGGTAGTATAATCCCTATATAATCCTTATATTATGAAAAAGGTTAACCTTTGGTTCCCCATGATACCCGACAAGTAGGTTGGGGTGTAGCATTGAGGTTTAGGGGTTTCACGATGAGTAGGGGTTTGGCCTTGTCATACCCTGGGCATCAAAATAGCCCAAAAGCCTTATATAGTATGGTCTTGGGCCCAAAAGCCTTAATATATGAGCCCTTAGATTCCTAGGGATAGATTGGGGTTCGCATTGTATCACGAGTGGGTTAGAAAATGTGTTGGAAATGATGTAGCAAGCTGGAGCGGATGATTCGTTTGAGATGAGGATCTAAAGAGGGTTTCGCGACGTGATGGCACGAAACGATGCCACCTAGTACCAGTCTAGCACTTCTGTAAGGCTGCATGTATTGGGCCTGGAACCGGGCTCCAGTGATGAAGCAACGTTGTGCTTTGTGCCGTGCGCTATGCCCGTCACTGCCAGATTTATAACTACCCATAGGCTCCATAGTAGTTCCTTTTTGGGGTGAGTATATTTAGAATCCTATAAGGTAATCCCAAAAAGGAACTACTATGGAGCCTATGGGTAGGTCTCACTTACTGTCGACCGCCAAGTAGGTAATTGCATAGATGCGCTCTTGGGGTTCGGCAACTTCTGGAATGTTGCAGGCTTTGGGGAGGGTGGCGGTGCAGGTCCCAGCATTTAGGGTCTAGGGCTTTGGGAGTTTCCGACCGTAGGAAGTTGCAGCAATGAGGCCGATGATTCGGCTGATGGACAAAATCCTGCATGACCCTAAGGACCCTAAACTATGGGAATTATGGTATATTCCTTATTATGGGTAGTGCAGGATTTTGCCCACCATCAACCGCTACATGCACAAAACGTTATACAAACCCTAATCCGCCCTTGAAAACTTGAATCCGCCAGCAACCTTGAAAGCGACCCAAACACACAGACACAAGGAACGTGGAGCGCTGATTTTTGAAAGCACCCATACCCTAAACCCTAAACCCTAAACCCCTAAACCCTAAACCCCTAAACCCTAAACCCCTAAACCCTAAACCCTAAACCCCTAAACCCTAAACCCTAAACACATGACAGCAGGATGGATCGGAGTCGCAGTCAACAAGGGCATCTTCGGCCAGCGAATCCGATGTGTTTCTGCCTCAGCGCTCCCAGAGACTCCAATAGCCCTGAATTAAGGAATATACCTTAAATTATTAGGGTTTAGGGTTTAGGGGTTTAGGGTTTAGGGATCCCTAATATATTTTAAAGGTATTTTCCTTAATTAAGGGATATTGGAGTCTCTGGGCTCATGCCGTATGGGTCCCTATCAGGCTTTGGCGGTTTAGGGTTTGGGGTTTGTGAATTTTCGCGGTGGTCAAGACTGTACGAGAACATGGGTTAAGGAGAACCACACCATCGAGACTGGATAGTTCTTACTAGCCATCATTACAATAGCGCTTGTAGAAGGTAGTTTTCATACCTGTAATAGTATAGTGTAGTGACAACCACAAACACAAATAGAAGGACACTCAACCCTAAGCCCTTAACCCTAATCCCTAACCCCGAAGCCCTTTTGCCTAAACCCTAATCCCTAAACCCTAAGCCCTAATCTATTGACCCTAAACCCTAATCCCTAAACCCTAAACGCTGATCCCTAAACCCCAATCCGTAGACCTTAAACCTTCAACCCTAATCCCGAAACCCTAAACCTCAAGCTCCCAGGTCTCAGCACCAGAGCCCCGTGACGAAAGACAGGTCCGCCTTCATTTGTGGGTTTAGGGGATTAGGGTTTAGGGGTTTAGGGTTTAGTGTCTCGGGTTCCGAGTTTGCTGTTTAGGGTTTACGGTTTATGGTTTGTGTGCTTGTGCTCCAGTCCCAATACTGAAGTCCTAACCCCTAAATCCACAACCTCTAAACCCTCCACAGCACGACTGAAAAAGAGCCCTCCAAAAACAACATTTGATCCAGTTGAGTTGGTGTTCATGGGGCTGCAGCTCTGCACCTTCTTGCTCGCTGCGTCCATGGAGCTCAAGAACTTTTGAGAGTCATGGCCCGCTTGAGATTCTGCTCTGAATGTTGATTATGTATTGAACATGAATACTAGTTCTGAAGTGGCTAACAGTACGCACTTAAAGAGTATAGTTTAAGCCACCCTGTTACAGGGGTGCTTCTTTTGGGGCTTGTGGGTTTAGAGAATTGTCAATCAACAACCGTTGTAAGGCCCCTAAACCCTAAACCCTAAACCGTACCCCCAGGCCCAGGCAACAAGGCGCTAATCTTCACCACGATGCGCTGGGGCCGCTAGGGCAGTACAGGGGTTACCATAATTAGAATAGGGTTTTGGTGGTTCCTTATGATTGGTATAGTATAATATACCCGCCAACCTTGTTCCAATTATCAAGGCCCCTACATTTTAGGCTTTCGGATCTTTTTGGTTCAGGCTTGCTTTTCGGTTTTCCATAGGCATCAGCCTGTGTCGTCTAAACGGGGCTCGGCTAAAACGTGCCGAGAGGAGGAAGATTGCAAGCCTTGTGCACGGCCTAGAAAGCAGTATGCAGGACACCCTCAAACAGGACATGCCCCAAACAAGTGTAGATAAGTTTATTTTTTCTTCTATGTCCAGATTTCGATCGTCAACCAAGCATCCTATCCTGAATGCTACACTCCCAGCTACAGGGATCTAGTGTTTTCGGACATATATGTAGCTAGTATATATATATATATATATAATACACAAACACAAACGTAGATACATACACAATCATACACATGCATATACACATATACAGATATAGATATCATAGATGTATGTATGCCTGTGTGTGCGCTCTAATCATCGACACGCTGAAGCAGGCGCCGTACTTCTGTCAGCCGCTTCTCGGCTGGTAGTCCGCTTCCAGGGCCTTTCAGGGTTTAGGGTTTGGGGGTTTAGGGTTTAGGGTATTGGGTGTTTTCAAAGGGTAGGGGTCTTGGAGGGGTTGTATAGGTGTTCTCCGAGGGGGCTTTTTAGAGCTTTTCCGGATTGTCTGATAGTTTTATGAGGGCTGTATAGGATGTTGCCAAGGCTTTCTAGTGTTTTTCGTTTGTAAGGGGTGTATCAGGGTTGAAAAGGGGTGAGTTCAACGGTTTTGTTGGTGCCTTTCCGCGTCTTCTAGGGGTCTCAATCTCAAGGTTGTACAGGGTGCCTTGAAAAGGGTTTTGTCAAACTGTGTCTTAGTGTCTTCTAGGGCCGTGGTATAAGGGTGGTAGTTGTAGGTGTTTACAAGGTTGCCTAGATACCCAAATGGGAGAACTTTAAACTTTTTGGCCTTACATATTTGGTATATTTTAGAGAGTTTGAACTTTTTTGGGCCCGGTTATTGAAGAAGAGAGGTTAGGAGTCGCTTCGACCGACGCGACATGCCTGCTAGGCTCTTAGGGTGTAGGGTTTTGGGGTTCAGGGTAAGCCCTACCCTCTAAAGCCTGAACCCTAACTCCTTTTTGGGGCCAACCCTTACGGGTTCCTTTAAGGGTAGGGTTTAGGGAAGAGGGTTTAGGGTTTAGGGTTTAGGGAACAGGGTCTACAAGTCTATTGGTGTCGGAATAGTTTGTACAGAGCTCCGAAGGGCTACAGTTGCTTTCGGGACCTCAGTGCTCAGGCTATACCGGCACTGCGTCTGGACCCGGTCGGTTAGCTATCGAAACATTGAACCCTAAACAATAAACCACCGAAGACTTGCAGATCCTTTCGTTCAGAACTCAAGTTTCAGATGCGGCTCCGGAATGTCAAATCCCAATCCCAAAGCCGTAGCTGGGGTAATATTAATTAAGGGTCTGAGTTCTTGGAAATGTCTCCTTCTCGCCAGTATGTAACTATCGTGTAAGATATTCCCCAAACCCCCTTGCAATTCTTACGGCCCGTATCCTAGAAGATTACGCCATGTTTCTTGCAATGGTTGTTTCCAAGATTGAGAGCACCTCAGCTAGGCTTGGCAAGACCACGCCCCGGACATCTTCAAACTCTTCAACCGGCCTGAAGCAAAAGACCCCAAACCCAAAGCTTTTAAGTGTAAACAGCAAAGCCCTAAACCCTAAACTACCAAGGACGAGATTCAGGAGAAATCCAGCGCGCGAAGGAGCAGGTCTTTCAGTTTCTTGAAAAGACGCTCGGGCACTGGATAGACAGAGGTTGAGGAGGTGTACAGGCCTTTGCGCAGGGCTTGTGTCGATTTAATAAGTAGAATAGGGTTTGGGGGTATATTATACTATAATTATAATCAGGAGCGCCCAAAACCCACAAGCCCACGTCGTCTCCTCGGTTGGTTAGAAACCGTATTAGCGCCAGTAGCAGCATTTGCGTCGGCCGTTCGGGCATCCGGAGTCGAAGGCCTGTAACCCTACACCCTGAAAACCCTAAACTGTAACCCTAAGCCCTAAACCAGGCCTGAACCTAAACCTGGAGTCAGAGGGAGGGAGGGCACACAGAGCGGGCGGTTCTCGGGCGTGGCCGCAGTTGCCTCTGGACAAGGTGCAACCTGTGCAGGTTTTGCCCCAGTGGGGCTTCCAATCATTTATCATCACATCCTCCACGAGCAACTGATGTGCCTCATCGATTTGGAGGAAGCTGTCAGTTGATACTGCGTGGCGAAAGATATCGAGCAGGAAGCTCCAGATTTCATCGCCTGGCTGGGTTAGCATTAATGTTAAAAGGTTTCGATCATGTACCAACAAGATCTGACGTTTTTGCACGGCTCTGAAGCCATGGAACCTTGGAGGGCTCGAAAAGTAGAACTCTGTAGAGCCAAGTGATCTGACACTTTCGTTTTCCAGACGTTTGGCATCGTCTACTATAGGGGCCTCAATAATTACCAAAACTATGTTGGGGGTTCCTTATTATAACTATACTATAAAGGGCCCCCAAACCCTTTTCATGGCATGGGGTTCTATACGGATTTTAGGGTTTACAGCAGGGTGCTGAAAGAAATCTGAAGTGCTTCGTGCTGTCTGCTTGAAAGCCTGAGCGATTGCAGCTGCGCAGGCTTAGGTCTTCCTTAGTTAGGTCGCGAGCAGCTCGGGTTCCATCAATATTCTTACCCCACAACGATAATTATATACCCTATTCCGAAGGTTATCCTTTGCTTCTCAAGCCATATTCTGGCAATGTGGGCTCTGGCGCAATAAGGAGGTTTCAGAAAATCGGTGGGGGGGACGTTGTACGGGCCCAGAATAGTAGCATGCTTACAGGAAGGACCTCCAGAAAAGAAGTCTAATGCTGACAAAACTCCATTAAGATTCTGGGGCTGTAGGCTCAGGATTCCAGAGCTTTGTAACGGCTCCTAGAACCGACCAGCCACTCGACCGAAACCCCGAAATCTGGCTGTAGTCGCGCTCAACCCTAACCTCCAATTTCTCCCACTGCCCTACAAACCCTAAATCCCTGAACCAAAAACCCCTAAACCCTAAACCTTCTCCTACTGCCCCACGAGAAACCCCAAGACCTGGCCCCATGGTTAAGGTTTTGAGGTGCAGGTCCTACTGTTCCCCTTGCACAAACTCTAAACCTGAGCCGTCAACCCTATACAAAAAGCTAATATAGGAACCTGATTAAGACACGCTGGGTCTTTATGAGGGTTCTTTATATGGATCCTAAAGTTTTGGGGGTTATAGCGCCAGTGTTTCTTAATCAGGGTTCCTATGTTAGCCTTCTACCTCTCAGAGACCTGCCGAGGAACGGCTTCAAGTCCGTCGATCACAAGAAGAAAGGGCTCGGTGGTCTGTTCTGCCATAGCCTCAGCCCTAAAACTGTGAATCATAAAGTCTACGCCACCAAAACCTTAGAGTTTAAACTCCCTGAGCTTCAAAATTCTGAGCCGTAAAACCCTAACAAAGTCTAAACCGCAGAACCCCAAACGCCGAACCTTAAAATCCGCATAAAGTCTAAACCCCAAAACCATAACACCCGATCAGCCTCCACCACGGGTCCAAGGGATCCGCAGGGCGGTAGATTTCCCGGCGTCAGGCTTGTTCGGTCTCACGCTTGGGGTCGGTCTATGAGGATTATACATTATATATACATACATGCATACCTAAACATATATGCATGCATGCATGGATGGATGGATGTAGGTAGGCATTCATATTTTCGATAGACACTAGTAGCTAGAGCTATTGAGAAAGATAAAGATAGAGATGTCACATACATATAAACATAGATCTCGCTCTGGCTAGAGGGAGTCGACCCTGCTTTAAACTCCCATCCATAAGCTTCCTAACCCCTAAACTGAAACCGTATTATTTTGAGGGGCGCGGTTTTAGCGCACTTGCCATGTAGCGGTGCTGACATGCTCTTCCCAAGTAGCAAGGAGGACGTAACTGAACATCATGCCGAATAGTTCATATGGAAGTCGTCTCTGGAGAAAGAAGATAAAGTATGCCACACTGTCACCCTTGTTCTGAAGTACCAACCGCACCCTAACGCCTCTTTGATTCAATCCCAACACACGTGAAGAATAACCTCGACCAAACCCTGAACCCTTTAAGCCAGTCCTCCGAGCAAGAATCTGCATGGCAAAAAAAAGTTCTACACGCTAATGCGCCATCAGGATCAAGAATCTCGGTTCAGTTTTGAATGTTGACTGAAGTCACATCAAAGATGGAACCCTGAAGTCAACAACAACGGACTTCGGGTTCAACGTTCTACGGTTCAAAGTTTGGTTTTCGGCTTCCTATACGTCAAGATGCGCATATCCTCGAGCCTGTATCTGCCCCAAGCCTGATCACCAACCCCCCCACGGGCCTGTGCGGCCTGATCCCATACCACCCGTACCCCCTTAGAAAAGTATTATAGGTGCCTTCATCATTATCAATAGTAGTTTGGGGGTTCCTTGTTATGGTTATAGTATACTATACCCCCAAACCCTACTCCAGTCATTAAGGCTCCTATACTAGTGCCCTCTCAAAGCCAATCTCCAGGTACCTACCCCCTCCATGTGGCAGCTGACCAAAATGCCGTGGACTTGGGCATTGCTTCGGTGGTGTCTTCGTTTTGGGTTCTCACACAGGTATGGGCGTCTTGATCATACATGTGATACGATTACGGCAAGGGGTTGGGGATTTTAAAAGCGGGTCTTGTCTAGGGTTTGGGGTCTTTGCACAGGCTCTAGATGCTTCTTCGATAGGGTCTTGAAAGGTGATTGCACATATAGAGGTCTGAACAATCAGGAAAGTCTCTACATAGTATACGCTAGAGTGTCCCCCAGAAGCCGATTCCAATTATTCAGTCTCCTATAAACCGCAATCCTGGAAGCTCCAGCCTGAAGTGCGGTGTTAAGGTTTAGGAGCAGCTGCCGAACTCTGATCCCTGCTCTGTGAGCCTGATGCCCACGAGTCCTCACACGCTGCAGCTCTCATCTCAACCCTAGACCCAAAACCCCAAACTCTAAATCTAAATCCCACACTCCAAAAACCGACCGCACACCCAAAATCAAACCCTAGACCGTAAAGTCCCGAACTCTTCGAGCCCCGAGGCCCTTTAGAACTTAAACTCCATAGTGCCTTTTTCTCCTTGCTGCTGCTACCACGATGATGATGATGATGGTGATGATGATAATGATGGTGATGATGATGATGGTGATGATGGTGATGATGATGATGATTATCAGTATTTTCTCACAACCCTGCGCCTGGACTCAACGTCTCAAGCTATCGAAGCCCCCGGCCCCAAACGAGTCGAAGCCCTGCTTGCCATGGAACCCTACACCCAGGATTTAGGGTTGAGGGTCACCCCAAAGCCCTGTCTCCCTTTTCCCTTTGTCTCTGTCTCTCTCTCTCTCTCTGCCTCTCTCTCTTTCTCTCTCTCTCTCTCTCGCTCTCTCTCTGTCTCTCTCTCTCTCTCGCTCTCTTTCTCCCCCTTCCGAAGAGCTCGTCAGCAGCCCTTTCGCACCCAAGCGAAGGCGTGGAACCCTGGAAACTCCCCGACCCGACCCGAATCTCTGGGCAAACAAGGCGATGTAAAACCTTAGTGGCTGAGTGGATGCACTTTACACTTTTTGGGATAATATGACCCACTATAAAACTGAAAGTGTACACTTTGGGGGGCTTATGAACTCAGCAACTAAGAAACTGGGCTTTGGAGTACCATACTTTAATACTTGTATCTTAAGGGAACCAGTATGAATTAATAGTTTATACTTTTTCTCCCGGGTTACTGACAAGCCCGGAAAACCTCGACCAATCAATCAACTTATTGGCACTCAACTTTTCAACTTTTCGGGTTCTTAGAAGGTAGTCGATTCTGAAAGTTTCAACTTTTATTTCCTTGGGTTTTGGGCCAGTGAGTCAATGTACTCATGCACAGATGCCCCATGTAAACCTCTACCCCTCACCGCACCTCCAACAACATACCCTACAACCTAAACCCTAAACGGCCCTAAACCTTACAGTAGTAACTCCTAGGCCCACAAAGCGATGTAAGAAATCCACAAGAGGTCCCACACCCTGTCGGCAACTGCTTGCCCTGAAGGAAAACCGAAAACAGACCTAGACCTTCAAGCAGCAAAGGGTAGAAAAGGGCCGTTTCAAGAAACACCCCAAACCCTAAAGTTAAACGCTAAACCCCAAAGCCCGTACTAAAACAACCAAGGCCCGTTTCAAGAAGCACCCTAAACCCGAAACACTAAACCACAAAGCCCTAAATCACGCTTGGAGGTTCATGGGTAGTTATAAGTGGGGTTATAAGTCCCCTAATATAGGTTGTTATAACCATAGTTGTCCTACTTATAGCCCTTCTTATAACTACCCATGAACCTCCAAGCGAGGATGTAAAGATGGTTGGCTACCTCCTTCGGAGCGGGGCAGACTTGAATCTGAAAGACGGCCGAGGCTCCTCTGGAAATTTTCGTCGGTATAGGGTTCTGGGTTTGAGGTTTTAGGGTTCTGGGTTTAGGGTTTAGGGTATTGGAGTTTGGGGTTTAGGGTATTTGAGTTTCCCGAAAATAAGGGACCCTGATCTAGAACCCTACATAGTAGGATCCTTATTGTAAAGACCCTAAGCTAAGGCACCCCCCCAATTTTCGGAAACTCCCATATAGGGTTCAGGAGTGTTTAGGGGTTCGCTTGGCGTTCTTCGGGTCGGCTCCTAGGGATTTTTATAACCCAAAGGCTCGATGTACCCATATAGTAGGTACTTAGGCCTTAAAGTACCTATATAGGGACCTCTTTAAGGCCTAAGTACCTACTATATGGGCACATGGAGCCTTTGGGTTTCTACATGAACTATCTTGGGGGAACTTAGAAATATTTTTTAATCTTTGGTTATTATAATCCCTAAGAAACAGCTAAAATTTTAATCTTTGCTAGGGGTCTAAGTTTGGTATAGCTATAATAAGGAGGCTAAAAGTTTAACTTTTTCGAGGGGTTCAGAAGTCAGCCAAGTTCAGGATTAGGGTTGAGGGCAGCGCGTATCAGCGTTTAGGATTTTGCTGTTGTATAAGGGGCGTTGTCTTCAGGGTGTTAACTAGGGTTTAGGGGTTTCAGGGGCGTTTTTCAGGGTGCTAACTAGGTTCAGGTTTGTTATGGGTCCAGGGCTTAAGGTTACTTTTCTCAGTAGTGTTTCAATGCGGGTTAGATAGTTGTGTGGGGTATCAAAGGTCTGTACGGCGTTGGTTGTGGATCGTGCGGTACCCCATAAATCCTGAAACCTAAACACTTTTCAAAAGACAACCTAACCTAAGGCCCACCCACAGGCTCCATAGTAGTTCCTTTTGGGGATTACCTTATAGGATTCTAACTATGAACCCCAAAAAGGAACTACTATGCAGCCTATGGGCAGGTGCAAAGAGATTCTGACCCCCTGAACCCCTAAACCCAAAACCTCAAACCCTAAACCCAAAACCCTCAAGGCCCCATGAAGGACCCCTTATAGATCCCTGAGAGATCCCGTTAAAGGACCCCTTACAGATCCTAAGCCCCTAAGACCCGAAATCCCAAAGAGTCGAAACCCCTAAAAAACAGGTCGCACTGCCGCCGACTGCATCAAGAGCAAGTCATCTCATGCCGAGGCCCAGGGGTTTTAGGGGTTCCTTTAAGGGGTGGGGTGTTGAGGGCTCCTTTAAAGGGAGACCTAAAGGTTTAGGGCTTGAGGAGTTTGGGGTTTAGGATGGTTTAGGGTTTAGGGGGCTTGCGGGTTTGGGGCTTGGGGGTTTGGGGTTTAGGCGTTTAGGGCTTACGGGTCGAGGGATGGGGTTTTAGTGTGTTGGGGCCTGTTAGATGTTTGCACAAGTAAGGGCGCGTAAAGGTTACTATTCTAAGGTTACCACAAAGGTACTATACTAGAGAGGTTGTCAAGTTGTCAAGGGTTTAGGACCTTTAAGGGTTCCTTTAAAGGATCTAGAAGGGCTATTATACGGGCTTGTATTACAAGGGTTCTGCGGGTGACCCTTCGGAACGTGGATCGTGTAGAATTGTGGGTTCACGGGGGAATAGGGTGTCTCAGGGTCAGAAAGGGGGTTCCTGAGAGTTTGTCATTGTGAACGGATCATTGCGAAACGCACCACAACACCGAATCCTAAAACGGTGCTTCAGAAATGTTGTACGATGTTCTTTGCTGCTGGTGTAACCCAAAGGCTTCATGTACCCATATAGTAGGTACTTAGGCCTTAAAGTACCTATATAGGGACCTCTTTAAGGCCTAAGTACCTACTATTATATGGGCACATGGAGCCTTTGGGTTTCTACATGAACTATCTTGGGGGAACTTAGAAATATTTCTTAATCTGTACGATGAACCCTAAACCCTAAACCCTAAACCCCTTTGCTGCTGGTGTAAGTCGACCGTTCTTGGAAGTTAGTCCGACTGAATGGAACCCCACCTGCTCTTGGGGTCTGGGTGTACGTTTTCTTTCTTCCGAATCCCAAGGTTTAGGGTTTAGGGTTCGGTTTAGGGTTTAGGGTTTAGGGTTAGGGGTTAATCTGTAAACCCTGAAGGTGGTTGGCGGCTCGGTCCGCTGACGAAGCTAAGGAGGTCCAAACTGAGAGCTCTACCCAGAGTAATGTACCTCAAGAGATGAGGGTGATGATACGAATATACGGCTATGTTTCCCGATGTTAGCTCCCCGGACCCCTCACTGTAGGGAAAGCTGTAACTTGAGCATGAGTGTCTGGATCGCAGGCTCCGCAGAACAGACCTGAAGCCGAGTGCACATTCGCAATCACCACTTCGGGTATCTACGCTTCTAAGCCCCTGTAACATCACAACTCGTCAATCATCAATCATAACTACTGTCATAACTGTCGTATTCAGCGGGTGTCGGGTTCAGGGGCTTCGAGTTAAGAGTTTGCTGTACGCCCTAGTGCCTAGGTTTATGGGTTTAGGGTTCCAGCCCTTTTCCACTTCAGGCATATTCATCACCGCTCCCGTCTGGCAGGTTTACAGCGTTCTGCAAGCGTGGCGAGAGAAGGGGTCAGTGTCGAACAGGCCGGCTGGTGTTCACCCCACACCCTGACGCCAAACCTAGCTAGCTGGCTATAATTCTCATGTATTCTGATCCCTTCATTGCCTGGTCCCTAAACCCTAAACACTAAACCCTACACACCCTATAAACCCTAAACCTATTCTGATCCCTTCATTGCCTGGTTTTGCCCCTGGAAATAACAGGTAATTGAGAACCCCGGAGCCGATATCATAGCCTTGAAGCCCTAAACCCTCAATCCTGCAAGTCCTGCCCCCTAAACCCGCTAAACCCAAAAACACCAAACCCTAAAACCCTTAGAAGTTATAACCCCTTATAGTAATTAGTTTTCCTTTATAGATCCCTGAAAGGACCCATTACGGATTCCCCAAAAGGAGCCCTAAAACCCCAAGCCCTACACCCGACACCCGCCGGTGAGCACAGGGCCCTCCAGGGTTGAGGGTTGAGGGATGTTGAGAGTTTAGGGTTTTGAGGGTTTAGGGTTGAGGGATGTTGAGGGTTTAGGGTGTTTGAGGGTGTAGGGCTTGTAGGTATTATCGGTTATACGGGTTTCGGATTTGGGGTTTGTAGGGCTTATAGAATTTAGGGTTTAGAGTTTCGGGTTTAGGGTTTCTAGGTTAAGATTAGGGGTTAGGGTTTCGGGATGAGGGTTTAGGGTTTATAGGCATTAGGGTTTATAGGGCCTTATAGGGTTTAGGGTTGAGGGCTTAGGGTTCAGGGCTCTAGGGGTTTTAGGGTTTGAGGTTTAGGGTTTAGGGTTTAGGGGTTTGAGGTTTGGGGTTTAGGCTGGGCTAGAGAGGAATTGGGTTCTCGTCATAGTGAGATCCATGGACTCATGTGGGTGGTTGTCAAAATTATGGTCCCTTTTTGGGTCCTTATTATAATACGGCACCTAGTATTTAGGGTACCCAAAAAGGGGCCATAATTTTGACAACTACCCACGTGAGTTCGGGGATTAGGGCTCGGGGTTTAGGTTTTGGAGTTTTGGACTTAGTGTTTTGGGATTTAGGGTTTTAGGTGTTGGGGTTTTAAGTTAAGTCGACTTGGCTGGTTGGTGCCGTTGCTGATGATGGAGGCACTAACTCTTAAGCTGCCTTGGTTCAGAGACGACAAAACAAGACTTTTCAACAAATGGTGGTCATGACATTTGCTCAATGTCTGTAAGGTCGGAAGTCTCTGCAGGCAATAGAATGCATTTGGGATCCTGCATTCCAGAGCGCACAACCCTGCAAAAAACGAGACGATTCAAACCTGCTTATTCGGAGGTGGGAGGGTTTGCCCAGATTCGCACTCCTCAACCCAGAAGGCATACACCCGACACCTTGTTTGTAGACGTCTGATGCCGCTCTCAAGATCAGCAACCTTTTGAGTGGAGCACCGCAAACTCAACTAATCCCAAATCTCGAAACCGTAAACCTTTGCCTTATCCCCATAAGCCCTACTCCCTACAAACCCCTAAACTTCATCCCTGAACCCTAAAAACACCAAAACCTCATCCATGAACCCTACAGCCCAAACTCCACATGGCTGAAAATCTACCTAGAGTCTCCATTGTAGTTCCTTTTTTGGTTAACCAAAATCTCTATTAAAGGATCCTAACCTTAAAGCTGGTTAACCAAACAAAAGAACCACAATGGAGACTCTACTTAAAGGATCATGGGACTTAGTAAGTAGGGTTATAATTAGGGTAACTCTACTTATAACTACTTATAACCCTAATTAAGGTACTTATAACCTTACTTACTAAGTCCCATGATCCTCNAGGATCATGGGACTTAGTAAGTAGGGTTATAATTAGGGTAACTCTACTTATAACTACTTATAACCCTAATTAAGGTACTTATAACCTTACTTACTAAGTCCCATGATCCTCCAAGTAGGTAGAGAAGCAGTCGAAAGGCGCTGCTCCCATTGGGATGCCTTCTTCATGCACCTGGAGAGCCCCTTGTCCTGGGTTTTTTTAGATATTAGGGTTTAGGGTTTAGGGTTAGTGCACGGGTGAACTTTAAACTTTTTTGCCTTATATAATAGCTCTATCTTGGAAAGTGGGCCCGGTTGTTGAAGAAGAGAGTTTTGGGTTTGGGGTATTGAGGGGTTTAGGTTGAGGGGCTTAGGGGTTTTAGGGTTTAGGGTAGAGGGGTCTGGGTGTTTAGTGTTTAGGGTTGAGGGGTTTAGGGTTTTGGGTTTAGGGCCCCTGTCTTGCCGAAAGACTGGAGTAGGGCTCTCTGTAAGGCTTCAGTTTACAGGGTGTAAAGTTTGGGGTTTAGGGTTTAGGGTTAAGGTTTTAGGGTGTAGGAATTAGGGTTTAGGGTTCATATACCATGTTGGTAGTTCTCTAAATTAGGGTCCCTTTTAGGGTCCCTTTTGGTACTACTTAGGGAGTTGAGATACCCCAGTGGGGTTGAAGTTATGAGGATTTGGGGGTCATAGGGTTTGGGGATGCTTTGTTTCTGAGCTTCAGAGAGGACTGCCATTCAGGTTTGAAGGGAGGGCCAACTTCCGGGTTCATCTACTACCGTAGTAGGGACGGAGGTTTTCGATGGGCTGGGGTGGATTCAGTCGCCTCTCAAAAAGAAATCAATTGACACTTGCCGTGGCTATGCCGTGCTGGCACAACGGACCCTAAACTCTCTAAATCCTAAACCCATTTTCGATTCATCATGCAGTCCTGGAGTCAGACGTTCTGAGTGCAGGAGGCAGCATTATGGGGTTTTGCTGACACTGACACCCCACACCCCTGTAACGACCAACACAAGAATCTAGTTACTAGTTGATTCCTCGAAGATGTCAACTGCCAAGGTTCGTCTTGAAATTAGCAGCACTACTCTCCAAACAACTAGCCCTTGCAATCTTACCGCGCACGTAGCACACGCCAACACCGTAAATAGGGAGGAAGGGGGGTACCTTGGTTTGCAGGGGCCTGTTGGGGTGCTGATAAGCAACCAGGATTCCTACCAATCAGGGTTCCCTCATTGTTCACGTGGACGGGAGAAACTCCCGGATTGTCAAGAGCCCTAAACCTTGAACCCTAAACAAACCCCAAACCCAAAACCGTTCCGTGCACACCGTACCCGCCCTGTGAAGCCGAAATCAGTCCCCGGTAAGCCCCCTGCCACTGCCAGGACCAAACCCGATCGCACACTGGTTGTCGACTAATGCGTAAAGCCACTTGGGAGTTTCCGAAAATAGGGGACCCTAATACAGTACCCTAAATAGTAGGATCCTTGTTACGAGGACCCCAATATAGGGCAGCCCTAATTTTCGGAAACTCCCACTCCGAAAGCTGACACCTGTGGTGTGGGAGCTAGAGAAGGTATCATAATAGAGATATGTAGCACATAATCTGCTGGACATAGTCTCATACGTTAGATGGGGTCCTTTACAAGAACCCCAAGCTGCCAGTCAGGCTTTGCTGTTACACGTACGGTGTCTGAATTCCAAGGTCATCCACATGCCCACCGTCCAGGTGGCAGCCCCTGAGAGGTCGGATGATCTGTTGCTGGATGATGCGGGATCTTGCAGCAGCCGAGCCAAAACCAAGGGAGCAATAATGCTTGGGATTAGGGTTTAGGATTAATACTGTGCGTCTGCTGATAAGAGGAAAGATTAGAAGGAGGACACCGCAACCTTTGAAGCATGCCTTGTTAAGTTCATGGCTGTCTCTCCCTCACCTATCGCTGGAATCTTCAAAACGCTGCCATTTCCTCGTGCATGGCACTGCCATTGTGAAACCTTACCCTAAACCCTAAACCCTAAACCCATCTTCATGTTTGGAGTTCATCATAGCGATCCTTGGGGGGTCAGGGGGAGGTAGGGGGCCTTAGTGCAAATAATATGGACCTAATAAGGCCTATTTAAGGAAATATAGTCCCCTACCCCCCCCCCCCCCCCCCCCNCCCCCCCGCCCCTACCCTCCTAAAGGGTCCCTATGACTTCAGGGGCGGTTTGGGTTGAGTGCTTAGGGAACTACCTGTAGGCAGGGTGGACTCATCTTATTATGTGTGGCTGCTTGAGTTCGCGTATCGTGCTCACCCTTGCTAGAGAGCGTTTGTCTCGCATCCAACGAGATGCCAATTTATTGAGCGCCTCGTTGGATTTTCCCATGCCTTCCCTGTACAATACGGGAAGGTCACAATCCGGATCACTCCGACACGGACATGCACAGAGGTTTCGGGCTGAAGAGGGGCTTCAGGCTTATGCTTTTCTAATTTACTAGAAGCAGAAAGAAAGCGAAGCTCTTATAGAGCAGCTGAAACTCTACATACACAAGCACCGCAGCTTGTAGGCCAAGGGTTTTCATGGTTCAGGGTTTCGGCCTTCGGCCTGAACCCTAAGCCCCTCAAACTTGAACCCTAAACTCCTAAACTCCTAAACCCTCACCCCCTTAACCCCTAAACCCCTTATATTAACCCTAAACCTCCAAACCCTCAACCCCTAAACCCTACATCCTTAAACCCTAAATCCTTAGCGGAAGTACGGATCGCGCCATGGTCAGAAGTTCAAGGCTGTTTTGGGGTTCAGGGGTTAGGTTTAGGGCTCTGTGTAGGGCTTTAACGGCTTAGGGTTTAGGGTTTGCAGGTTTAAGGTTTCGATCGGGTTTAGGGCTCTTGTTGCAACTCAGCAGAAAACTTCAGCTCCAAACACGTAGCTGTTGAATCCTAAACCTTAAATCGTCGATTCTGAAACCTATGGACCTCAAATCAATTAAGCCTGAACCCGGGGTGCTGTCGTCCAGTTGCTTCGTGGCAACGAGCGATTCGCTGCTTTTGGCCTCCGTGCGAACGGGGGCTTTGCATTCCTCGACCTGTGAAGATCTTCTGCCGCCTTCTTGGCTGTTTTCCGGTTCTTTTCCGGTTCCGGCCAAGGTTCGTCTGTCGCTTCCATCCAGGAGGCCGAGAGTCTAGCTTTATGCAGGGATTCAAAAGTCAGCCAAGTCTTGTGCAGGACAGTTAGTAATTCATGATGGTCATTTTGGTACTCTAAACCCTAAACCCTCCCTAAACCCTAAACCACTAAGGGCCGTTAGAGGCCTGAATGCTCCGACACAGGGCCTTGTCGTTGAAAGCACACAGTCGGGAACCTGAGGAATAGTGTCTTGGCGTTCTTCCGGTTGACTCTGAGGACTTTAGCTTTTGGGGTTTCTATATGAACTATAGTAAGTAGGCTAAAAGTTTCACTTTTTGGAGGGCTTCATAAGTCAGCCAAGGTGTCTTTGATCATTTGATCATTCAGGCCACTGTATTGCCTAGCCCCTATGCCCTTCAACCCTGAACCCGAAATCCTAAGCCCTAAACCATTACCTGGACCCCAAAAGTATGTAGAATAATAGCCTTTTCGAGGTGCCGGGCCATTATTTTGCCTACTTTTGGGGGCTTAGGTACTCATAGTAGCTACAGTGCTTGGAGCGCCGGCGGGAGAGAGGAATTTGCGAAGTGTTGCGCGCCGAGCACACGGGCATGCTAGGGCTGAAAGGATAGTTCCAAGGTTGGAAGTATGGGCCCCTAACATGGACCTTTAGGCCTTTTTCAGGGGTTCTAGTGACCCTTAAGAGTCTTTATAGGGTATATAGTAGTAGGTATATATGGATCCCAAGGTTAAGCGCCCATACTAGGGGCCCATGGTTTCAACCGTTGAATAGTGCTTGTGACCTTAAATCCTCTACGCGAAACCCGAAACCCTGACATTAGCATATGGGTCGTTGTCAAAATGATGGCCCCTTTTTGAGTCCCTACTATAATACGGCACCTATTATTTAGGGTACCCAAAAGGGGACCCTAATTTTGACAACCACCCATATGCAAACGAGACCGTTAGCAGTCGCAGCAGTAGAAAAAGCTCCCTAGCACAAGTCTGAATTTGTAGGCGGTTGAGTGAGCAGGCTAAACCCTAAACCCCTAAACCCTAAACCCTGAACAGTTTAGCCTTTCATCCCCAAAAGGCCATTCCACGATTGCGATTGAACCTGAAGCCCCTATCTTCGCAGTAGCAGCAGCAAGAGCAAAAGCAGCACCTCCGGAAAGCTTGAAAATCATGGAGTTTATAGTTTGAACTGTTGTTTATCCAATGTTTTCTGCTTCTGACTCACTTTTTTCGTAGTTGTTCATTGGTGTTTCCAACGTTCTGGCTCCGGGTATGGTAAGTCGGACTGCTCGAGAGGGATCCCCAAATTGGGGTGCCAATGCATCAACAAAGCCAGGTCGTCAAGACAGGAAAGAAGGGTAGGCAAATTGGCGGGGGACACATGCATTCCCCTTTTGCCTCCGCAGTCCATCGCACGATTCCCCTTTTGCCTCCGCAGTCCATCGCACGCATGCCTCGAGACCCAAGACAACCTGAACTTTGCAAGATGTATGCTTAGCCCTAAACCCTAAACCCTCATGCGTATGAATTGAGCTGGCGCATGACCTACACTGGCGGCTGAAAACCGTAAACCGCAATCCTTGAGATCTAATTCCGTGAATCCTAAACCGTTGCCAAATCCAGCCCGGCAAGCTTTCGGGCGCTAGTAGTGCGCCCAGATGGGTCGACAATGTCAGGTCCTGTGGCAGGTGGCTCTCATTGTCCGTGGTTTTTGATTTCAGATTTACGATTTGGGACTATGGATTTCGGGCGTCCAATTTTGAGCTTACTGTAGGAACCGATTAAGAAACCCTGGGCCTATGACCCCAAAATTCATATAAGGAGCCCTAATAAAGGCCCAAGGTTTCTTAATCAGGTTCCTACATTAGGGTTTCGGCACGTGCTTGAAATCCAAAGCCATGCATCGTCCTGACAGCTGACTGCCACAGCACCTGGTCGTATGGGAGGTTGCTCTGGACTAGGTTTCCTTTTCTGTTTGAAGGTTCACCTGACCTAGGAGGCTCACATCGAAAAGGGACCTCGGTTTCGATCAACCCTCGCGCGGCTCATCCGAATTGAATTCGCTCCGCAGCAGGGCCTGTCTAGTGCAAGGCTGCAGCAGCAGACTCAAGATCGGCAGTGCGGGTCAGGGTTTAGGTTTGAATACGACTCAAGACAATCGTCCTCATCAACAAATCCGAAAAGCCAGAGGATATGTTGGGTTTATGGTTTAGGCGGTTTAGGGTTGTCCTAGGTCGGACTGCCTCCTGAGCACTTCTGCCAGCATACTCGAGATTTCTTGAGCACCTGCAAGCAGAACGATGTCTTCGGGATTGCAGCTTTACGGTTGCTGTGTGGCAGGGTTTGGGATGCGACGTGCTACAGGTTTTTGAGAAGCGCTGATACACTCATAGGAAGGGGGCTAGACTTTTCAACCCCCATCCAGTTGTGATGATGGCTCGTGAGTTTAGACAGTCCAAGATTGAACCATACCAAATGGACAGCTACGCTGCTGATGGGCACAATGCCGCAGTGTACTGTCTCAGTTATGGGTGTGTTCCGTCTGATGCTTTTGTGGAACGGGGATTATGTAGCTTGAACGCAAGCCGGGTGACCACACGTTATTCCATGTAGTTTTTGCCAGCCATAAACCCTAGACCTTGTCGGGTTCTTAAATCAACTTGCCTGGTGCTCACTCCAGTGGTGCCAGAGAGCACCTGGAGAATGAAAAATCTCAGAACTGCCCGGAGCGGACAATTGCAGGTCTGCAGGTGTAGTTTGATATTTCAGAAAAGGAGTGGACGAAATACCCTTAACAACAGAAATTAAGCCGAAACACAAACAGGGGACCAAAAATTTGAGACATGGCCAGCAACCTAAGATCCTGGCAGGGGTAGAACTAGGTAATACACGGGCTTAAACAGACACGGTTGCTTTGGGCTCTCGACTCAAACACCAGGACACTCTGCTATACACCCAAACCCTAGTCCATTAGTTACAGCCGTGTATAACTCAGCTGACTCTGTCCCTTTAAACTACGGTTGATCATTCCCCATAATAAGGAATGCACCATAATTCCCATAGTTTAGGGTCCTTAGATACTGCGGGATGTATATCATCAACCGTATAAAGTATAGCCTGATTATTACCTACATCTGGCACAATATTTCCGACCCAATCTAGGACACTCTAAACCCTAAATAAACCCTAAACCCCATAAACCCCTAAACCCCTAAACCCTAAACCGTTAGGAAGGAACCCAGGAGCTTGAAAGGTCATCCAGTAATTATCAGCCCAGGATAGCCTCTGAGCCCTAAACCTTTTCCCCAAAGCCCGAGATCCCCCCATACCCAACCTTTAAACTTCCCAGAGACTCCAATGCGAATATCCCTTAATTAAGGAATATACCTTGAATTGAATTATATGGGGGTCCTACTATAATTTAAGGTGTATTCCTTAATTAAGGGATATTGAGTCTCTGGGTTTTGGGGTTCTTACAGTTTAGTAGGAATCGGAAAGTTTAAGCTGTTGTTTCTGTGGTTTATTAGGGGAGTAAGAAGCCTCTGCATCGAATGATGGTGATCTGCAGACCATGCCATCGAACTGGGTGCATGCGACAGTTTGCTGGTAATGGCAAGTCTTGACGCTTTTTAGGGGTTTAGAGGTTTGGGGCTACTACCACTTTTGTAGATCTACGCTTCCACAGTCGGAGCTAAAGTTCAGCTAAAGGCTGTCAGGTGTTATAGGGTGCAGATGAAACAAGATCGGCTTTGTTATCCTTGAGTAGCACTAGGTGTCCCTCAATCTGGCAACCCGCCAGGATGCAGGAAGCAAAATTGGGGCCTTAATAATTAGACTAGGGTTTTGGGGTCAATTCAGAGTAGAGTTGTAGTAGAGAATAGAGAATCCTAAAGCGCCAGTATACATAATCGTGACGGGCTTTGGGGTGTATAGTACTGTACAGCTGTATTCAGGAACCCTTAGGAGCTACAGTAGCTTGTGCCAATTCCGGCTGCTCGAAGTGCGTACGGAAACATGGATTCAAACAGCCTTGGCTTAGCCTTGCAGTCTTAAATGGATTATACAGCTTTGGGGTCAATGTTGCGACCTTCCCGCCCGTTCGAGACATGTTGTACGTAAACGTCGAGGACGGCTCCTGTCAAGAGAGAAGTGCTGCCATCCTGAATCTGAAACAAGAACTGAAGCCCTAATACCTTCAACCCTAAACCCTAAGCCCTAAACTCCAAACCCTAAACCCTAAACCTTACCGTAAACCCTAAATCCTAAACCCTAAACCCCCATCAGTCATGAACTTCCCATGCCAGCGAGCGTGCTTGCTTTTTAACCAGATATCACGGGCCTTCAGGCTCGGGCACATCGGCGTTTTATGACCGTGGGAAGCCTTCCTTGGAGTGTGTAGTCTACAGTTTATGGGCTTCGGGTTGCTGCTCATGATCTGTGATTCCGGGTTTTTGATAGCTAGGTTTGGGATGAGGAAGACTGCAAAAATAGAGCAGGTTCCTGCGGCGTAGAAGTTGTGTTCGAAGGCACGTGAGCTTCTTGCATCCCTTTGCCGAGCCCTCTAAACCCTAAACCCTGAACCTCTGGATGTCGTCCGGACTTGGTTGGCAGACCCCAAACCCTAAACCCCTAAACCCTAAACCCCCAAAAAGGAGCTTTTAAAAACAGAAGACCGGGAATCGTGAGAACACGTGATCTGAAGTTATGCCTCCTGCACGACTACTTCAAGCCCTGAGCCGCGAATCCCGAACACCGCCTGCACTGGTCCCAGGGACCTTAAACCCAAAACCATACCCCTCGATACCCAATGGGAGAACTTTAAACTTTTTGGCCTTACATATTTGGTCGATCTTAGAAAATTTAAATTTTTTCGGCCTTACATATTTGATCTATCTTAGAAAATTGAAGTATTTTTTTGGCCCGGATATCGAAGAAGAGAGTACCCTAAAGTTCTAAAGCCTCAAGCCCCGAACCCTAGCCGGAGCCTCTTTTACCGTCATGGCCACACGCGGTACTTTAGGTGTGGCCACCGGAGCCCCTTCCGAAAAGTGGGGACCCTCATATAGTACTTATAAATAGTAGGATCCGTATTATAAGGACCCCAAAATAAGGGTACCCCTAATTTTCGGAAACTCCCATTAAATGGTTTTAGGGTTTTCGGCTTATCTAAATTTTAGATTTCTGCGCATTTGGAGTCTCAGAGAGGGGTCGGAATCCCGAGGTGCCCTGGTTTGTCGGCTGCTCGCCAAGAGGGTCCATAAACAGTTTAGGGTTGAGAGTTTAGGGTTTGGGGTTGAGGGAAAACACTCCTATTATGGAATTAGGGTCCCAAAACGGACCTAATTCCATAATGGTAGTGTATATGGACCCTCTGGGTCGTTTCCTTGTCACAGGCGGTCAGTCGGAGTGCAAATGTCTGCAAAGGTTTCGGCTGCAGGGTTACGTACTCTGTGAAGCTGAACCGAAGCTGTGAGGTTCCACGATTAGTGTCCTGGATCGTGTTTGTAGGCTACTATTAGGTCAAAGTAAGGTTCTTACGGGTACAGTGCTTCTTACTCATGACTACCAGTATTGCTCATACTGCGAGTACTTTCAATTGATATTTACGATTACAGTCAGAACTGATATAGATACTAGTGCTGGTATTAATTCTTACGTAGTAGTACTAGTAGTATTACGTAGTGACACTAGTATTGTAATCGTAATAACAATAGTAATGGTAGTAGTAGTAGTAGTAGTAGTAGTAGTAGTAGTTGTTGTTGTAGTAGTAGTAGTAGCAGGAGCAGCAGCAGGAGCAGCAGTAGGGTCAGTAGGGTGCGAGGCTCCCTCTGTTCTGAGGTGCATAGACTAGGTGCATAGTTTTCGTTGACAGCCTATTATTCTCTAGAGTTTAGGGTTTAGGGTTTTATTTGCAGAGAAATCGCCGGCCGCAAGAGCCCGGAGTCATTGTGAATTATGAGATGCGGACTAGCTTTTGCTCTCGACAAACTCCATCGGAGAACGTAGTTGTCCATAACTCCGACAAGGTGAAACAAGAACAGTAGCTGTTTGTCTTTCCAATCTTGCGATACTTGTTTAGAGCAGTTTACTACCAAACCTTGCTCCAAAACAGTGAATCGTCTTAGGTAGCCAACCGGAGAACTTGAAACTTTCTGGCGATATGTATTTTGGTCTGTCTGAGAAAGGTTGAACTTTTTTTGGTCCGGTTATTGAAGAGAGTTGTAAACCCGCTAAGCCAAATCTAAGCCCTTCTGCAAGTGTTTGGGTCTCTCTACTCTCTCCCTCAATATGTATATATATATATATATACACATATCACGAGTGTGTATATATATATATACATAATATATATATATATACACTGAAAATAACACACTACAGGCCCGAGTCTTTCGGCTTTCCGTTTCGCACTGTGAGCAAAGATTTCACAAGAATCTTATATCTACCTGATGTATATAAAAGAAATTTTGTGAGGCCCTCAAAAATCCATGCTGTATATAGTATGGAACCAATAATACAAAGAATGCAAACGGAGCTGAAAGCTTCTGCCGGGAATATGACGCGCGCGCAGTGCTTATAGAGAGAAAAAGAGAAAGCCCAAGTCCCGAAACCAAAGGATCCTGGTCGGG
>BGNK01000004.1:637063-664062 GCA_003297005.1 Symbiodinium sp. clade A Y106 | reverse complement strand
ATCATCGAATACTTCTTCCACTGGTGATGGAACCCACCCAGGTGGTGGAATGCAGTTGGGTGCGAACGTCCCCCGTAATGCAGACACATCCACAGCCAAAAAGTCCCCGGAATATTGTGCGCACCCTTGTAAACGATAAATGCTTCCTGAAATCATCAATCGGCCGTAAGTGTGCTCGCTAAAGGCACGTACATACATACATACACACACTCATACATACAGGCTTTATAAAGGCTTGATGAGCCACCGCAGGGTATTTAGTAGAATTTGGGTAGGTTGTGTTCTCATGGGGTCTTGAAAATGAAGGGTGGCGTATGCAGGGGTCTCTTGCGATCTTAGCATTTAGGGTCTGTCGTAGGGTGCGTTGTTTTCAGAAACTCCCTTTGCTCCTTGACTTTGTCCTGGACGTCAGGTTCATGTGGGGAGTTCTTAGTTCTAATCTTCAGGAATTTCATGTATCCCCAACCTCTGCAAAACACAGGTTATGATCTCGTGATTATAGCATGCATCCCTAAAGTCGTAGGCTTTAGGATGGAGAGGTTTGAGTTGCTTGCGCTTTGTGTGTTGTCATGTGTTACGGTGCAGTCAGGGTTGCACCCTTTCTACTGCGATTCAAGCCTGATTTAGGAGGTGCTCAGGTAGATCAGAGCCAGTTGACCTTGCCCTCAACCCTGGCCGTGACTCCTTAACACGGCAAGGTTTTGCATGTGCAGGCTTTTACCGGCGAGGGCCTCCAGGGGGCTTGATATAGAAGCTTGAGTAACTACCAACATGATTCCTCAGCACTCCGTTTAGGGTTTAGGGTTTAGGGTTGAAGGTATCTGTTTATACTATAATACACTGCGAAACCCGATTCACGCAGAGACAAGTGCTCTGGGGCAGCCCTAAATCGAGCTAGCTTGCCGGAATCCCTTGAACAGCTGCACGGTGGCCAACTTCAAGCCCCACACCCAAACAAAATACCGTAAGTTCCTTTTTGGGATTACCTTATGGGGTTCTAAATATAACCCCCCACAAGGAACTACTATGGGGCCTATGGGTAAACCCTAAACCCTGCGACACTCCAGCAGCACGACTCCCTCAGGCCTCATTCTTTTCTGCGATTACTCGATTCTCGCACGGGTCCACCCAAAGATTGGGTACTCGAGTTCAGGATGGTAGTCATGGAGCGCAAGTAGAATTTAGGAGAGCATATGATGTTTAGGTACCTGCACCTTGCGGGAGTCCTACACATCGCCAAGAGTCTATTAAGCGTTTTGCAGAAAGGAGCAGGCGTGTACGAGTGTTCTTGATTTCTTCTTGCTTCTGCCCTGACTTTGCAGGTGGCTGACCTATCAGCCGCCTGTCCTGCAGAAGCCATTGACTGTCGGGCACAGATGGGTGTAATGCAGAGGCCTTAATCATAACCAACACTTCTGTCTACAGTTCCTCTTCTGACAATACTAGAATACCCCAAACCGCCAAGACCCTTCTCTAATTATTCAGTGCCCTTTTCAAATTTATGAACTGATCTTAAAGATGGCTTTAACTGTAGCTGCACTCCGACCGCGGAACCCTGGGGACACTGAGCCAGTTAACGCCACCGAGGGGGCTTCAGGAGCTCACCTTGGCGGGTTTAGGAGTTTAGGGTTTTGGGTTCTCATTCGTGCAGGTTGATGGTGCAATTTCCTGGTCAATGCTCATTAATATCAGTACTGTCATAACCCTAAACCCCGAGCTCCAGGTTTACGCATGCATCCTTTACCCACATCCTTGGCAACTCCGTGATGTTGTTCATCGTCGCCATTCCGCTGGAGGCCATCCTAGCAGACAGGCTCTCAACCCAAAGCGCCAAGTCTCCATTTCTGCAAGATTCTACGGCCCTATATTCAAAAAAGCCCCAGAACCCGGAAGCTTGGAATCATAAACGTTTGGAGTTGCTCAAGCGGGAAGGCTTGCTGGACTCACCAGGCTTTCTTGCGTTCCGGGTTTGGGTTTTAATGGGCTTCCCTTTTCGAGACTTAGGACGGATAGCTTGCAGGGTTGTAACAAACTCTAAACGGCCCGAAACTCTGAACCCAGGGTTTCAGGCTGGTTGCGGGTTTTGGTCGCCAAACCCTGTAGGCCATCTCATCAGAGTCAAGCAGGTTGACCAGGGGGGCCGCCGATTTAGGGGTTTACCTATAGTCTCCATTGTAGTTCCTTTTTGGGGTTACCTTATAGGATCCTTATTATATATTTGGTTAAACCAAAAAAAGGAACTACAATGGAGACTATAGGTAGGAAACCAGGAGCCCTGGAAGTTTCTTGTTTTTTCGGTCGGGCCTGCCGTCTGTCACCCTAAAGCCCTAAGCCCTAAATGCCTAAGCCCTCTAGCCAAAACCCGGCCCCGAAGCTACAGCGATGCTCTAACCCAAAGGATCCATGTACCCAAATAGTATGTACTTAAGCCTTAAAGTAGTCTCTATATTGGTTCTTTGGGGCCAAAGTATATACTATTTGGGTACATGGATCCTTTGGGTAAGGCTTCAAGAGACTAGAACCCCGAAATGCTCTGAGTGTGGTTGGGACGATTCGTTTTTTCCGACATTGCTGGGAGTTGGGGTGTTGCTTTTTGGTTCAATTGAAGGCCTACAGTAGTAGCTCTTTTTGTCGGGTCTTATTGTCAACCGTAGTACTGATCATTACTTTCCCCCAATAGGTAGGCTCCAAATATTTCCTTCGCAACAGCCTGTTTCTGTATAACCTTCCAGCCTAAACCCCTAAACCGAAACCCCTAAACCCTAAACCCCTAAACCCCTAAACCCCTAAACCCCTAAACCCTAAACCCTAAACTCCAAAACCCCTAAACCCTAAACTCCTAAACCCTAAACTCCTAAGCCCTAAACCGTACGTAGCTTCTTCGTGCAAGGGCTTCCATGGTCATTTGCGCTTGGCCCTGCATCCTGGCTGCTACGACAGAGCCTCAAACTACGGCGAACGGTTGAAAACCGGGAAGGTCCCAAAACCCAAAGCTCTAGACCCTAAATCCTAATGTCTAAACCCCACAACTCGCCAATTCACAGCCTGACTTCACACACATAGAACCCTTATGGAACCCTTATGGAACCTTTATACAACCCTTATGAAAACCCTTTATGGAGCCCTTATGGAACCCTTGTGGTTCCCTTGCAGCCGCAACCCCAGAACAACCTTTCAAGGCCTAAGCTTTGTTGCCGCGATCCCAAAGCAGAAACCCCAAACCCCTAAACCCATCCCTCTCCGAACCTTGCTGTAATGACTACAATGGACAAGTATGGCGGCATGTACCAACGGAATATAGCATGAGGAGATGTACCGCAACAAATGGCTGACAAAGTATCTCCCTAAACCCCTACATCCTACTAGCATAGTATATACTTCTGGGGCTCAAATATCTAATAAGGACCTACTATATTGGTACTCGGATACTTACACCCTAAACCCCTACATCCTACACCCTCAACCTCCCAAGTCCCATCTACCAGAGAATCTTCGCCGCCTAGGCTTCTGAACGTTGGCGTCGCGGTGGGTGCCGCGTTCGACTCATTCCTGCAGAACCTGGGCGCTCCTTAGAAATCTCGTTCCATGTTTACTGTAATGTACAGCCGATTTTTTAAATATGTCCTTTATACATGGTAAAACGGGCTTGAGTATAGGAACAGCTACCAGCTGGTTGGCATGTCTGCGGGCGTCTATGCACTGATGGGCATGCACTATGCTGATGCCGCCTGTCTCATGTTATCATGATCGCTTGAAGGAGTTGAGGAGGAGTCATCCCTGCAGTCTGCAATGACATGCACCCCACAGACTGCAAGATGTGTACTCACATTCTCAGGATGAACCAATAATACTCATTCGGCTCCCTGTGCCTGAACATCAACCTTCCTGTGAGGTATGATAGGTATGCATGTCGCAAGTCTCTGCCACTGTGCAAATGTATTCCTGCTCCTCAAGATGTTTCTGGGGGGGGGGTTCTAAAGCAGGCTGGTTTTGGTGGAGAAGGAGGAGTAAAGCGAAAGTTGTTCTTGAGCTTGTAAACATGCAGCAGCCCATCCCCGAACCCAACAATCCGCAGCCTGTGGCTACAATGCTACAAGAAACTCACGCTAGAATCCTGCTCGACTCTGAACACCGGGTCGGAATTAGTAGTGAGAGCATGCCCTTGTATCCCCCTCATAATGATGGTATACTACACCTCCAGAACTTATTCTCACTTTCTAAGAGCTCCTATATAGAGGCCTAGTTGGAAGTTCATGGGACTTGGGAACTAGGCAAACAACATAGGTATTCGGTATACTTGTAATTACTTATTTACTTATTACCCCAGTTTAAGTACTTGTAACCGTTCTTACTCACCCGCGATCCCACGCCCAAGCTCGAAATATTCCCCGAGCCAACGGACCTATATAGCCCCCAACCCCTAAGAAGCGGAAGCTTCGAGCCCGACGGCGAGGGGATCATGAGTTGCTTTGGGGTTGAAGGGTTCAGGGATGTGGGGAGTGGGATTGTGGGGCACTGTGTAGGGTTTAGGGTGTAGGGCTAATCTGGCTTTTGGGATTTGGTGGTTTACACCTAAACCCTAAACCCTAAACCCGAAGGTGATCATGAACTGGGGCCAGATGGAGTACAGGTACGGCAAGTCTGCCTTGCCCTTCGCCTGGGTGAGCCCGGTAGCTAAGTGTTGCCTTGATCATGAGAAGTGTGCGATAGGGGGCTGGAGTAGTTTGTACAAACATTTCCTGATGATAGCAACCACGGAAGGAAACATCCTCTGCCAGCTTGAATCTCACTGCAGTCGAGGTTTGAGCATTCCCGGTTTGCACATGCTGTCTTGTCGAATCTTTGGAAAATCACATGCGCAAGGATCAATACTCTTGACTCTTGGTTCTTTTGTTTAACCTTAACCTACCCAAACCTACTTTTTTGTAGGGTCCCTATAAATTCCCTATTAGGGTTTATACTAAGAACCTACAAAAAAGTAGGGTTTGGTAGGTTAAGGTAGGGTGTAGAAAGAGCTGATTTCGATGAACGGTGCAGGCTCCGGAGCCTTCGCTGCGCCCTTGATGCTAGACCCACTTCCCCCATGGGTCTGTTTACCTGTGCAGCAAGTGGGCTCCAGTTTATAGCAGTTTAGGGTTTAGGGTTTAGGGAAAATGCTTAGTGAAACCGTCTTAAGGGAACTGCAAGATACTTCGAGGCTGCTCGTCCTGATCTTGATTGACTCCATTGCAGCGATGGTCAGCGAGTTTTCAGGTGACGGTACGAACATCAGCCATGCGGCCCATTTCGGACGCTAGCCGCTGTTAAGGCTTTAAGGTTTGGGACGTTGGTTGCTTAGAGCTTCATGTAGCATAACCCGAAACCCTAAGCCCTAACAGCTCTTCGGGTGCGGCACCTCGTTTTTGCGGCCCTTGATGTAAGGAAGCATGAGAGCTTGGGGCTGCGGAGAAACATGCGATGGCGAGGTACCCCAAATCCTAGTTAGTATTAGCTACAAACTCATGCTGCTGTTAGTTGCACTCTTTACACCCCATACCCTAAAACCCTAAACCCTAAACCACCCTAAACCACCTTAAATCCTAGTCCGAGGTGGCTGGCTGTCTGGAATGCTGATGGGCGTGCTCGTGGGGAGGAACCTAAAGGTTCCGCTATTTTTGGAGGGGGGGGAGCCCAAGACCTAGTGTTTTCAGTGTCAAGGGTTTAGGGCCAAGGAATTAGGGTTTACACCCTACAAGCAAGGGATCATAGCCGACTATCTTGCAGGATTTGCAGCCATAGGTTTCGTATGTTTTTGATTTCCAGGGTTTAGGTTCAAGCTACCATGATCTTCCCAGAAATTACTGCTGCTTTAAGACCCCCAGCTGGGCTTGTGCTCACCACACGCTTTTCCTTGAAAGGCTTCAGGGTTTAGGGTTCAGGGTAAGAGCCCTATAGTTTCTACTGCTTCTTCCTAGAGAAGTCCCTTCTTAAACGTAAATCCCAGACCCGCAACCCTAAAACGGTTTAGGGTTTAGGGTTTAAACTGTGATGGAGGGATGGTGCAGCTGCACGAAGATTGTGAGATGTGCTGAGAAGTGAGACCCGGTTGGTTGGCTAACTTAAACTCCAAACTCCTCAGCTTTACTTGGGGATCCAAAACCTACTGTTTTAATATGTGATATACCCTATACTTGAAGGGCCAGAAGCTACTATTTTGTACGCCTTTGGGTTACAAGTAAACCCTTTTCCCGTTCCCTTGATCCTTTGGGTCTAGAGATTTGGCCCGGCTTTTGTGAGAGTTTGATTTTTCGGAGCTTGGTGAATTATGAAACTTCTCTTGGAGCATGATGACTGCTCTTTATTGCTGATTCTGTGACACTGGACTTTGCCATGATGGTGATGGTGTTGAGGAGGATGGTTAGGCAGGTTAGGAGCTTTAATTGCTGTTTGCGGTTCTTGTGCATGTTTCTCTGATCATTGCTATTGTTGTCACCCGTGTAACTTGATCCAAGTTCGTGGCCGGATTGCATCCGTTGTCGTAAGTATGGGAAGCCCTGATTACAAAACCCATGGCTTACCAGTTGAGGTGTACTATAGGGGCCTAAATAATTGCCTATACTATTTTTTGGGGGGTTCCTTATTCTAATTATAGTATAATGGGCCCCAAAACCCTATTCTAATTATTAAGGCCCCTCTAGTAGGATCAGGAGTAAGACGCAAACCTTAAGCTGCTTATGCCGAAGGTCCACGACTTTGAACACTACTTCCAGGCAGTAGCCTTTGTTATTTTGTGCCTTGGCTCTGGAGCGGGTTGCTGTTCGAACATCTGCTGCTGCGCTGTGCTCTTCTTTTCATTTTAGCTAATCGCGCGTGTTTTATTGATTGGGCAACTATGTTTCACCACACAGCACGCGCGTGTGTGTGTGTGTGTGTGTATACAGTCGCAAACATGCGCACGCACAGTTGTATGTATGTATGTATGTATGTATGTATATACACATTTATACACAAATCAGAATGCACACACATAGATATGTATGTATGTATGTATGTATGTATGTGTATATGTATATGTATATGTATATGTATATGTGAATGTATGTATGTATGTATGTATATATGTACTTATGTATGTGTGTATGTATATGTACGTATGTATGTATGTATGTATATATTCATGTATTATAATGTAATGTAATGTAATGCATGTGTTGATGATAATATGTATGCATGTATGTTTGTGTGCATAAATATACATGGACACATACACATATGTACATATATATATAAACACACATGCACCTGGAAGCAGGGTAACGGTGGCGGCAACGGTCACGAGTCACGGTCATGGCACTGGTAACGGTACTGTAACTATCTATGTCTCTTATGCATCTATCGATCTATCCATGTTTGTTTATGTGTGTGTGTGCACGTTTAGTTGTATCTATCGTCGGCTGTATCGTGTATATTCACCAACTCTCGCATGCACACGCACAGACACGACACACATATATACATGCATACGGCCATACATGCACATACGTGCGTGAAATCAATTGCATACGTAGCTGCACGCGGACACGCGCACCTCTCGTTGCAGTTGCTTGTGTCGCCGTCCTCCTCGTTGTCATCATCGCCATTATCATTTGCAGGCTGTTCGGCCTCATCGTCCTCGTCACAATCATAATATACGGGCCAAAATAATTACCAACACAAATTTTGGAGGGTTCCTTAATATAACTATGGTATAATGGGCCCCGAAACCCTATTCCAATTATTAAGCGCCTATATTAGCTGTTCTGAGTTCGTCATCTTCCTTCTCCTCTCAGTCTATATGGAGTTTCCGAAAATCAGGGGTACCTTTTTTTGGGGGGGTCCTTCTAACACGGATCCTACTATTTAGGGTACTATATTAGGGTCCCCTATTTTCGAAAACTCCCATATAACATCTGGCCTCGATACTGAAGCTAGGGGGGTTGAGTTTAAGGTTAATGGCCTCGGGTTCAGGGTTCAGGATTTCTGGCGACTCCGAAGATTTCTTTCTGGAATATGTGCATGTTTCCAGAGTGGATAATTACGACGATTCATGCTGCAATGTCGTCGGGCCACGTGAGATGGTCAGACACAGCTTTGCATCAGGACTCTGAACTCTGCAGCACCAGCTTTCACCTGAAATCCACGACCCGAAGGGCACAATGCGGGATTCCAGACCTTCGGCACATGTATTACTACCCCCGCCCGCCCACTGCCCCCCAAACCCTGCTGCAACGACCGCAAAGACTTAGTTACAGCGGAATTCGAAACATCCAATGTCATCCGAATACTGACCTTTGGCAAGCATAATTTTCAATTCCAGCCGTCGCTGGCACCATCCTTCAATGCGGAGCAGTCTGTCGGGGAAACGGACTTACGCAGTTTTTGAACAAAATCTGTGAACCTTGGTTTAAGGCTGATGTCTCTGGGCTTTGGTTTTGGGCGGAAACTGTTTATTAGCCGAAGGTGTGTGATTTCTGGGAGGCCGGCGCTGGCTGTTGTACAAGCCTCTTGATCCCTAAACCTTAATATCGGGGGCCTTAGTAATTAGAATAGTGTTTGGGGGGCCCCCCATTATGCGATAATTACCAATACTATTTTGGGGTTCCTTATTATAAGGAACCCCAAAATAGTATTGGCAATTATTTAAGCCCCTAAATTAAATCCAGAGCAGCATCCCCCCAGGCTAGTCATTGTCATCTTCTCTGCCGTCTGGCTGTCTGGCTGGCCTCCAAGGACGATCTTCCAGGCCAAATTTTAGGGTCGGTGTCTAGGGTTTAGGAGAATCATTAATCCTCATGGCATAGAGACACAACGCGTATACATATATTGATATGATATGTATGGGCTAGCAGGCAAATGGCGCATGCACATAAGGATATAGGATATAGCATGCAAACCTATGTATGGACAGGCAAATCCGAACGTGCCCGTGTGTGTGTATACACAAAGCTGTACACACAAGTCAAGACATGCGCAGATACATGGACAGTAACATGTACACACACGTAAACATGTGTGTATAGTTACATACATACATACATACATACATACACATGCATACACATATGTCTACATATACATATGTATGAATGTTTGTGTATATGCATGGGTGTATGCATGCGTATATGCATGCATACATGCATGCATACATACCGATTCAGACATACCCAAGCATAAACCAGCTTCCAAGAGATATGAGGAGATGATCCACCAGCAAGCACCTCGCCTAGACAGGTGAACAACCTTCTTGCAATGGCTACTTATGTTTCGTCAACATGTAACATGTGTTTGTATCTCTATGTTTCTCTGTACATGCATACATACGTAATCTACATATATATATATATACATATACATGAATGTGGTTACCTATATGCACATATTTCTACACACCTACGCAGGGTATCTATTCGTGTCTCCTTGCCAACAGTAAGTATAGTTAGCAGCGCTTGTACGATTGGAGAGTAATTTCAACTACCCCAGTGTCATCAATGCCGAGGATGTGTGATTGCAGCCAAGAAACCTAACCTCAGAACCCGAAGCCTTAACCCCAAATGCAGAGTCCAAGACCGGTGAATAACACCAACACTGACGCTGGCGCCCAAAGCCAGAGGCAACCCTAAGCCATGCATACGGAACCTACCGGTTATCCTAAAACCTTCAATCCCATACCGCACAGCTACTCTAACCGCCGAGCCTTAAACGGTATGCCAAGCAATCTTGTAAACCTTGCGTCGACACACTCATTTCAGTCATAGTCACTAAGCCTTTCCCTAGGAGTCCATGTACCTAGATAGTATATACTTAGGCCCCTATGTAGATACCTGTGGGCCCAAGTATATTTTATATGAGTACACGTACCCTCAGGGTTTCTCTGGGCCTGTCCGAAGGCGGAACAGGATGCCTGGTGCTGGGTCCGGCAGGCCCTGGAGTGATTAGTCTCTGTCTAAGTTAGAGTCACTAGCCCATTTTCGGGGTTCAGGGGTTTTCGGGGTATAAGAGCAACAGAAGTAAACATTTTGCTCCGACCCACCCCCAGCCTACTCAGGAAGACGCCCAAATGATCCACCTCAGAAACGACTGCATCCTGGTACAGTCCCTCTGTAGTCGCCTCTCGAGCGGATGGGAGTTTCCGAAAATAGGGGCACCTTATTTTGGGGGTCCTTATAAAAAGGATCCTACTATTTAGGGTACTATATTAGGGTCCCTATTTTCGGAAACTCCCAGATGAATCCGAAACGCAAGACCCGGAGCCTCCTCTTCTTTGGTTTGAGAGTTCAGGATGTGGGGTTCAGGGTTTAGGGTTTAGGGTTCAGGGTTCAGGGTTTAGGGTTTAGGGGTTTCGGTATCACAAGACTTACAAAGTACTTCCTAAGTCCTTTGGTTAATCCTTCTAGTAAGCTCTAATTAAAGGCCAAGCCTCTCACCTTGGGTTTTAATTCAAATCCCGACCTTAATCCCAAACAGCCTTAGACAGCCAGTCTCTTTGGGGTCCAGGTAGTCCTGGCTGGTACTGGTACCGTCTGAAAGAAGGCAGCCTCGAAACAGCACCCTGAGCTCGAGGCTCCAATAAGGATCCTTATGATTAGGAAGTAATACGGTGGGCCTTGATGTTTAGAACGATAGTGCACTATAGTTATCCTAGGGGCTGCAAGGCTTTACTATTCTGAGCTATGCCGACCTGTGCAGTGTGCCTTGTTGCAAATGGTAACTTATGGAGGGAATGCAAAATACGAGCGAGCATGCAGTGCAAAGCTTGATTCAGTTACAGGCTATGGGAAGTTTGTGATTGTTCATGATCCCGAAGCCAGATCTACACTCCAAAAAACCCCTAAACCTAAAACATCCCCCGCCTTCAATCTTACCGCCAGGTCTACAATACCAGCCTCTTCCAATCGAACAACTGGCAGTGTGTATTTTGCAGCACCGAAGCATGTACGAAGAGCTGGAACCATGGCTGTTCACAAGCAAACCCCAAGTCTTTGAGGAAACCCCAAGTCTTTGAGGGTTTAGGTCTCAAGGTTATAAGGGTTTAATAAGGATACCCGATAAGGGGGTCAGGATGGCTCTGCAAGGGCTCTATGAACATTTAGGCTTCAGGATTGAGTCTTTTCATGTTTTTGTGGGGTGAGTTTGATAAAGAGGATCGCCTCATTGTGCCTATATGCTTACAAAATATATTATATACCCGTATTAAGCTTCGTTCTAATCATACAGCCCCCTCTGTCAAACCCTGCTGCCGATCCTTGTAGTCAGTAAGCCGTATATCGGAACTCTTAAAGGAACCCTACGCTGATGACTAGGGCACCTACATTCGGATTGTTGAGGGTGCGTTAGGGCTTAAGTGTTTTTTTTGAAGGGGAGGGGGTGTTATTCTGTTTTACGTGGTTGCTAATATTGTATTGTAGAGTTCAGGGTTGGCGGCTCTTTACCAAACCAAATCAGGGTTTAGGGTTTAGAGCGCAGGGCTTCGGGTTAGACTAGTGACGGCAATTTAGTCGCTTGGGGTTGAGAAGTTCTGGATTCTGATTCAGGCGGTTGAAGGCTGAGGTGCAAGATCTGTTGAGCAACTGTTGAGAAAGCAGGTCCTGCAGCAGCTATATATTGTCAGTGGGAGGGAGCACACTCACTTCCTGCACAGAAATGCCCGCTATTGGGATGATAAGTGCCAGGACTCTTTACATTCTTTACATTATCCCCGCAGGGCATGTAGGGATAATGATGTTTCAACTCTATAGCTTCCTTGGTCCAGCCCAGGGCGACGCAAAGGTACATCGAGCTGGTTTCGGTCGACGCGTGTTTTGCAAACCAGCACCTTTGAGTGACAACAAGAAAGTTGTAGGAGGTTTAAGCTTTCGGGCTTTAGATTCAGGGTCTCGGGTGGGTTTAGGAAGTCTAGGGTATATAGGTGTGGCAGCACCAGCACATGTCGCTGCTATCCCTTCCGTTATAGCCAAGGTAGCAGTGTTCCTTGTGGCAGAATTGAAAGTGCAGGGCATGCTCCTAGCACCACCAGCGTGCATGGGCTGTTAGCGGAGTCCCTGGGGACGTGTTATTCAAAACAGCCCGAAGCCATAAACCCCAATGAACCCTGGTTTAGATCACCCCCCCGACAAGTATAGTTTTAAATGTAGGATGTGTGATCTGCCTGCCAAAGGCAGTTTTCAGATCACCGAGCTTGGGACAGCAGCAAACTTGACAGCTGCAACATCCCTTAGGAGTCCAGGTGCCTATAAGTGTTCCTTATTAAGGTGCCGAATTATTAAGGGTTTGTAGTATGTACCTTGGTTCTACAGAATAAAAAAGGAGATCTGAACAGTACTTATACACACTAATGACCAACGAAGGCCAACATATACACTACAATAGATGCATATATGGGACCCTGTAGGTACCTTAGAATTTTAGACCCCTAAACTTGAAAAGACTCCGATCCTGACAAGCTGCACTTTGCTGCTCCTTGGCTTTCCAACAATCTCCATGAGCCTCCGCGCGAAGGTTTTATTCTGCTGTTTTCATATTAAGGGCTTTGGGCCCTTTTGGTTCAGGTTTCTCTTATGACCCCGGTACAGATGTAGTAATGTGCCGTTATCTGAGCTAGCAAATCACATTCTGCTGGGGGACAGCGCGGTTTTATCCTAAATTCGGCTGCGGCTGAGAGCAGTCAGAAGCTGTGGCACATCGTTGTTTAGGGGAGAGAGCTCATGATCAAACCGTGTATATATATATATATAAATGTTTATATGTATATATGTATATACATATATATATATATACATGCATACATATATACATATATATATACATATATATGTATATACATATATATATAGATACAGTTATACACACATATAACTTATATTTACATGTGCAAATAAATATATGTATGTATACATGTATGCTTGTGTGTACACTGTAATGTTTGTCTGCCTGCCTGTCTGTGTTTGTCTGTCTGTCTGTCCTTCTGTCTGCATGGGTGTATGTATGTGTGTGTGTACGTATGTAGGTAACTTTGTATGTACGTATGTATGTACAAACCTATGTATGCATGCACGGATGTGTGTATGTGTGTAAGTATGTAATTAAGTATGTAAGTATGTATATGTTCATGTTTGTGTGTACATATCTATGTATGCGTATGTGTATATGTATACACACGCACAGATTATGTACTCATGAACTTGTTTTTCTTTTGTTTGTTCGTTTGTGTATGTATATACAACTATCTGTACACATGTACTTACATTTTACTATTCACCCATTTATTTGAGTACCTGTTCATGCTTTTAGTTTGCTTATTACATGTGGCGTCTCGTTGTTTCGAGCCTGGCTCTGGGAACACTTCGTTCCTCGATGCTCTCGGGCTTTAAACTTACGACGGTTCGCATGTATTGTAGTTCTGGGTTTTAGGGTTAGTGAGTTTTTTCGGGCGGAGAGGGGCTGTGTGATGAAAGGCATCGGAATTCATCCTTTCTTCAAGCCCCTAAGCCCTTAGCCCTGATCTGAACGTTATATTTATAGAGAAGGTTTAGGGTTTAGGGTTTAGGGTTTAGGGGCTTGGCAGACGCCCACACCTGACTGCTCTCCGCATTTTGGTTCCGGTTGTGCAGAACTTGGCCAACGAAGCTGGCAGTGATGCACACTGTAGCCTGCGGCTGAGCTTCGGGCAACGAATGCGAATCACGTTTAGGGTTTCAGGGAGTACGGAGGTTTTGGGTTCATGCTCCTGTTGGCTTTTCTTGTTGCTTCTGACCCGTCCCACTTCGCAAAGTTGCGGTTGCTGCAGCTGCATGTATTATGTTAGGTGTTTGTTTGCACATATTCGTGACTCAACCGCGTTTCCATGCCAAGCTCCGCATGCTGCGGTTGTCCTGGGTGCGGCCCAATTCCAAAGTCCTTCAGCTTGATCTGAGTGGAAGGTGCAAGTCAGATATAAGCTAATATTGTTCCTGCCATGGTTCGCTGGTTGCTCCTCTTCGTCGCCTGGCCCGCCGAAGGACTGCTCCGACCTCCTCAGTTTCGCTTGCCCGGTCTCAGCCCACCTCCACAACCTTAATCCTGCGCCTTGGGTATCAGTGCTCATAACAGGAGGTGCCAGGGCCAAAGCCATGCTATCTCTCGAACGAAGACAACAGGTTTAGGGCTTTAGGACAGGAAGAGAATCACATGATTCTACACGCGTCAGGGTTTAGGGTTGTGGATTAGTATCTTTTACAGCTTAAGCCGAGGATTTAGGGAACGCCAAACCCCTGACCCGAAGCCTTGAATCCATGACCTATGTGGCAGGAGGATCTTACAACGACTACATCGACAGGATCGAAAAACGCGGCTCGCCTGCAGTCTGTAGAGTCTGTAGTATTATACCATGTTATACTATGTTATGTCACATCATGTTTCGCTTTTTATACTGTTCATACTATGTAGTGCTATACTATGTTATAGTATTTTGTACTTTCTTCTTCTATGTTAGGCTAATAATACTATCCTATGGTACATGTCCAGAATTTAGGGCTCAGAGCTTGATTGCAAACTGGGATTTTATGATGTCATGTGCGGCTCCTCAGGCTGACCGCGCATGCAGGCTTCAAGGCACAGGCTACAAGAGCTAAGCGCAGGAAGCTAAGAATTTTTGCAACAGATGAAAAACAAACGAATAAAAGCCTTTCCCAGCCTTGTAAGCCCTAAATCCTGACCCCAAGCCCAAAGCCGTGAGAGCTTCAGGGTTTACGATTCAGCCCTAACCCCTAAACCCTAACCCCTAACCCCTAAACCCCTCAACCCTAAACCGTAGTGTAGTATCGGGGGGGGGGGGGNTCGGAGATTTCATACCAAGCCACCACCCCAATACACCAACCCCAATCCACACACCCCCCAGACCTTAACCCTTGTTTTTGTCCGGGGGGGGGGGGGCGTCCAGCCTCCAATCCGAGGAACCTCCGATGCCATTGCCCTGCACCGCTCTGGAGAGACGGCAAAGGCGTCAGGGCAGCATTTTAGGGGCTGTTTGGGGATTTCGGGTTTAGGCGTTTAGGGGTTTAAGGTGTAGGGCTTTGGGTTTAGGGCTTAGGGCAGCATCTTAGGGCTGTTTGGGGATATGGGTTTAGGGTTTTCGGATTTGGGGATATGGGGTTTAGGATTTGTGGATGTGGGGTTTCGAGGGTTAGGGTGGAGGGCTTACGTAGGGTTCAGGGTTTAGGGCAGCATCTTAGGGGTGTTTGGGGATTTGGGGTTGGGGGAGACGAGGGTTGAGGATTTGGGGATTTGGGGATTTGGGGTTTAGGGTTTAGGGTTTAGGGTTTAGGGTTAGGGTTTAGGGTTTAGGGTTTTCGGGGGAGTTGGGGTTTAGCGTTTGGTTTAGGGCTTTGCGGTTGGCCCTGGCAGAAAATAGAAACACGCCAAGAACGCGGAAATAGGTCCGAGTCTTCAAGCCGTGAAGCTGCAAACTTTAAGCCCTAACCTAATCCCCCGCGGAACTGGAGCCCTAAACCCCTAAATCCTAAATCTAAACCCCCAAAACGCTAAATCCCAAGAATCCTCAACGCTTACATCCTAAAACTCCAAACCGTCAAAGCTCCTGCTACTGCTGAAACACTGGTGAGACAAATTGTTGCCTTAGGCTTAAGGGTTTCGATGTTGGTGACTACGAAAATATGGGTTTAGGGTGTTGAAACACGGGTGTAGGGTTTAGGGTGTATAGGGTTTTGAGTCTAAAGTTTAGGGTTTGACGACTAAGGGGCTTGCTTGGAGGGTCGGGGGACTTAGTAACTGTTTATTTAGGGTAACCCCAATTAGGGTCCCTTTTAGGGTACTTATAAGTCTACTTACTACCTACTTACTAAGTCCCCCGACCCTCCAAGTGGGGCCCCGGGCTTCGGGAGGTTCAGGGTATTGCCCCATGAGCTTCTCACGTTTCTGAAAATTTCTGAGGTCTTTGGGATCTCGGTGACCCCTAAGCCCCTAAACCCTAAACCCCTAAACCCTAAACCCCTAAACCCCTAAGCCCCCAAACCGGTAAACAGTTCGCCCACGGCCTCCCTGACTTCAGAAGTCTGGCCCTGAAGCTCTGGAGTGCACAGCTCGCTGCCTGTCTCATGCCGAAGATAAGCCCTAATGTAGGAACCTGATTAAGAAACCCTGGGTCTTTATTAGGGTTCCTTATATGAATCGGGTTCCTACATTAATCCTAAGGCTCTAAGGACTCATATTTTAAGGCTTTTGGGCCTAATTGAGCCTTAGGGCACACGCCTAAACCCCAAACCCTGCTACATCGACCCTTAATTAGATCAAGCCTCAACACTTGGCTTCCTGAGCAGGGCTCTTCCAAACAAATCCGAAATTCTGTTACTGCCAATGCCTCTTGCTGTAACTCTTGCCGACGTTGCTTTCCATTGCTGTCACACTTGATTAGTAGTAGATCGGGTAACCTTTATCCGTTTGTCGGGCGCCATAACCCTTATAAAATGCCAAAGGTTAACCTTAGAGCCTCTAGGGTACTGGACAAGTAAGGTTTCAATGCAGAATGAAGTACCGAACCCTCCCGCCCTTGAACATTCAGACCCGGAGCACGCCTAATCCCCCAAAATGGGCACACTACAACCCTTCGAAACTCCCAAACTCTAGGACTCTAGGCTCTACGGCTCTACATGGATCTACATTCGTGGGGTTTAGGGTTTCAGGTATCCGAATTCCACGGCCCAAAACCCGTAAAGCAAGGAACCCTGGACCCTAAACCACGAAGCCCTGGGCCTGGGTTCCACCGGTCAGAAGCCTAGGCCAACCAAAAGCCCCACAGCCCAGCCAGAATCAGAATCATACTGTTGACAGGGACACTGATACTAATAAGAATCATACTAAGCATCGCAATAGCAACAATTCTATTATTAAATCAGAATGATGTCAGTAATGGCAGGCTCTTCGGACGTTGAACGAGGCGGCGGGATCGTTTCGGGACTCGAATCTTTGTCTCCATCGTAGTTCGGTTCTCAGGTTAACCACTTCTTGGTGGGATCCTATATAATAACCAAGGCGACCCCAGAAGGAACTTTAATGATAGTTTATAGTTTATTCGGATTCCTCGTCTAGATCTCCAACAGAGTACGTCAGACTGTATAGCGACAACCCCAAAAGAGGACTCTGTTAGACCCAAACCCAGTTCTTACATAGTTCGATAGGCAAGGTCCCTGAAAGCCTTCAACGGACTTCTACCAGCGACTTTCTATTTCCGATGCGGCTTCTGGCCGCTTAATTTGGCCTCTAAAAAGGGCTTCCCGCAGGGTGCAGGGGTTCATGCGTTAAGTGTAATGCTTCTATGTCCGGCCCTAAGGCCATGAAGGCAGTTCAGGTTGCCCTCCGGCTAGATGTGTCTGCCAGTTCTCAATAGGTCACCCGTGTGAAGTTGAAGGTTTCCAGTGCGAGCTGCACGGCAGAAGGCAGAGAAAAGAGTGGGCAAAAATGGATTGGCAACAGCAACAACAACGGCAACAACAACAACAACCCGTTGTGGCATAGGATGGGCAGAGGGTCGAAGCCCTTAGCCTAAACCAAAAACAACTGAGCTTGCAACTTTAGAGAATCAGCCCTGAACCCCTAAACCCTGAAACCTTACTCCCTTTGCCACAGGTCCGGGACAGTTTCCATTCGGCGATAGAGCTGGATTCGAAGAAGCCAGATGCGTACGTCACCTTCGCGCAGTAGCTGTGCCATATTCAGCAAGGGTCCCTGTACCTACCACAACATGCTTTGGCTTGGAAGGAGTTCTTTATGGCTAGTTTAGGGCCCCAGCGCAGACTGCATGACCTTCGGGGATATTCAGCAAGACTTGTTTTTGAGTTCAGGGATGCTGTGTCGAGCATATTTGTGTGATCTACCTCCGACATTGAAGATTCTGTAAGTTCCCTAAAACTACCATAACCCTACTTGCTTGTAGGTTCTTACTATAAATCCTAATATAGATTTTATAGGACCCTAACAAAATTTTTTCGTAGTTCAAGCTAAACCAGTGTTGGAGGTTGCTGTCGCAAGCACCCCGCAGGTCAATGCTAAGCTGCAATCAGCTGGAGGCCAGGTGTGCATGCAGCGCAGCGAGACCGGCCCTGAGCAATGGCAATAATTATGAGAATGACAATCATAGGAGTAATATTCTTAGTAGTAACGGTATTCATTGCAAAATACTTACAATCATCATCATCATCATCATCATCTCCATCAAGGCTCCAAACCCCGAGCATTCTGAAACTGCACACCCAAACGCTGCTTCTGCAACAGGGAGCCCAATCGTAGCACAAAGCCTTATTCAGCCCAACCAGCGCAAGACACTTCCAAGCAATTACAAGGCTCTTGGGCATGTGTTGGGTGTTTTCTTCATCGGGCTATACCCCTAAACCCCAAACCCTAAACGACATACACCTTGTGCTTACCTCCTGCGGGGAGGAATTTCCTTGAAACGGGGACTTCCTGGGCTCGTTGCGCAAAGCCGAACCCTGCAATCTCCGGCGTCTGGGGTGTAGGTTTGGAATTTGGGGTTTAGGCTCACCAAAAAATACCATTAAAACAACAAAGAAAAGCCGCCTAAATCCGGAACCCCATCGTTCCGAAGTCGAAGACCCCAATTAGTCAGAAACATGCCCAGGTTTAGGGTTTTGGGCTGAGGGTCTAGGGTTCAGGGTTTTTCTCATCCGAACTCCAACTGGGGTTTAGGGTTTAAGGTTGTTAGAGTTCAGAGTTTAGGTCTTAGGGTCTTAGGGTTTAGGGTTTTATCACGAATGGCCTTGAATTCTCAGCCGTGAACTCTGAAGCCTAGTCCATAAGACCTTACGAGTCACGCCGGCACCAAACAGGATGCCGTCCATGCTTGGGAAGGAGCCGTGCAAAGAATTGACAGGAAGATGCACGGCAGTGCAACATATGTTCAGGGTTGGGGTTCGCGGCGTTAGGGTTTAGGGGTCAGGGCTTTCGGCAATGTTGAGGCAGTTTGTGCGTGGGACAGCGTTTTCGAGAACTGGTGCTGGGTAGAACCTCGAGGGGTTAAGTCGAGGTCCAGGGTTGGCGGGCCTGCAGGCCACGGTTGAGGGTTTAGGGTTTAGGGCCTGCAGGTATAGTTCCTAAGCCTGAAGACCCTAGATGCTAAACGCAGCGCTGGTGATGTTCCGCAGTCGGGAGGTGTACATGTGGACGGACGCACTGAAACCCTACGTTGATGGTCATGTCGTCAGAGCCTCTTTCAGGCCAGTTGCATATAGGACTTCCTCAAATGAACTTGGTTAGAACACGGAATCCCCAATAAAACAGACTACCAACATCCCTAAGCCCTCCATCATCTCCTCACAACCTGACCACCTGAGCAGGCCCCAGTAAGCAACAGCCTGTAAGAACCATGCACCCATCGAAAGCAAAACTCTGCAAAGCCCTCAAGCCTAAACCCCAACCCTACATACGACTTCCGAATCGTCCTTGCACCCGGCAAAGCCATGTTAAACCCATTGGCCCTCTATGGCGCCTCAGGAAAGAGCCACACCTCTTCGACTGGGCTGCCGGCAGGCTGCGATGGACGAGGTCGTCCTGGCTTCAGCAGGGGGTTTCTTAAACTACTGGTCCCGAAAACTCGGGATGTAATTGCAAGTGGTCCACAGGGTGCATCTATATATATATATAGAGAGAGAGAGAGAGAAAGAGAGACAGACAGACAGACAGACAGAGAGAGACAGACAGACAGACAGACAGACAGACAGACACAGACAGACAGAGACAGACAGACAGACAGAGACAGACAGACAGACAGACAGACAGACAGACAGAGACACAGACACAGACACAGACACAGACAGGTTTCAGAAAAGGGATTCTGACATTAGTCATAAGGGCTCCTCTTTGGGGGTTCTGATATCAAGGATCCGGTTTAGGGTCAAGACTCTGGGTCCTTCTGTATTGGAAACGATACAGTCTAGGCTTTACCTTGAACGATGCAGCCTACTGCTTGAAGAGTATAGTTTTGTTTGGGTAATCTACTGGCCAGGTAAGTTTTAAATGTAGGATCCAGGTGAGGTCTCCTACCCAAATGCTTGATGGACTTCCTTTGCATTCCGGCTGTGTGGTCGAGGCTTTCATGTGTTGTGTTTGAAATCCTAAACCCTAAACCCATCATGTTTGGTTTTTGTGTGTGTTATCTTGTGTTTTTGGTTTGTGGTCACGGTAAGCAAAGACAGTAGGTTCGGTTCGGTTCCCGCCGCATTTCGGTGTAGATTTGTACAAGCATACGCTTCCAGATGCCTTTCCTACAGTGCTGCTTGGCCTTTCGTGACAGTGCTGTTTGGGCTGAACTGTGGTTTGCCGCCGTTTGCAGACTTCGCAGTCGGTGGTCAAATTCAAGCCTTTCCGCCTATGTGTTGCGGAAATGCTGCATCCTTGTATTTCGTATAGTGCTGACTTAGTGTATTGCTCCGTGCCGTATAGTTCAAGATCTTTACGGCAGTTCCTAAATTCTGAAGTCCTGTGGAACTCGGGTTTCTGTGATGTTTACTATCAGAGTTCCTTTCAAAAGGGCTCCTTTGATCAAGAGGTTCCAGGAAAGATAAACCCTCAATCCTGAAAGCCTAACCTGCTAAAGCCATAAACCCCAAAACCCTAAAGCGCTAAACCCCTACTGTAAACCCTAAACCCTAAACCCCTAAATCTCTGAACCCTAAACCCCAAACCCCCTATATCCCAAGCCCTAAATCCCTAAACCCTAAACGCTAGTTGAGCGGCCGAGGTATGGCTTGGTGTCAATGCAGCGGGACGAGGTACCCTGTGCTTTGTAACAGCTGCTTCTGCTTCTGCTTGTCCATCTACTTCCGCAATCGACCTTTAAACCCTAAACACCTGAAATCCCGCACACTTTAAATCCTCAACCGCACCCTCCCCCCCCAAGGTCCGAAACCCTTAGAAGCATTTATAAGCCATATAAACGCTATAAAGCCTGTAAGCCCCAAGCCCCCCCCCAACCCCAAACCCTTAAACCCTATAGACCCTGCAGTATCGAACGTTCGGATGTGGAACAGGAGCTTTGTCTTTCGGGTGCGCCGTGTAGGGTTAATCAAACAATGAGTTTACAGTTTCTTATTGCAGTCATCAGCAACTGGCATGATGAGCATTCGAGTTTAGCAGCCGCGTAGCAAGCAGAGTCATGTCTCCGCATATTCTTCCATCGTGTGCACTGGACTTCACTAAACGCAAAGAGATCCCGAGGGCAGCCTACGAAGCATCAACGAGACCGGAATTTCCCTAAACCCTAAGCCCTAAACTGCAAGCCCTCATCGTGTAACCCATGACAAATCATCACGGTATCCCGGGATCCCTATGCCCTGACCAAAGCCTTCAAGCCCGAAAGCCTAAAGCCTAGACCCCTAAAGCCCTGCAGCCCTACACCCTTAAAGCCCGAAATTCCTGAAGCCCTGAAGCGCTGGAAGGCCTACGCTGGTGGTCAGGGAGATTTGCAGGCTTCCCTGAAGCTCATCGAGAAGCAGCTGGACCATCTGTTTTGGGCTTAGGGGGTACAGCAACGGTTTGCAGCTTAGGGCTCGGGCTGTGCGAGGTTTTGGTGCTTGTGTAAAGCTTACATTGAGGTGTGAAGACGGATAAAGTCAAGGCTGTACTTTCCAGGTTTCTGGATGTCAACCATCCGTGATCATCAGTGCCTTTCGCCTTGTCTTCGTGACTGTAATGCCTTCTCGGTCATATGAACCCGAGCAAGGGATAAGACGTGTATACCAGGATTTGGATGCAAGGCTCGTGGCAAGGTTTGGGAGTCGTTTCGGCGGCTGTTTGCTGGCGAAACCTCGAAGCGGTGCAAAAACTGTGAAATAAGAGCCGATACCTCAGACCGTAGCCAAGCTAGCAGTATGACTGTGCATTCTGTACCGTCGAAGCACACCCCCCTACATGAGCTGAGTTATGAACACTGCTCCTGAGCGCCTTTGGGTGTTTGTGCTTGCCCTCCTTGGCACGGAGTGCGGCACATGAAAAGAGAGCAATGTTCGATGCCTGGCCGGGTTGATCAATTCCATCGAAAATCTCAGACAGTGCGCCAACCCCGTCATCTGTGCTACTATGCAAGCTTAAGTAGTTCCCTACTTACAGTTCTCTAGGGCTCCCCTTCAAAATTAGAATATAACATACGCCAAAGCATATTCTGATTGTTAAGTGGCCTCGGACCTAACCCTTGCAGCAAACCGCATACCCAGTATCCCTTGAAGAGCCCTTTAGCGGAACCCCCAAAGGAACGCTTTTCTAGCCGTTACAGGATTCCTATAATATATGACCCACCAGGAGACTTATCCCTAGCAGCAAACGGCATACCTAGTATCCCTTGAAGACCCCTTTAACGGAACTGTATGACCCACCAGGAGATTTATCCTGGCTTTCCCAATATGCACCACGACTTGGCAACGACCCGCGTCATGGTCTCCGAGCTCAAGCAGGCGACCTGGTGACAGGAATTGCGACAAGTGGTAGTAGCAGCAAGGTTGAGCCCACCAGAAGCAGGTTGAGCAGAACAGTATGTATAGTTTTCAGTATCAACAAGGGCAAGGCAAACCACTACTTATATGGTGATGGCACCCATGCTTTGGTGAACATGTGTTTCTTCAGGCTGGCGGTCATGGTGGTGTTGACTGTTATTCTCTCCAGTTCTTGTAAGCACATGATATATATATATATATATATATATATATATATATTATTTAATATAAACCTCAAGACAAGCCTTAAAAAGAACACCCAAAGGAACCCTTAACAGAACCCTCAAAGGAATCAGGGGTCTAGCTTGTAAAGGTATGTCAATATGCCTCCGCGAAAGTTCCGCGACGGTGGCGCGAAAGTTACTTTTATACGTGAAGAAGGTCTTTCCGGGATGAAGCAATCTAGATCAACAACCATATATATATATATATGTATATACACATATATCATACATATATATATATATACACACACAAAGCTCTCTATATGTATATATATATGCCCATATATATATATATGTGCATGATGCACACAGCTGTACATAACAACCAAGATACATATTTGCTTACATTTACATACTTACTTACATCCATGCATTCATGCATGCATATACATATATTTGTATACATATATAATTATATATATATATGTTTAAATGTTCACATACATGCATATACATGTGTATGTATATACATACTTGTATATGTTTGTGTGTATAAACATGTGTATTTGCATATCTGTATATCTGTATACATGTATGTAACTGTATGTATGTATAAACTTCTGTATATACATATCTCTCTATAGATATGTAAGTATCTACCCATGCATTTGTTCCCTCGTGGTGCACAGCCTTGGCAGGACTCGAACATCACTGCACAGGCTGTAGAGAGCTTCAGGCAAGCCCAAGAAACTGCCTCTTGGCTTTCGATCACAGGCGGTCAATGCCAGGTGTACACCATTCAGCAAGGGGGCCATCACTTGAGTAAGTTATTATTTGCAGAACATGTTGGGAGAACGCACGACAGGCTGGACTGCGGTTCCACCAGCCATCGCTCACACCATCATTGCCATCACCACGCGCATCGCTACAGGGAAATCCCCAAAGTAGGTTTGATGGAGATAGTATCAAGTTCGGGGGAATTTGACGTCCCTTGTCAAGAGAGCTGCCGAACCTTGGCCGCCTCAAGTTCTGTAAATCCTTTGCTGCACGGATAGATACCCAGCCCCATACCCTTGAACCCTTTGAATGCCCAGGCGGTTCATGTCAAGAAACTGCAAGCCACACATCTCAACCTGTGTATGCCTGGACCTCAGACCCTACACACCAGAGTCACCCCAGACCAGACCCTACATTCCGAGCACGAGAAGTCGACATTACAGGGGCCCTGAATACAAACCAACATTGTTCCTCGGGGCTGTTGTGCCTTAACTATGGGAGCCCTCCAAGCCCTATTATTCTATCTATGAAGTGCAAGAGCCCAGCATTCTGACCTCCACGCTGTCTTATTGCTGCTATTTGGGGCTCCCTTCTTCTTGATTTTGTTTTAAGAAAACCCCTATACAACTCTCGGGTAATAACCTCTGGACCTCAGTTTCCAAACGCCCTGAATTGCTCGAGGCTTTCGAGGCTTGGAAAGCCGGACTCCTCGAGCGGAAGCGCCCCTTGTACTTGACGGTTTATGTGCGGTTTTCCCTAAGGCGCTAAGGACTCATATTTTAAGGCTTTTGGGCCTAAAAACCATGGTATATAAGGCTTTTGGTTTGTGTTTGGGGGTGTAGCATTAGGGTTCAGCGTTTAGAAACAAAGGATCCGGGCATTGGAAGCTGGCAGGTTACAACCCCTGAAGCAGGTCGGTTTAGGGTTACCACTACGAGTTCTATAAGGGGTTCAAGTCTCTACAAGTGTGACTACAGAGTTATAATGTCAATGTTAGCAGACAGGTTAGGGTTTAGGGTTTTCCAGGGGTTTTAGCGGCTTTGGGGTTTAGGGTTACCTTAACCCACTTGGCAGCGTAAGGCATGATGTGGACGAAGCACTTCCGAGCCCGGGCTCGGCTGCGAGCATTTTGGGGTTCGGAGTTTAGGGGTGAGGGATTGGGGTTTAGGGTTTAGAGATATTTAACCCGACCCCCAAACCCTAAACCATAAACTCTGAACAAATGACCCTGACGAGAGCATTTGAAATACTGTCGGCATTTTTATGCTATAGCACACCCCTTATTCTGATTGCGAAGGCCCTTATCTCAAATGACTCAGGGCTTTGTCAGGAATCTAAACCCTAAACCCGAGAGAAAGGGCCCACTGCTTTTAAAAAACCCTAAACCCTAACCCCTAAACCCTAACCCCTAAACTCTAAACTCTAAACTCTAAACCCTAACCCCTAAACCCTAAACCGTAAACCCTATCTGCCCAAGTTACCCTGAGTAGAAGCCTGACAGTCCTTAACAGTTGGCGAGTTTAGGGTTTAGGGTTTAGGGGTTTAGGGGTTTAGAGTTTAGGGTTTAGGGGTTTAGGGTTAGGGTTTAAGGAATGGATTGCAGTTGGGTGTCCATAGGTTCAGGGCTTCGGGTTGAGAGTCTAGTGGGGTAGCCTTGGCGAGAAGTCTAAGTCCAAAGCACCTGGTTTGTGAGCAGAGCTTGTCTGAGCGATCATCTGTCCAAATTGCCTGCCCTCTGCTTGCATCCTTCAGCCTCGTATTCTGTCAAGTTCATATGAGAGCTTCAGAAGACACGGGACTCTGCTTGACCTTAACCGGGTACCCCCGCATCTTCTGAACCCTCCCAGGCTCCAAGAATTGTGACCATGGGTCACTGGTCTATGATTGGACTCAGATTTCTGCAGATGCAGGCGCTCAGGATAATGTCTCGAAGTTCTGCAGATGTCAGAGAGGCATCGTGTAGTTAGTGTCTGTACCCACCGACACGAGCATGATTCTGAGGCATCGTGTAACTGGTATCGAGACTCACCGGCCACCGACACTAGCATTATCCTGATAGCGTTCTAAGCGAGACTTTCTGTTCTGCCTAGACCGAGGTTCATGGTAGTACTTCTCTCATGCCGTTCTGCGTGCCTAGGTATTCGGAACATGATGGTTTCAATCGATATCCCTGCAAGCATTTATCTGTTCCCTACACTACCCTAGATCCTAAACCCTAAGTTAAGTTACCCTCGTCAGATCACCATGACCATAAGAGACCAGATCACAGCATTCTGGCCCACTAAACCCTAAACGCCTAATCAACCCTAAACCCGGACCCCCAAGCCCTGAACCGACCGCATAAGCCCTAAATCCAGAAAAGCCCTGGAACCCGAAACAGGGCTTGGAGTCTCCGTGGACTACCTGGGGAAGAAAGCGCCGGCTGACTCGGAGGGCTATGTGGCCACCTTCAAGGATGCACATCAGCTGAGACTACTAGAAGAAGCCTAAATAGGTAGTATAAACGACCGTATATGTTTACGGCTCCTTTTATTGTAAAGTATGAGATACTCCGCTGAGACCAATATAGATGATACTAGCTGCAGGTTTCCTTTCTTTCGAGTTATAATATAATCAACCTCAAAACCCTCTACCAATTCTTGAGGCCCCTGGATTAGTTTTGCGTGTCTCGGGCTTCATGAAGTTTCGCAATCCTTTGCACTGAAATCAGGGCATGACCTGAGCTTCAAAATCTGTTGCTTTCGGCCCAGAGACTCCAAAACCCCTTAATTAAGGAATATGTCTTAAGGGTTTAGGGTTTGGGGTTTAGGGTTTAGGGTTAGCCTTAAATTGCAACAGGAACCCTAATAAGATTTAAGGAGTATCCCTTAACGAAGGGATTGGTAAGGTCTGGGGGTCTTTGTCTCAGGCATGACGCAGCTCGATGAATTCTGCGCCCAGCTTAGGTTTTACTCGCAATGCCTAGACTTCGCAACGTAGCATCGGAGTGCTCTTTCCCAATCATCAATGCCATGCCTCAAGCCCGATCAAGTGATTCGAGCACCGGACACCGCGATAGTTGGGCAGTTAATTAACAGTTCGCCATTCGGCTTCCGAACTAAGAAACTTTAAGATGTCGGTCGATCGTCCTCTCCAAGGTCCGATTCAAAATCCTGATGTTTGCTTATCTCCGTAGGGTTTAGGGTTCGGGGTTTAGGGGTTTACGTACTGTTGTACGACAGCCGAACTTGTTGAAGAGTCTGGTCTATCATCGCCCCTGCTGCCCGCTTTGAGATGAACCACTCTACACAGCAACGCATAGCATAACATTGTGGCACTGAATCATCACTGACCGGACTTCCTAAGTCTTGAGCTCCAAACGCTTTAATCCATGTCCCTCCTTATTTCTTACAGCTTTCAGTCGCCCTCTTGTTTTTGCATGTGTGTGTGTGCGTGTGTGTGTGTGTGTGGTGTGTGTGTGTGTGTGGGTGTGCGTGTGTGTGTGTGTTTGTGTTTGTGTCTGTGTTTGTGTGTGTGTGTGTGTAACTGTGTGTGTGTGTGGGTGGGTGGG
>BGNK01000004.1:545999-635867 GCA_003297005.1 Symbiodinium sp. clade A Y106 | reverse complement strand
TTCTGGGTTGGATTCCTCTTTGACTTCAACAACGACTACGTCTGCGCTTTTTTAGTTTCACCCAGTTGAGGGCAAAATGCCAGCGCTTCCTGGAGAAAGGGGTGCACATCAACTTTAAAAAAAACCCTAAACCCTAAACCCCTAACCCCTAACCCCTAAACCCTAAAACCCTAAAACCCTAAACCCCTAAACCCTAAACCCCTAAACCCTAAACCCTAAACCCCTAAACCCTAAAACCCTAAACCCCTAAACCCTAAACCCTAATTCAAGGAACTGCCGCATCTTTCTGGCCTCGGCGGGCTTGGCTGTGAATCTCGCGGCGAACTTGCAGCTGTTGGAGGCAGGACCCTGCAGACTTCCTTTCAGGGTCTTGGTGGGGCCTCCAAAAGAGCCCTTAAAGGAACCCTTAAAGGGACCCTTAAAGAGACCCTTAAAGGGACCCTCAAAGGAACCCTTAAAGGGGGTCTTAGGGTTTAGGTTTAAGGTTTAGGGTTTAGAGTTTAGGGTTTAGGGTTTGCGGTCGCGGTTCTCTAGGGAGCCTAAATGGGAGTTTCCCAAAATTAGGGTACCTTATTTTGGGGTCCTTATCCCCTATTTTCGGAAACTCCCTTAGTAGGGTTCTCTAGGGGGCTCTAACATAGAAGCCTAAATGGGGGTTTCCGAAAATCAGGGGCACCTTATTTTGGGAGCCTTAAATATAAATTTGGGGTATTTTCTTAGGGTCCCCTATGCTCGGAAACCACCAAATAACTACCAACATGATTCCTCTGGGCTCCTTAATTATTATGATCATACAGTTACCCTATTTTAAGTATTGAGGCCCCTACATAATGGTGTAGGGGCCAGGTACCCGACGGTTTCACTCCCCAGATACTATAGTCTACAGCAGTAGCATCCTGAACCGTTTTGCCTAATTGGTGTTCTTCGCCTAAACCCAAAGCCCTAAACCTGGGCGTCCGCAGGAAAGGAGCTTAACAAAAAGAAAACCCAGGTTATGACAGGGTTTGGAAGCTCTGGGCTTGCAGGGATCCAGGTCTATGCAACTTAGGGATGGCGCTCCCAGAGCCTCCAAAAGCCCTTAATTAAGGATAATACTTGAAATTAGAATAGGATCCCGATTATGATTGAAGGTATATCCCTGAATTAGGGGGTTTTGGAGTCTCTGGGCTCTTCGTGCTAGTGTTTGGCATTTTCCGGTTACGATGGTTCGTGGTTGTTCTCGAAGTTACAAGCCGGAAAGGACACTGGCCCAACTCTAAACGGAAAGGCTGTAAAGCCGTCATTTGTCAAACTCTGCCCCTAGCCCTCAAACCCTAAATGCTGAAAAGGCAACCCTGTCGTTTCGAAGGTCTGGGGAGATCCAGCCACTCCCTATTCTTCGGGACCACGGTGGAAGTGGTATGACTACTCGCAAGGTGTTGGGTTTCCTTTTAAATGCCACCGGTTGGGTTAAGGAGCTTCTTTGTATTAGTTCCGAATATGTTCTAAACGGTATCAGGGGTCTCAAGGTATTCTAGTACTGTTAGTCACTTCTGCTGCTTTGGAGCGCCAGGTCGGAGGAGTGGGCTTTTGTTTTGTGGCTTGTACAGATCGAGAGCAATGACAATGAAAGCCTGAGAGTTCGCGAACCTCAATGATCAGGAGTCATACTATTTCCCTGGCCTCTTTTGTTCCGTAATATTTTTGTTTCAATTTCTTTTGTTCATACTATTTGGCTGGCCGCTTATTTCTGGCCGTAGTATTTGTTCTAGCTTCTTGTGTAGCCCAAAGCCTTAAACCATGACACCCTACGAGAACCACCACCCCAAAAAGCTATTCTTAGCAGAAGCCTGATGGTCCGGTGCTATAAGTAGCGGGTAGTCGGATTTTGAAGAATATAAAGGCCTTAGCAATTACCTATACTATTTTGGTAGTTCCTTCTTGTAAGTATAGTATAATGGGCCCCAAAGCCCTATTCTAATTATTAACGCCCCCTATAGCAGTCGGAGCTTGAAGAGAGGGCCTTTGGGCTAATTCGAACGAAACCGAAAAGTCCACGAGACCCTGAACCCAAACGCCTACCCTAAATCCTAAACCCTAAACTCTCAGAAAGGAGTTAACAAAAAAAACCTGAAGTCTCAAACATCCTAACCCAAGGATTTCATCAGCCTGCAGTGGGAAAAGGGCCCACCAAAAACAAACTCCCAAGCACTTGAATACCCAAAGCCCTAAAAACCCTAAACCCTAAACCCTAAGCCCTAAAACCCCTAAACCCACTTCGTGCGGACCCAAAAAGGAGCCCTTAAAAAAAAAACCTAAACCCCGAGCCCTGAAGGCCATGTCTTAGGAACCACTGGTACCAAGAGATGCCTCGGCCCGATGAGGCCCTCCCAAACTGCTAAAGGGGCCCGAAGTTTTACCAAAATTTGAGCTTGGGGTTTACCTCTAGCAGACTCTAGCCGGAAAGACCTACCTTTTAAGGGGTTCCTTATTATGGTTTCTATTTATAGTTCCTTAAAAAGGTAGGCCTTTTCGGCTACAGGTAGGGCTTAGGGGCACCTTATTCCATTGGGCTCTTTAGAAATTAAAGCTGCGATACTGCAACACACTCCAAGACCTTATTCTAATCATAAAAGCCCCATACGAAACCCTCTCGTCTCGGCAGTAGCACCTCAAACACCCAAGCGTCTGAAGCCCCAGACCCAACTAAAAGGGTTCCTTCAGGGTGCTATAAAGGAAAGGTAGTACAAGGGGATTCTGTTCGGGTGCCATAACGGTACATTCTGGATAATGTAGGAACCTGATTAAGAAACCTTGGGGCTTTAGTAGGGTTCCTTATATGAATCCTACTATTGTAGGGTTATAGGCCCAGGGTCCCCCAAATCAGGTTCCTACATTAGTTAGTACTGGCATCCTGAGCCCGAATGCTTGTCAGAAGCGTCTCGAAGGTCGGGCGCCGGAGCACGGATCTTGGGAGAAGCCGGTGAAGGCGTGCACTTTAGGGCTGCAAGGGCTTTAAGAGGGTGTGGGGCTCTAGTGTTTTAGGGTTTAGGCGGGTGCAAGGCTTGAAGAGGGTTTCGGGCATTTTGGAGTTTAGCGTTCAAGGAGTCCGCCAAGTTCAGAAGAGCCGCAGCGTCCAAACAGCTCAACATGTCCTGTGAGAGCTCCCTGAACGTTAAACCCTGCTTCTGGGAGGGCGTCGGGGTGTCGGAGTGCAAAGGGAATTGAAGTATGTAGGGTTTAGGGTTTAGGGTTCGGAGTGCAAAGGGAATTGAAGTATGTAGGATTGAAGGCTTTGCAGCCCAGAGTTTAGTGGGTCTAGTTTCGCATGTAGGATGTATCTTAACCACGGGCAACCTACCTTTTTGTAAAACCTTTTATGAACTTATATAAAGAAATCATAGTAAAGAGCCGTAAAACAAACAGGTAGGGGTTCAGGTAAGGAGTATGCTTACCGTTGCGCTCGAGTGTGGAGGAAGCTTCTCTGTTGATAATAGTAATACTAAGTAGTACTATTCTGAGGGCTGTTTATTTAATGTAATTGTATTATAGCAGACCCCCAACACGCCGTTCGAAATATTAAGGCCACCATGTTCGGTCAGAAGTAAACTCGTTAAGCTTCCCTTCATTGAGCGGCTCACCATGATCACAACCCATTCAAACAAGTCTGCGGGTTTAAGTTTCCAAAGGGGTCTTCCAGTCATAAAGGCCTTTACTCCAACTTTCGTTCCTGCATGCTTCACGTTGTTGTATGTGGCATGATTCTAGACATGGTCGCGGTGCTGCTGCAAATTACTACAGGGGCCCAAATAATTACCTATACTATTATGGGGGGGTTCCTTACTATAACATAATGGATTATTGAGGCCCCTGTATCATCGAACTACCATAGATCCCCTATAGACCCCTTTAAGGAACCCTTGAATGGGAACCCTAATCTAATTATCAAGGCCACCCCTATTAGCGCTGCACAGCCTACGACCTCGAGTTCAGGTTTCGAAAGTGGCCAGTGTGGTGCAGTTTGCGGCCACGTCGCATTTCCACGTGCTGACGGAGGCTGGGACAGAGGTTTCGGCGTAGTATAGGGGCGGTTCCGTATTAGAACTATATGATAATGTACCCAAAACCCTATTCTAACTAAGAAGGCGCCCACATTAGGTTGCAGGTGTAGCGATCGACGAGCATGGCCTGTAGTTTCGCATGTGAAGATCGTGAACAGAAAAGACGTACAGGAGGCAGGGGTAAGTATATCTTTGTCTGCAAGTTCAATCACGGCGGGTCGCAACAGGACTATGTTTGTAAAGCACGCTACTTTGCAACGATCGATTTTCGTCTTTCGGTCTGTCACTTGGCTGCAGTTGCCATGACGAAGGTTCTCTTCGTCTTTAGCGCGTATACATGTCTTTGCGCCGGACCTCTAATGACCCTTGTCTTGTTTTAAACCCCGTCAAGAAGGTGCTTCAATAAGCTGTCTGAGTCTTTTAGTTCCATACCTCCAGGAGAAGAAGAAGCGACCTTGGTCTGCGAGTTATCCGTATCTTTAGTTGTTGAGACCTTAACCTCTCTAAACCCTGGTTCCTCAGCCTTCAACTTGACCCTAAGCCCTAGACCTGTCACCTTACCCACCCCTCCTTCTCTCATGTCCAATCGACATCGCAGTGCCGCTTCGCGAGTGCAAGCAGCCTCGATCCAGCGCTTGCATTTACACTTCTTGCACTCAAACGGCAGCAATACGCCAATGTAGATGTTACATCACGTGCCACATATCGTGGTACCAATACAAGTCACTAGGGAGAACATACGAGCAAGGTCATGCAGGGACGCAGCACTGCATTTCGCTTGCTTCTTGCCCTTCCCCCCGCCATTTCCAGCTTGAAAACTTGAGCCGGGCTGTATATATATATATATAATTTGTTTGTGTATTTATGTTGTTTCCTATCATATCATACTGAATGACTATGCTTTACAATATATGAGCAGGTACTTGGGCGGCTCCGGTTGCTGGTGTCGCATGGCGTGCTGGCTGATCCGGAAATGCACCTGGTGCTGCCGAAACCGTTTCTGGGATCTTGTTACGGACTTTCATCTTCGTTGCCACAATGGGTTCTATGGTAAGTCATATTAGTATGGTTTTCTACTATGATAACTTAACTTGGATTCCTTAACCCAGAATCCTGAAAGAACCCATAAAGAAACGCTAAGATATGGTGACCTACCCTTAAACTCAAGGAGGCTTAAATCACTCATGGTAACTAAAATTCCCGAAAATTCCTGTACCCATACTAGTATATATGTAGGACTTTAGATGGGTCCTATATAGTACCCATAGAGTAGAATAGCATATATTTAGGACTTCCCGAGCATTATCCTAAACCCTAAACCTAAAAGCCTAAACCCTATCCCCTAAACCCTAAAGCATTCATGGTAACTGAAATTCCCGAGGAGTCCCAAACATTACCCTAAACCCTATAATAGGATCCCTAATATGATTCAAGGTCTATTCCTTAATGAAGGGGTTTTGGAGTCTCTGGGTTAACCCAGGATCGGCTTCCTGGCTGCAGGGCTGAAGCTTCTGACTCAGGGGCTCGACCTGCCCAGCAAGAGGCTGGGTCCTCAAGCCGTGAACTCTTACAGAGCCCCTTATAGTCTGGAAGTCGTAAAAAGGGATCCTGCAATAGTTTTTAGGCTGTAGGCCTATGTAGGGTTTAGTTTGTTTTGATTTTTGTTTATGCGTGGGGTCTTTTCGGGTTTGAGGTATCCAAAGATGTGCATGCACCGAGATAGTTTATGCTTTGGCCAGTGTTCTATAAGGGGGTTCTATAAGGTACCATGAGGGTTTAGGGTGCAAGGGTCCATGCACACGTTGGCCTTAACGTAGTCCCTCTACATGGGCTTTAACGCCGAAGTTTAGACTTTGTGGGTACATTGGCCCTTAGGGTGATATCCTTCACGCTTCTAGTCAGAAGCTCTATATGTCTGTCCATATCTATATCAGCTATCTGTTTGTATGACTTAGTACAACACACACTCTCTCTCTGCATATATATATATATACATTCATCTCTGTGTATGCATGTATTTGTGCATGCATGCATACATGTAAGTGTATGTATGTATGTATGTATTTATGTATGCATGCATAAACGTATGTGCATGCATCTTTACACACACATATTATATTACATTGTGTTCTTGTATACTTTGTTATACCATGGTATATGTGGTTCTTTTGTCTTGCCTTATCTTATCTGATCTTATCATATAACATGTTTTAGTACAGTCTCATGCAATATACTACATTGTATAGCACTATGTGATATTGTCTCATGTTGGATGTTGTTACAGTTTTGTTCTTTCATCTTACCTGATCTAAACATATAACATGTTTATGACAGTATGGTCTAGTATGATGTATTTTCTGCTGTAAATTATACAATCTTGCATTACATTATATTATAGTTTTTATGTCCTGTTGTATTAGACTCGATTACATTTGTGATAATATTATTGTATATTAAAATATCATATGTGCTCATGAATTATGGAGCTGTTGTGGCGGCTCAGGAGCAACGAAGCCCTTTTCCTCGCATCATCGATTAGTTGAGAGCCGTAGAGTAGGGCAGGGTTTAGGGGTTAAGGGGTTACTAGTAGGAGCTTAGGGTTAAAGGTTCGGGGTTTAGGAGTTCAGGGTTTAAGGTTTAGGAACAAATTTTGGAACCCGAATATCTATTAAGAACCTACTATATTGGTGCTTGAACGCTTTGGGCAGGATCATTCATTGGACGTCGGGGCCAAATGACGTTCGACTGCGGGCGGGAACGCTTGTCTTCGCGAACTGGAAGCCCCCGGTGAAGTTCGGGGACGCAGTTCGGCTGAACCCAGCGAGAAGGAACCTACCTGATTTTTTTGGGCTTCTTCCTAGATATAGATCTTGATACAGGTATAGATCTAGATACAGATACAGATACATATGTATGTATGTATACATATACATATATATATAGATACAGTTTCTTAGATAGGGACTTGAAGGCCGTAGTATGTACTATAATGGTAAATGGACCATTAGGGAATGTTTCCCAGGCTGTGCGATACTTACTATGCTACCGCACTATGCATACTATATTCAAACTCTACTCTCTTTGCTTCTAGACTAGACCAGACTAGACCTCTAAGGATGGTGGTCACTGCCCCACTCCGGGGCCCCTGCTCCGGGGCCTCCGCAGTGCTCTGCAGCCGCTCGCTGCTGCAAAGCCGGCGCCTCGTGCGCCTCTGGGCTGACAAAGCTTAGAGTCAGAGTTCTTCCCTCCCGCAAGGAGGGTTTAGGGTTGGACCCTAAACTATATCTTACATTGGCCGCAAACCTCAAACCACCTCAAACCCTAAACTGTACCTTATATATACCATAAACCCTAAATGTGCCCTAAGCCCTATGCAACACCGAAGCCACATGAGACGAAGGCTGATCTTCATCAAGCGGAAGAAGGGCGACATGCGCAGCAGCCTGCAAGACGACTCTTGCCTGAACATGTAATAGAACAATGCTAATAAGTAGTAAGTTCTTTATCATTGTTATAGAATTCTTAATTTGTTTAAATCTGACTTTGTTTATAACTAATATGTCTTCTTCCGCAATAAATATCATGATAATATAATTCACACCAGGAGATTTAGCAATCGCGGCAGATAGTCCAAGCCAAAGGAGTCCTGGTTTACTGGGCAGCTGAAACAGTTCGCGACACCGACGCTGCAATTCCAGGTGCCCCTGCCGGGTCGCTAGCTGGGTTTCCGCACTTCAGGGACCCATGCACTTGCAGGTGGGGGGGTAGAGTCTAAGGTAAGTAGGTGAGAGGCATCAGTCCTTCAAGTGTAATTAATTAGGTATTTTGATCCTTTACCTACCTTCTCACGGTTGTTGCTGAATCTTAAGGGGAGTAATATAGAAGCCTGAATGATTAGTCATACTCTTCCTCGGGTTCCTTGCTATAGTTCGACCACATTTAATTTGAAACCCTATTCCTACTATTAAGGCCGTTTCTATTATAGTATCAAGCAAAATCACAATGATCAGAGCACCGCTCACAGGAGTCACAACTTCATTTGTGGTTCTCTTGAGCCTTCAAGTCGGATTTAAGCAGGGCAAGGTGTAATATAGGGACCTACATAGTTACCTATTTGGTGGTTCCTTATTGTAGTAACAGTATCATGTACCCCAAAACCCTGTTCTAATTATTAAAGGCCCTCCATGTTAGCCCAAGGTGGCTCTCTGTTCGGCCAGGTATTTGATGGAAGTGCCAAGCCAAAGCGCACCGCCCAGCTCTTCGCCCGGGCCCGAATAGTCGTTGGAGCCCACGGTGGTGCGTTGTCGAACATCCTCTTCTGCCCAGAGGATGTTGAGATCTTTGAGCTCGGTTTCCGAACGCCTTTTGCAGGGCATTACCGATATCTGTCGAAGATGCTCAACTTGCGGATGACGTTGCTGCCCCTGGCGCCGGATAGCCGGGGCCTTGGAAGCCAAGACATCGCGTTTGCAAACTTGGAGGAGGCCATTGAGGCCATTCGGGCTGCTGTGACGGGCCCAGGCGAGCCCAAGCCTCACTCTGAGCTCTAAGGCTCTGATGATGCCCTCTTGCAGCTCATGACAACCCTACATGCCTGTCATTAACATCCTGGAATCACCTCGAATCCATAGTCTCCCTACGGCTTCTTGCAGCCTTGGAGCCTTATGGCGGTGGGCTCGGCATGTCCGACGAGAAACCGTGAAGTGGAGCATGCTACAACGGAAGTCATCGCACCTTACGCCAAAAACATTGGACGAACCGCTTCCGACCTGGGACGTCTTCAAGCCACGATCTATTTGCCCTTAGTTCACATCTGCAAGGCTTTGCTGAAGTGCTCGGGTTGGTTGTATCTCTCAGGAGGCTTGGAGTTGAGCAAGTAGCTCTCTGCCTGGATGGAGTGCGAAGGCCCCGAAGGGACTTGCCTGGCTGCCTGCGTTTCCGTTGTGGTGTGGCAGTCTCGGAAAAAGATCCTGCTTGTCCCGAGTGTTTGAGCCCGCTGGCTTGCTGGTGACGGGATGGCAGCCGGGCTGCCGTTTAACATGTGGTGAACCCACAAACCCGACGAATGTGTCGCTGCCGGAGATAGGCGATCTGTTATGTTATGTCATGTTTAGTGAGGACACTCATACTCCATTCCTACATGTCGTGTCGAAAAGCAAGACCGAGGACAATCCTTCAAATCAGCTGTCCGACAGGCTCTTGCCCAAGCCCTGCTACCCTGAGCCCCCAACGCTACTAGCTAACTTCCTAAACCCATTTAAATCCCTATATATATATATATATATATATATATATGTACCGCAACCCTAAACCCTACCACGCTCACATGGGTTTTCGGTCTTCTCACCGACTGCGTCGCCGACATGGCCAACCAGCGGCGAGGTTATGCAGGCCCGCCGACATGATCCTTTGTCAATTTAGGACGTAGAGTTTAGGGTTAAAGGTTGCAGGTTTGGGATTTAGAAACACTACAAATTCAGACCCACAACCTTGGAACCCAATCCCAGAAAACCTAAACCTTGTAAACCCTGAACCCTAAGTCTCTACCAAGCGCTCTGAAGCTTAAGCCCCAAAGCCCTACAATCCCTAAACTCAGGTCTTTGAGGACATCTGAGGCTGACCAGTCCAGTACAGGTCTAATAGACGGGTCTGAAACATAGGTAGTAGCAGCAATAGTACGAACAGTAACAGTAGTAATAATATCCCCATACGTCACTAGACGAACATTCAAATATACGACATCATTCAGGCCCCTGGTGGCCCCTGTGTTGCGCGATTGAGGTTGTTCTGACCTCGGTTTCGTGTGTGATAAGGTTGTACAAAGAAGATGGTTTCCTGAAAGGGGCCCTCATTAAGAACGCGCGAACTCCCTGGTTCCTAGTAGGGAATGTAGGAATGGATCCCTATAGTAGTACCTATATCCGTCAAGCCTACAAGCTCCATAAACCCCTAAACCCCAAACCCCTGAACCCGAAAGATCTAAATCCTTAGAACCCCCAAACTCCCTAACCCCAACACTCCGTCACCCCCTAACAACCCGATATCCTAGTGTAAGATATAGGCAGCTCCCAGGCCAGAGCCGCACGAAGCTCCAGTCCCTAGAAACTTCACGCTACTTGTAGGGCTTTGGGGTCTAGGATTTAGGGTTAGGTTTCGGTTTTAGGGTTCAGGGCCCCGTTTAGGGCTCACCGATTGCGGACCCTTAACAGGAACTCAAGCCGTAAGGCGTTTTGTCAAGGAGGGTTGGCGAGCGCTCGAACCATACCCAGACCCGAAACCCTAAACCTCAAACGGTTTACATAATCCCTAAACGCTAAACCTAAACCCCGAACCCCTAAACCCCTATATAATTAAGGGTCAAGGGCTCTAAATCGTGTGAATATTGTTTAGAGACTTGCTCTTTTCTCAAGCTTTGGACTTTTGGCGGCTTGGCTTCGGATCCACAAGCACTTTTTACGACCGGAGCTATGTGGAAGAACCGTTTCGATTTTGGTTTTGAGCCTGAGGGTCCCACCCTAGTTCGAGTCAAAGGCAATGATGAACAAAAACAACGACATTAACATACAGGGTTGCGGTCGTTAAGATTGTTACTACAAGGGCACTCTCAAGGTACGATCATATATGCAGAAATTTAGGTTTCAGTGTCTTAAGATACGCTAAGCCCTACACCGAATTTGCTATGGAAATAGTACCGCGACGCGTGTTTGAGAGCAAGGGAGTAAATCTTCTTGCCTTGCTAGAGGTTCTGAAAAATTGGCATCTGCAAACCTGGGTTAAGGGATTTGTGCTTCTGGGAGCTATGCCCTTCAACCCCGATGAGTTCAACTTTGTCCAGACCAGGCTTACACCCACGATTGAGACAAGCCGAACCCCTAATCCGAAATCTCTAGTCCCTACACTCTACTCCCTAAACCCGAAACCTTCAACCGGTCCTGAAAACACACCATTACAGGTTTGTTCAACGATTTTGTTCAGCAGCTAAGCGCCCAAGTCCGCAAGCCCAGTACAAAACCGCCGTTGCCAAACCCTAAACTCTAAATCCGAAACTGTATTCTACACACCCTCTAAACCCTGCATCCGAAATTCAGTTGAGTTTCTAAACCCGGCAGACCCGAGCTAAATAGCCGCAAGCACGGGGGTAACACCCAACAGCCCGGCCTGTTCTCTTGTCTTTGCCAGGCTCGTGAGCAGCAGCCTCAGCCAGAGGTATCGAGGTTACAGAGGTTGCATACACTTAGGGTTTGGGGTTTTGGGAGTGTAAGGGTTGCGGTTTCGGGTTTTGGGTGTCGGTATTGTTCTTGCTGTTCCTGGTTATGCAGCTCTCATTGTTATCTTGAACACGTAAAGGGTTTATGCTGCCGCAAGCGCCAACACCAGCACGACGACAATGATGACGACGACCATTGCGTGTCCTACTACTGCTAGTGCTAGCGTGCTAGCGTGCTAGTGCTGGTGCCAGTGCTCGTGCCCGTGCCCGTGCCAGTGCCAGTGCCAGTGCTCGTGCCCGTGCCCGTGCCAGTGCCAGTGCCAGTGCTGGTGCTGGTGCTGGTGCTGGTGCTGGTGCTGGTGCTGGTGCTGGTGCTGGTGCTGGTGCTAGTGCTAGNCATTGCGAGCTCAGTTCGTGTCATTGCTACCACGAGGTCATTGGTGGTGGCGGTGCTGGTGTTGTTGCTGTTGCTGCTGCTGGTGCTGGTGCTAGTGCTAGTGCTAGTGCTAGTGCTAGTGCTGCTGTTGCTGCTATTAGTACCGCAGTTATTGGTACGAGTACTAGTCGATTTCCATGTAGCGCTCCTTCTTCTCTGTGCCACAGTCCTGAAGTTCGGCTTCTACTAAACCCTAATATAAGCCCTAAACCCCCAAACCCCTAAATCCCTAAACCCCTGAAGCCTAAACCCCGAAACCCTAAAACCCTGAACCCTAAACCCTACTGCTCGGAGTCAGGTTGCCTTGCTGTGATTTCGTGCTGCGCAGCAGTCCCTGCCGGCCGCCCAGGACTACTGTAATTAGTGAAATTAGCCCAGGCCCAAACTAGGCAAGTTCAGGGCTTCAAGGTGAGCCACTGTGTTGTCTTCGCATGTTTTGGTTCATTCCTTTGCCTGTCATGACCACCGGTACAACTCTTCACATTGCTCTTTGAAGCAACGGGTACCTCAGGGTTAAGATATCTCATCAAATTCAATAGACATGGCTGTCAGCTGTAAGAACATATGCCGTCGCACCTCGTGAGATATACCAGCAAATCACCAGGGTTGTCGCTGTCTCTTGTTCTTGTCAGATACCATAGGTCAATCTTAGGAATCGTCTTTGCGTTTTGTGCTCTGGGTTTCGTAGTCCCCAAATAAAAGAATCCTTTGTGCTCTCGCCCCCCCCCCCCCAAAGCCCTACGATCCTGAAACCGTAAACTCTAAACTGAATCCACTGTTCTGCGACCTCGACCTTGCATCTGGGAGTTTCCGAAAACTGGGGTACCTTATTTTGGGGGTCCTTATAATAAGGATCCGAGTATTTAGGGTACTATATTAGGCTCCCCTATTTTCGGAAACTCCCGTATCGCGGCAGGATTAGAGTCTGGATGAGGGTAGATGCAGGTTCTGGCGAGTTTGGAGCGCTGGGCTTTAACGCGTGCAACTGGTTCTGTTCTGAAAGGCACTGAGCCGGCTATGATACCGGATGATATGACGTTAATTCTAGGGATGTCCATTGATGCTGATGAAGATTCTGATCATGTTGATGGCGGTCATCACCCTCGGGATTTTGGTGATCTTCCGCCCCCCAGCCCCCCAAGAACGAGTGTAGTCCCATCCTGACATCTTCATTGATGCCATACTCTCGATCCTTGAAGCTTCATGTGCCCCAGTACCCAGACCTCGAGAACATAAACCGTGAACCCACGACCCTGAACCAAAACCAAATCCTTTTTTGAGCGAAAATCGTAGAAAACTTCAGCGGCTGATTGAGGGTAACCAAAACAGAAACCCGCAAAACTCGAATCCAAGATAAATCTGCAACTGCTGGAAGGTACTTGGCTTTTCGGTCGCTTCGGCCTGGAGGGGATCTGCAGGCGTGGCTGTGGGTTGAGTATTTGCTGTTTGAAGAAGCCCGAAGCCCCTAACTAAGCCCTAAATCTAGCAGGTTGTTGGATTGGCTCAGGGATTCAGGGCGTACGGATCTAGAGTCGCGGGGTGTCAGGGTGTGGGGTAGAGGGTTTGGGGCTTGGCAGCAGGGTGCCTGGGTTTCGGGCTTTAGATGTTTGGGAGATGAAGGTTGCTCTAAGTCAATAGCCCGGGTTCGGACTGTTCCAGACCTAGCTCCCGTTGCAAAGCATATCTACTTTGCTACCGGGAGCTTCGTGGTAGTAAACACTGAGTGTTGTTATATGCATGTTTGTTGCCAATGTTTCGGCTTTGTCTTTGGGAAGCAGCTGGTTTCGTGACGAACACGCATGCCAGGGTGTAGGCACAGCGTTTCAGTGAGGCTTGGAACTTCAAAGGCACGCATTGGGTTCACCGCTGTCTTGGTGCCAGGAGTGCTGTAGTTGTTCCCTTTGTTTGGCTCTCGTGTCCTTTTTCCAGTCCCGGTGATGTTGTTGATTGGTGCTTCTATTCTATGTTGAGACGAAGCTTCGTTTTTGTTTTCGGAGTTGACGGTCAAAACCGCTCTTGTGTGGGTTGCAAAGCTTCAGCCCTAAAACTTAAACCCAGAACCCTACGGCCCTAAACCCTCAACCCCAGTCATACCTATACCCTCCCAAGTTCTAAGCTGCAGAACAAACCCGAGTAGCTAATCTGGGTCCCTTAAGGGACCCAGATGGGACTTGAGCCCGACCGCTCCGATCTCCTAACACCCCAACAAACTCAACCTCTCGGCCTAAACCCTCGGACCTATTCCCGAAATCCCGAAACCCTACATAACCCGTGTTTTAGGATTTACAGCACCCCTAGATATAGGAAGCCCTTACTGAATCCTTCGAGGAGTCTCTAGAGTTGGAGCCGCCAAGGAGGGAAAAACTCTATATGTCCTAACCCCGAAATCTCAAACCCTAAACCCTGGACCCTGAGCCATCCTAAAGCCCTAGAGCCGGCAAGCCTCCGCGCAGTCGATGTGCCAGGATGGCACTCATCTGTTTCTTTTCTTTTCTATTTTGTGTTGCAGGATGGCCCGCCGTAAGCGTGCAGATCGTTACGTACAACCGCCCAGTTTGGCTACAGCAGGCCCAGGGTTTCTTGAAGGCTTTCTTGACGGAGTCCGCTAAGAGTTTCATAAAGGGTTCCACTAAGGGTTCTATAAAAGGCTTTTGGGGTTGGGGTCTGGAGTTAAGGGCTTTACACGAGGCTTTCGGGTTTAGGGTCTTAGCTTGGGTTCAGCAGGCTGATCGGCATATTTGATTCCTGAGCACGTGGACCCTGCAGAACAAAGGCAGAAACGGTGTGTGTAGGGTTTAATTTACCCTAGACTGCCAGTTACCTTGATAGTAGAGTACTGGGCTACAGAATATATGGTTAGTAACCTACTGTTTAGGTAACTGGAGCGCTAGGGGTTTGTAATTGGCTTGAGTCGGTGATTAGCACGGCTGGCATGGCCGGAGCCCTCAACTGTGTAGGTCCTTACGGCTAGGATACCACCCAACATCCTCATTCAGACTATGTGGGCAGCTAAACGGCTCCTGATGCTAGCTGGATGCTGTCACTGTTGTGTCCGTAGCAGGCAAGAGGGCTTGTGGCAGAGGTTGCGTGTGCAGCACTGGCTCTCGGGCGCAGGCCATCCGGCAGATCGAGATGCAGGACTACCCTGGCCCGGTCGAGGCCGACAGTCACATGTAATGCTGCCGGTACGGTTCTGGCCAGGATGTCGAGAAAACGTTGGTGAATGTGAGGGTCTTGACCATTAAAACGATGCAACCATGATATAGGCATGAGGATGAGGGTCATGATGACGGTCACTTTGGCCATGACCGTGATTATAATATAGGTCCTGGTGAAAATGAAATTGGAAGTGAATATTTGGGGCGACGGGGGTAAATCATACTATTTTCAATCAGATTTTGAATATGTCGAGTAACGTTGGAATACTGATCGGAATATTAGCGACCCTGGTGCCCCTGTGTGAATTCTCAGGCCCCTGAACCTCAATCCCTCTTCAGGTGGTCGTCATGGATGACAGCCCGGAAGCCAGCAAGCCTCCCGTTCGGTCCAAGCTGCCTGTCAGGCCCGTCGCGGTTTCGGGTGGTTGTCGCTGCTATTCTCTATGGGTTCATGTATCGATGCAGTACATACTTTTGGCCCGCAAGGTACCCATACAGGAACCAGTTTAATGCCTTAAGTATATATATATATATTTATATATGTGACTAAATACTATACACCATATGTGCACATGGACCCCTAGTTGCTGCAGGATGGCAATCACCCCGGCATTCTCTATCATTCTCAACATCAACATGCTGAGGGCCGTGTAGCTTAGATATGTCTTATACTCAGTTCTGTTTCCACCAGTTCAAACTATGATGTATTTGTGCCGTTCTTCTTGCTGCTCTTACTTACAAGGTTTGTCTGAAGCATACCGCCGTTTTGATACCAACGGCGTCTCCCAGTACACTCCGCATACCACTCCTTTGTGTGGGTGTGTGTTTTGTTATAGGTAAAATCACTGACTAGAGACATGTTCTAAGTTTCCGGTGTCTTGCAGGGTACGAAGCCTCAGGTGCCTGGCAATTCCTTGCTGCTATCAACAGCCAAGAAAATCTGCCATTCTCTGATTTTCTGCCAGGTACTTCCACCTTGGAGAGCGACACACGATCGGAGACAAGCGAAACATGGCCGTCTCAGCTGCAAGAGAGCCTGGTTCTTGATGTCTTGGCTGAAAGCATGCAAATGCGTTGACAGCATAGGCGTCGGAAGTACCTACAGTTCCATATAGAGATCCACGAGGTCAGCTTCCGACATCGTCTGCATATGGGACGACGATGACATCTTCACTATAGACAGGCCAGGTTTCGGATGCAAGTAGGCACGGGCCCAAAAGGACAGCCATAGGCGACGCATGATTTGTTCTTCGCGTGTTTGTTGTTGTGATGGCTCCTGTTTATATTTGTAATACCAGTAGCAGCCAAAGAGCTCTGCCGGTTTATAGCTCACATTATTAAGGCCAGGCCTCGAAAGTCGAGGACACCTCTGTATGCAGCTTCGGAAAGGTTCAAGATGAGCTGATCATCATGGTTGCTCTTAGAGTAGGAAAGAACCTACTGAATGCTAGCAGCACAACAATGGGATACGAAATACGCTTTGCACGTGCGTACTGACGCATGTTTCTCTGTAGGTGGAATGTGCTCCGGGTGACGTATCGATCGGGCGTGGATCGTAAGGGGCATGGAGCTCACTGGTACTAAACAACCCGTGCTGCCTAAGCTTCAACTCTAAGCCCTTGAGCCCACGCTGCAGATGCTATCGACTCTGTGCCACGAGTCAGCTGTCTGTAGGTCGAGGAACGCCATCATGTTCCCAAGCATCCTACAAGTAATATATGTATATATATATATATATGTAGGGGCCTAAATGCCTATACTTTTGGGGGCTGCTTATTATAATTATAGTATAGACCCTATTCTAATTTTAAGGCCCCTATATTGCAGCCCTGTGCCGTCCACTTGGTGCAAGGTTGCGGCAGCAGGTGTCGCGCATGCTCGTGCGGAATGCTTCCTGTTCCAGCATACAGGCCCCCGCAGCTACTAAAAAGGTTGCACACTTAGTAACGTAATAGTATTTCCTTAGGATCCCTGTACAATTTTAGTTATGATATCTTGAAACTCGTTTCTAAATTCGAACTGTTATGGCTCCCAAACTAAACCCTGGTAGCCCCCGATTATCCGAGTTCTCACTAAGGTTCGCTTCAGGTTTCCTGTAAGAATCCTTAGTATCCTTCCCCGATGAACCACNAGAAACTAAAATGTTTTCCTTTGGTATCCCTTACAATTTTATTTTAGAATTCTTGAAACTCGTTTTTAAATTCGAACTTTTTTGGCCCCCAAACTAAACCCTGGGAGCCCCCCCCCCCCCGGAGCCGCTAATTATGAAGACTCCTATGTTAGGTATAAAGCCAAGAACGAATCGCAGGTCGTCTTCAGGATACTAAGCTCTAGATTCCAAAACGCCGAAGTCCCAAACCTCTAAGTCACAAACTAAAGCCTTAAAGCCTAAGCCCTATTAGGGGTTTTTTGAACCTACAAAAAAGTAGGTTAAGGTAGAGTGATAGCCTAAGCCCTCAAGCCCTAAACTTCGAACCCCCAATGTCTGGCAGCTGCGCCGAGGCATTTGTTCGAGCTTTACCGGGTTTTGACAGAAAAAGCACAGACGTTTCACACCCGGGCATGTCAACGACAAAAGTGTGTTCTTACTGGTATTTACAATGCACAATGCTTCCGCGTGTTATAGCACGGACGTGAACGAGGCTTCGGAGCGTTATTATCAGTATCAGACATTGCTATGTGGTTTTTTGTACGTTCGTCAGCACCGTCGTGAGTACTATGTCAACCCTAGCTGTGATCACGTGACGAGCGATTGTTTTAGTTATACCGCTGCTTGCTGACAATCGCCGTACAACCCATGAGCGATGTTTACTGGTTGCCTTCATCAGATCACTCGTGCTCTACTGCTACTGCCACTGCCACTGCCGCTGCGGCTGCAACTGCGACGGCTACCGCTACTGCTACTGCTTCTACCACAACAACTACTACTACTGCTGCTGCAACAACAAATAAAACTACTACTCCTCCCCTTCCTCCTGCTCCTGCTACTGGCTACACTACTACCACTCCGAGCTGCTTCTAGTGCTTCTACTGGTCTTATATGTATATACGTCCATATGACTGGTCAGACTACAGGGAAAACGATTTCTACGGTTTGCCCTAGTAGGGTGGTAGCACGAGCACTAGTAGGTGTTCTAGCATGTCGTCGTGGCTGTAGTAGAAGTTGTGATTGTTGTGACATTTGTAGTCCCAGGACCTTCTAGCCCCCACCACCGTTGCCAGCGTGTAGGTGGCTTTTGTCGCTGTGCTGCCGCAGAAGGGGCGACCAGGCTCCCTGAACCCGTGCTGTTTCGGGTGTAGGTTCCTACTCCCTACACCCCTAAACTCCCCAGAACCTCCAAAACCCCGTAATTCAGGAATTTACCTTAATTCATATTCCTTGATTAATTAAGGGTTGTGGAGGCTCCGGGTCTAAACCCCGGTGCACCGAGATCGGACCTAGACAAGTCTGCACTTTGCTTGGCTGTAGCTACGCAGCCTGTCATGTAAGCTTCGCGATGTTTGTGCGAGGGTTCTGGGCTTACAAGCTTGTCCAGTAGATTCGGTGATTTGTTTTGTTCGCAGAGGGACTTTTCTCAGTTTTCCGGTTGAAGACAGCTGGCGAGAGTCGCGAGCTACGCCAAGCAGACGAGCCGCTCCCCTTTTTCGGAATAGGGTGTAGGGTGAGCAGCTGCGTGCGTGCTGGCCTTAAGTATATACTATCTAGGGAGCCTTAAACCCTAACCCTTATGATGCCTTTTTAATAGAACCCTTAACGCAGCCCGTTGGCCACAGGTGTGCTGCAAAGATGCAAGGGTATGCCGTTGCCGTTCGAGAACAGCTTCCCGGCGCAAGTGCAAGACACCCTCATCCCAATACCTCTAAAGCCTACACCCTAAACTCGAAGCCTTCTTAGGAGTCGCAGACTGCAGCCTCTTGGGAAACAGGAGTTCAAAAAAAATCGAAGCCTTCATGCACACCCGAAGCCATGAAGACCGCCGTTTGAAGCAGGTGATAGGCTCAGAGAGCATCGAATATTGAGGCCTGGGTAGTTAGTAAAGAAGGTACCAGAATCCTTTATTACTATACTACGCTTCGACTCACACTAGTACGGATACGGATTATTACGAATACTGTTTCTAGGACCAATGCCACTGCCAATATTAATGCCGATGCCCATACTAGCGCTAGTACCGAAACGAATACCTGAAACTAGGGCTGCGAATAAGACTGCTACTTGTACTAACACTCGTACGAATGCGGATGGCCAGCTCCCGTACCGACCCGAGCGACCCAATCCGATTCCCGATCTCGTTAGGTTGGCCGCACATGAGCATGGACATTACTTGTATCCTAGCTATCCTGATATGCTGGGTACCCCACTGACTCAGGCTTCTGCTTTCGCATGAGCTGGTTGGACGAGAGACCTCCGTTCACGAACTCAAGCCCCTGTGTTGCAACACAGCTCAGAGGAGACAAGCAGGGTAGGATTACGATTCTTTCAAGAGCGTGTCCAGTAAATTGAATACCTCCGGAAAGCGTCCATTGCTCGCATGGTTGCTGCATGTTCGTTGAAACGTCCTTGGGTCTTCCCTGGTTTCGATCAGGCTCGGGGGACAATCCTGTGTTAGGCCTTTAGGGTTCCGGGCTTCAGGGTTTAGGGTTTAGGGTTGGAGGAATTTTGGATCTGTTTGCTGGGGGTGTGGGGTTGGAAGCGCTTGCATCTTTCGGGCTCTAGCATTTGTAGGCTGGAACTAGGATGTGTGGGAAACATGGCTCATCGGCTGACGTAGTAATGATCGAGACGGTCTATTTGTTAGCATGGGAAGCTTAAAACTCCTGAGCACCACACATTCAACCTCAATTGCGAAATCGTAGACCCTTATAATATAACAGAACTATCATAAACCTTAATTAACCCTAAACTGGCCCTAAACCTATATAGCCCTTTCTCTTGACACTATACGTTGGACACTGAATCCCCAGCCTTGAAGGCCTTGAACACGTCATGCTAGGCATTCAGCCCTACAACCGAGAGCCTTAAATCCGAAACCCCCAAACGGCCCTGAACCCGAAACATCCCTAAACCCTTCAACGCTAAACAGTGTGAGCCCAAAGCCGCCAGTACTGGCAAGTTTTCAGGCCCACGGTTAGGGTTTAGGAGTTTAGGAGGGTTTAGGGGTTTAGGGTTTGGGGTTTGGGGTTCAGGACCTTACAGCACCGAAAACTTGAAGGCAGACTGAAAACCTGAACCTTTGATCCCCGGCTTTGTGCCCTGAAGTGCACCACTACAGAGGCTTGACTATTTGGTATCCAATAGTACTCCCATAAACCCGTTTATTGCGATGTGATAGACGCTACTTAAACCGAATTACTTATATAACTTCTACACAGAACCAGCTAAAGGAAGCCTGAAAGGAAATCTATTGCCAGTATGAACGTCCCTATATTGCCTCAAAGACAACCGGTACTACAGGGGCCTTAATGCTTAGAATAGGGTTTGAGGGTATGTTATACTACAATTATAATAAGGAACACCCAAAACCCTATTCTAATATTAAGGCCCCTATATCAGCTGAGCCGAGGTCTCGGTGAAGGGAATGCCCTCTTCGAAGGTCTAAGCGACTGGTATTCCGAGGCCTGGACAACAGCAGCACCAATACTGGTCTGCTGGGGCTTTGGGTTTAGGGTGTTGGGATTTAGGGCTTAGGGTCTGGTTTAGGGTTGACATCGCCAAGGTCTGGGGTTTGGGGACGCTGGTGCTGCTGTGTTTATCAAGCACTTGTGCATAGAATTGAAGCATTGAAAAAACATCGAATATCTAGCGGAAGCAGCGCAAGAACCACTATATGCATAATTACATGTACATGTACATGTACATGTACATGTACATGTACATGTACATGTACATGTATATGTATATGTATATGTATGTAGGTATGCATCTACGTGTGTATATATATATATACACATGTAAATATATGTATACATACATGCATGCATGGCATGTTAAAGTAGTAGTAATATGGTGAATATTCATGGTGATCTAAAGGTCAATGTTAATACTCAGAATAGCAATGTTAATACTTGTAAAAACATTAAGTATGTTCATGCTGATATATGTACATACATGTGTATACATACATGCGGAGTACACAAGCTGCGTGCCTACATGCATAGATACGTACATGATTACATATGCAGAAATGCAAGCATACACACACCATACATACATAATCATACATACGGACATAGATACATAATCACACATACATTCATTCATTCATTCATTCATACATACATACATACGTACGCACACATATACATACATACGTACATATATACACAGAGACACATACATGCATTCATTCTTACATACATGCATACATCCATGCATGCGTCGTTTTTACAGATACATACATCTATATTTTATGAGCATGCAGTATATATGTATATGCATAACTACATGGTTGCATACATACATGCATACATACATACATACATACCTGCAAACATACATACAGAAGCAGGCGCAGAGAGACAGACACACAGACTGACTGACAGGCAGACAGACATCAAGAGAGATAGCGAGACACAGAGACAGACAAACACACAGACGCACGCCCAAACAGACAGACTGCCAGAAGGCCAGACAGGCAGAGAGAGAGAGAGAGAGGGAGAGAGAGAGAGAGAGAGAGAGAGAGAGAGAGAGAGAGAGAGAGAGAGAGAGAGAGAGAGAGAGAGAGANAGAGAGCAGAGAGAATAGAGAGAGAGAGAGAGAGAGAGAGAGGGAGAGAGAGAGAGAGAGAGGGAGAGAGACAGAGAGAGAGAGAGAGAGAGCGAGAGAGAAAGAGACAGAGAGAGAGAGAGAGACAGCGGGGAGAGAGAGACAGACATGGAGACAGAGAGACGGACAGACGGAGACAGAGAGACAGGTGTGTGCATATATATATATACTAAGATACATAAGCCGACGCGTACCTCTGGACATCCACATCCTCAAGCTTCTTCCGCAGCATTAAGCATGGTAGCAAGATATTGTAAGTCGAAGCATCCGGGAGCACTGCGACATGATTTCGATCGGTCAAGTTTCTCGGGGTTTCACCGATGCACTCCTTCACGCTGAATATCACATAGCATGCCACAGGAGAAGATGCGCTCCTGACCTGGCGTTCAGAGCTCGTCCAAAAAAACAACCCCAAATCAGAAATCACGATCCTTTTCGTGTTGGTCCTTAGTTATCTCTCAAGTTGCAGTGCTTCGCATGCAGAAATTCCCGAGACCATGCGGGAGGCGCAGCCGGTGCCGGGCGAGGAGCTTCCTTTTCTTTACATCCGCACTGCTGCTTCGACAGCTCCCGACGATGCTTTGGAGCCCTACCCAGCCGCCCGGGTGGTGAGTGAAGAGACAGGGGTCCAAGTCACTGCAATTTTGACCAGCTTGAGCCCCTCTATGGATAGTTTCAGATGATGCCTGGCATGGGGGCTGTAAAGTTTGTGTGGTCCATCTTCCTTCTGCGAACAAGCACACCTTTATGCTCTGGCCGACATGTACCTTAGACACGGTAGGCCCCTAGATAGCTCGGGGTGTTCGGATGCCAGGGTGGGGCATTCGGGGCGCCAGCCCAGCATCTCTGATGAGGTCCGCTCGATGCTGGTTGCGTCCAAAGAAGGTGGAGCCCAGGGTTAGTGAACTCCTGATCCAACGCTTAGAGCTTTTCCTGTGTAAACCCTAAACCCTAAACCCTAGTGTAATTGAGTCTACCCAGGGTTACTGAACTTCTGCTTCAGCGCTTAGGGTTCTTCCTGTGCAGTTTCGAGTCTAAGCTGATTTTCAGCCTTTTGGGGTTTAGGGTTTAGGGGTTTAGGGGTTTAGGGTTTAGGGTTTAGGGGTTTAGGGTTTAGGGGTTTAGGGGTTTAGGGGTTTAGGGGTTTAGGGTTTAGGGGTTTAGGGTTTAGGGGTTTAGGGGTTGTCTCGTCAGCAGGACGAGTGATTACGCCAAGCTATAGCTTTGGCATTAGCTGAGTTATTATTGTTGTTATTCTTACTATTATCATTATTCCTAGTACTATTATTCTTTGTGTTGTTGTTGTTGCGTTGTTGCTTTTGCTGCCGTTCTGGCTTTACTTCGTTTGGAACTTTGGGCTTTCGAGGCGGTTTCATCTTCAGGATTTCGGCTACTATAGGGGCCTTAATAATTAATCCGTAAATTAATCCCTTTAAAGGGTTGTTCAGGGATCTATAGTCTATAGTACCTATAGTCTCCATTGCAGTTCCTTTTTTTGGTTAACCAAAATCTCTATTATGGGATCCTAACCATAAAACTGGTCAACCAAAAAAAGGAACTACAATGGAGACTATAGGTAGGGTTCTATAGTGTAACGGCCTAAATAATTACCGATACTTCCTTACTATAATTATAGTATAGTTTGCTCAAAACCGCATTCCAACTATTAAGACCCCTATATTACAGGGTGCGGGGTCAAGTGGTAGGACAACTCCGACACAGATTAAACAACATATTGGCTGCGGTAGTCCATTGTAAGGAATATAACATGGCTCTTTGCGCGGAAAGCCGTCTTGTGAAACACGAGGCCGTGGGCAAAGCTCGCAGTCGTGGTGTACTGCGATCAGAAGTTGGAGTGTAGTAGTTCTAGTAGTGGTATAAACAATGCGCATTCAGCTCAGCTTTTATCAAACTCTATGCGTTTCAGGTGATGCATCGTAAAGTTCAGGCCCGGAGTTTGTAAACGCCCAATCCCAACCTAGACCCTGAAGGCCATGACCTGACTCCTAAAAAGCTCCAACATCCCCAAGACCTCAACCAAAACCCTTAAAAGACGCCAAATGACCTAAATCCTGGAACTTAGACCTGCGCCTTATTATAATATACGGAACCCTTACAGAACCTTTAAGGGAGCCCTTAAAGGGATTCGTAGGCCCATGCGCAAGGCGTAGCCAGAAGACTGGACTTCGCGCTGCTAACTTTGGCGAGGGCACTGCGACGGCAGCGCTTTCCAAACCTGGAAGAGGCTTTCGGTTTTATGGGTGTAACACTTTAGTGCTTAGGGTTATAGATGCAGGGTTGTGCAGGGTTTTTGGGATTGTACAATCGCTACGTGTTGTATGGAGTCTAGAATTTTCGGGTTCAGGGCGGTTGAGCTGAAGTTTGAGGGTTCGGTAGGTGTGGGTAGCTTATAGGTCGGCAGGCAGGCAGGCAGGCGGGTAGGTGGATAGTACGTAGGTACGTTGATACGTAAGCAATTACGTAGGTTTGTAGGTAGGTGTCTGTCTCTGTCTCTGTCTCTGTCTCTCTCTCTCTGTCTCTCTGCCTGTCTCTGTCTGTCTCTGTCTGTCCGTCCGTCCATCCGTCCGTCCGGCGGGCTGGCTGGCTGGCTGTCTGTCTATCTGTGTGTGTGTGTGTGTGCGTGCGCGGGTGGGTNGCGGGTGGGTGAGGGCGGATGGGTTTTACACGGCTTTCACAAGGCCTCTATGATACCAAGGTGTGGGTGGGTTGTGTGTGTGTGTGTGTGCGGGTGGGTGGGGGGGAGGGTGGGACGTAACTATTTTTGGGCGGCAGCTACTTTGGGAGTCTATGTAAAGTCTGAGCCTAAACTTGAGGTGCAGCTGCCTGGGGATGCTGAAGCGGACCTCCATTAGCCTGTTCTCAGCAGAACAACCCGCCTCCCAACATTGTAAGACAAAAGCGCCTTGAACTGCAACTTGTGGAGAGCTTCTGTATCTTCAGGCCTTCCGGCACCAAGGTCTAGGGCTTGCGGTATAGGAAACTAAGCAGTGGAAGGCAAACGGAGTCTGACTGCAAAAGCAACCACGCCGGATCCTAAATGACATCGACACAACTTCAACTTGAAATGAGTATTTCCCCTAAGTCCTCAACCCCCTAAACCCTTAAACGGCGTAACAAGAAGATAGTGAGGACATCACGTCGCAGATCATAGCGGGTTGTCATGTCCTGCAGGAATCTTAACATAGCTCTGAGCCTTGAATCATCACCCCTGAAGCCTAAAGCCTTTAGGCCCCGAACTCCAAAAGACGATCCTGAACCCGGAACCCCGATCAAGAGAGAAACCTGCACATCACTTACATAAGTTAAGCACACTAAACCCTGCCCTTGGCCATTACCTTCGGCGCTGAGCCTTCAAGACTGAGCATTACCAGGATCCCAGAGTACCCTTCAACAAAGCCCTTATGGTCGTCATTCAATAGATTCAATAGAGGGTATTTGCGACATAGCCTAAACTCTAAACCATAATAAGGGTTGTAAATTCTGAACCTTGAGCCCTGTTGCAAACCCAATCCCCCAGTTCAAGCCCAGAACCCTATAAACCCAAGCCCTCCTCGGACGATCCATTGCTCAACCCTAAACCCAACCCTCCTACCATGCACACGCAAAGCGACAACCCTGAACTCCATAAGTAAGAAACCCCTCCCAAAAAGAAAAGCGGCTCAGTCCCTCCCCGGGGCGGCGGCACTGGCGCTAGTACGACAATCGCTGAAGGCAGCGCTGCAGAAGGCGCCTGAATCTGGGTTTGTTGACAGGCCAGGGTCTGAACTGGTCCCAGAACCTCCAAAATCCCTTAATTCAGGAATATACCTTAAATTATAATAGGATCCCCTACTATGTTTTAAGATATATTCCTTAGTTAAGGGGTGTTGGAGGCTCCGGGGATTCATGGGATTGTAGTGGATTTCTAGTCGTGTTTGGAAGGTTTTGCGTAGGGTTTTCAATCGCAGCTGAACAGTGCCTTTGTGCAGCTTTTACAGGTTTGTAGGGTTTACAGGTCGGGTCTAACTGCAGGTTTTATTGGGTTTAGGGGTTGATGACCTTTGAGTTGAAGACACCATACGGAAGAGTTTCCTAACTTGAAGTGAAGAGACTTGACCCCCCGGGTCCAAACACTCATAAGAGTTTATACTTCTGCCGCAAAGGGGGCAAACAGGAAGTCTGCATATACACCGAAAGGGTACTCGGACTTGGACGCGTAAGGCAAAGTTCTGGCTGACTGGAGTCGAGGGCTTTACGGTTTGGGCTTTGGAGGCTTTGCGCGAATTGGGGGAACTTTGAGGGTCGGCTTAGTCTCTGGGGCTTGGGTTGGGGGTTTAAGGTTTTTTGGTTTTGGGCTCAGGGGTCAGGAGCTTGGGGTGGAGTGCTTGAAGCTGTGCCCCGTGAGGTTTCAATGTTACCTTTCTGCCCTAAAAGGGCAACAAAGAAATTTCGAACAAGGGGGTCTTCGCGCTGCTTTTGCTATGGAAACCCTTCGGTGTTGAAGATGAAAAAGCGTGAGGACGCGTGCCTTGTTGCCCCTGAATACAAGGGGGGCGATTCTAATCTTCGCTGAAAACTCTGATCACTGGCTAAATATGACTGCTAACATTACAACACCGAGGATAGTGACCAACACCACCTACGTACAGTAGTAACAGGAAGACATAAATACTTCACGAGCATCATGACTGTTATTATCTGCAGTCGTCTCTCCAGCAAGACAGCCTCAGCCAAACACAACCGAACCACCGAAGCCCCTATGACTCCAAATCGGACCTTACAGTAAATATTATGTATGCATACAAGTCTTAAGTAGTATGACAGGCATCACGTGTTGTATCTTGGATGGAACATCGTATGTTCACAGCTGTGTGCAGCATACAATACATAGCATATAGTACAGAGTACAAACTATGTGGCATATGACAGACAACATAGTATGCACCACGCGTTCTTCATACAAGTGAGACATAGGTTGATATAGTACATCGTGACATAGAAAAAGCCCTAAACTCAAATACAAACCCTAAACCCTAAACCATCATGACCTGGAACACGTATAAGGGGTCTGTGGTTCGGCCATACTAGTCTTCTAATATTGTACTCCGTCAGCTGCGCGTTGAAGAGTGCCAGCTTCAAGTTCGGTTGGGGCCACAGCCAGGGAACGGGGGGGTAGGAGAGATAACGGTAACTTGTACAAGCAGAGGCCCCTACCATTGGCTCCTCCTGGTAAGGAATTCTTGCTGGATACTAGTCGGAAAAGGGCCCTCAAAACAAAAAAACAGAACCCTAAACCCTGAACCCTAAACCCTAAGCCCTAAACCCTGAACCCTAAACCCTAAACCCTAAACAAAGATCAGGACTTGGAAGACATGTCGGCCAACGTCGCGGACTCCTTGCAGCTGGCGCCCAGCTACTGGCAACCTGTCTTCCAGATGTTGTTTGGGATCGAGGGCTTAGGGGTTTAGAGTTTAGGGTGGAGGGGTATAGGGTTTAGGGGTTCAGGGTTTAGGGGTTTAGAGCTTGGGATGTACGGATTCAGGTATTAGGGTGTAGGGTTTTGGGTTCAGAATATAGGGTTTAAGGTTTGGGATATATGGGGTTTAGCACGATGCCTTCAGAGGCTATTTCCCATCGAACAACACAAGCCTGACACTCTGAATCCCAAGCACGCGCACGGATCCCAAAATGAGCGCCCGCCCGCCTGCCAGCCAGCCTGCCTGCCTTGCTGGCTGGCTGGATGCCTGGCTGGCTGGCTGGCTGGCTGTATGTATGTATGTATGTATGGATTCGTATATGTTTACGCACATAAATACGAAAACACGTATTGCAGAAATATTATGGCTTATTGGCTATAGGTTGTATTTCTATATCCGTATTGGTCCATATTACGGTTTACATATATGCGACGACTATTGTTATCATCATCACCCCTGTTGATGGCTTTTTACTCACATTTGTTTGATACCCTAAACCCTTAAACCCTAATCCCTGGGAATATACCGCAAATTGCTTATTGTGGTTTATGATACATTCTTAATTAAGGGGTTTTGGAGGCTCTGGGCAGTCTTCAGCTTCGGAAATGCTCTCCGGTCTCACTAAAACACATCCCTAAACACTAAACCAATTATGGCTAACACTATTTCATATACACCTTACTACTGTTTTTGGTTTTGTTCTTCGTTCGTTGATACTCTTTCATTATTACAAATACTATTTCATATAGACCTTACTACTAAAAACCACGATCACACTTTCCCAGAGCCTCCAAAACCCCTTAATTAAGGAATATAGCTCAAATTACTAAAATTAAGGGGTTTTCGAATCTCTGGGTTACTACCCAAAGCCACGATCCCAGGCGAGCGCTGTGCACTCCGTCACTTCCTGGGCCTGCGGGAGAGGCAGCCGAGGGATCCTGGCGCCTCGGTTTCTAGCGATTTTCAGGGTTTCCTAGATGTCCTTTAAAGGATTTCCTAGATTTCCTCTATAGGTTTCCTTTGAAGGATTTTAGAGGTTTCCTTGAAAAGATTTTACAGATTTGCTTCAAAGGCTTTTAGAGAGTCTTATAGAGAGTTCCTTCAAGGGATTTTGGAGAGTCGCTGTAAAGGATTTTAGAGAGTTCCTTTAAAGGATTTTAGAGAGTTCCTTTAAAGGATTTTAGAGAGTTCCTTTAAAGGATTTTAGAGAGTTCCTTTAAAGGCTTTTAAAAGGTTGGTTAGGGATTTTCAGTATTTCTTAGAGTTCCTGTCAAGCGTTCTATAAGGTTGGTTTCAGGGGTTTAGGGCATTTGTTGGGTTCAGGGATGAGGTATGTCGGGTAGAGGAACTTTCCAGGGTTGGAGGGTGTTTAGGGGGTATATGTCGATTGCTTCAAGGCGCGCCCTAAGCATAATTTAGGGTATACTCATCCCTTGACAAAGCAGTGGAAACACCCTGTGAGATCCACATGGAATACAATCTCCTCAAGGCCCTATCAGCTTTAGCATTCCCTATGCATCTCCTAAACGTCCAGCAGATGGTCGATTTCCGGAAACCCTGAATCCCAAACCTAAGCCTAAATTCCTAAGTTGTGTCACTTGGCAAATGCCTCGAGGAATGCTTCCCTGGCTCCTCGGAGCTTCGACGAAAGCCTTCCTGCGGATGCAACGGTGGAACCGCTACCGGCTCCCGAGAGTCTCGGTCTGCAGTCTTCCTTTTATAGTTGTTGAATCATCATGATCATCATCATCATCCTCTTTGCCTTCTTCGCCGGCTTCTTCTTTATCAGCCCGATCATTCGCATCATCGTCTCCACGATGGCTGTGATATGCTGTCGTTATTCGTCATGCTTTGTGGTTCTCTGCTTCTTTAATACCGCCAGCATCGCAGTCGCCATCATCGCAATCACCACTATCACTTCCAGCTTCATCTTCATCATGATGATCATCATCATGATCACTGTCTTCATCTTCATCACCATCGTCTTCATCATCCTCATCATCACCACAAACATGATATGATCATCATGACCATCATGTTCATCATCACCATCAACATCACCAACCTCGTCAACATCATCACTATCATCATCATCACCACCATCGCAGCATCATCATCAGAAGCACCGTCATCACCGCATCGTCGCCATCAAGACCCTTGCAACTTGGAAATCCCATGGCCCGGCTTGCCTTCCCAAGCTGGATCATTCTCTGGACCCCGATAAAGAATTGCAGCTTAGGTGTTTCGGGTCGCGGGGTTATAGGTTTAGGGTTTCGGGCCTGGGGCATCAAGGAAGGCTCTCCAGCTGCTGCATGACGTGCTCTCTTCGCTCTGAGAGCGCAAGGGCTGGCAACGGTTTCGGGTGCAGGCAACAAGACCCTGCTTGGGCCCCGTGGAATAGTGTTCCCATTCCCAACTGATGCGCCATGCACCGGCTATGCAGTTGCACCTGCAGCTACATCAAGAGCCCGAGGCAGCATGATCTGTAGATTCATGCACCTCTCCCCGCTAACGTCGCGACCTGATACTGCCTAAACTCCTCTACGACCCGGCTGAACTAGTTACGCTACTGTCTGAATATACTGAAAAACTTCTTTTAGGGCTTCCTTTCACTTGGAGTTGCAATAAGCACGAGCAGCTGATATGCCTTGACGGCTGACTGAGTGTTGCTCATGAGAATGCACAGCATGGTTGTGCCGAATCAGGCCCCGTGTAGCTGATTGCTCAAGCACATCCTCAAGAGTTTCCGGACCTGCTGGTGTCCTGCTCAGCAAGACCTGAAGCTGTTGTAGACCTCTGGATGCCCTTATAGTCGACGACGCTCGATGAATTCTGGTACCACCATCTAGGAGTTTCACGGACACGGAGACCCCAGGCCCTCTACTCCCAAACAGGGCTCCCTCTACCGCCCCTGCCTCAAGCGAAGCGCCATGGTCGCAGAGAAGGTGCGAAAGCGCCAGGCAGCCGAGGCCAAGGAGGCAGAGAAGGAAAGCCCTCCCGGCAATGTTTGGCAAATCGGTCGCTTCCGGGTGAACTTGGGGAGGATCCCAGAGCTGCTGATGCTCCTTCTGCTGGCCTTTGTGGTCGCCTGTGTGGGGATGGCAAGCTTCGAGATGTCTGGGCAGATGGCAACCATGGCGGGACTCTTCGTTGCAGTGCAGGTGCAGCGAGCTGGAAACTGGCTCCGCGATTGGGTCGCGTACAAAACTTAATGGCGCCTCTGAATCCTTCTGGCCCGCTGTGCCTTCTGATACGAGAATGTGGTATAGACGGCATAGACTCATATTGGCTTGACGAGAACGCCTTGAAGGACAGACACAGGAGCCAGCTTACCCTGTGTTTTGCAAGCTGCAAAGACTATAAGTGCATGCGCCAGTGCCTGTGGCAGCCGTCAAGTCTGTCACATTCTTTGCATTGTGGCCATAGCACTCGCGGATAGTGTGCGCACCATGCCCAAAATCCGACTGCATGGACGGCGATGTCCAAATGCCCGAAGCAATTTACCCCTGCTTAAAGGTTCATGGGACTTGGTAACTGGGGCTGTCAATGAGGTAACGATGCTTACGTCTATTTATAACCCCATTTCAGGTACAAGTAATTGCTTGTAACCTTACCAAGTCCCATGATCGTCCCAGTAAACCCTAAACCCTAAACTTAAACCCTAAACCGGAGCATCCCTGCACCGAAAGCCCCTAGTCCCTGGCCTCCGTCCCCTGGCACTCGAGGACTAGAGGACTGGCACTGATACCTTAAAGGGTTCCTTAAAGGGATCTGGGCTCTATAAAGGGTTTAGGGTTTAGAGTTTCCGAAAATTAGGGGTACCTTATTTTGGGGTCCTTCTAATAATAATCCTACTATTTCGGGTACTATATTAGGATCCCCTGTTTTCGGAAACTCCCATACTTAGAGTCTAGGGTCCTAGGGTTTACTGTTACGATGTCAGGTTTAAGTAATCTGGAAGGACGTGCATACATGCTTCTCTTTTTCCTGAGTCTCATTTATCGCTTGGGGTTTGGATTCAGGCTTTGCGCTTCATGGTGCGTGGTTTTGAAAGCGCTGGGCGACCAAAAAATCACTAAATTGCTTTCGTTATAGTATAGAAGTCGGCATGTTTAGAAGCCTTTGCAAGGGATACTACTCCGCGCAGCAAGCAGAACACATGCTTCGAGTCCTCTCAGCCTGCGTTCAACCTGCACACTACACAGTTTTGGCCTGGGCGTGTTCAACCTGCACACTATACAGTTTTGGCTTGGGCTTGCAGGTATGACTGCGTATAGTCTCCTAGGTGCCCCAGTAGTACCCTTTTACCCTTTTTCTTTTTGGGTTCCCTTATTAAAACCGAATAGGGGGAACCTAGTCTCTTCTGGTGCGGCATCGTATTCCACAGCACCTGCAGCAAGCTTGCAGTCGTTGCATTCTCATCCGGCTCGGCTCGCAGACCCTCGACGACGTCGTGCTGTCAAGATCCCATGTAGCAGATACCCATAGGCTCCAAAGTAGTTCCTTTTTGGGATTACCTTATAGGATTCTAAATATGAACCCCCAAAAGGAACTGCTATGGAGCCTCTAGGTAAACAGCACTGGTTAGCAGGGCCGGCCTTAAGATGCGCGGCAGCAGTCAAGAGTGACTAGCGTGACTACAGGCTTTGCCTAGCTGTCGGATAGGATTTGGAGACAATAAGCAGCTCCCTAGGGCAACTACGTGTAACGAGCCAGCATGCAGCATGCACAGCGGCTAGAGAAACCAATCGGGTACGTACCTCAGACAGAATAAGTGCCAATGCGAGCCGTGATTGACAGCTCGGAAAAGCGCTTGAGTGAGCAGAGGAAGTGCAACGAGGACGGAACGGGGGAAGCTGGATTTGCTCTTGTTGCTGCAACAAGGAACCTCCAAAATAGCATAGGTATATTATTTGGTGGGCTCCTTTTCGAGGGTTGCAGAATGGAGTTGGGGGTTCGGGGTATGGCAGTTTTAATTCAGGTATTATATGCCAGCTTCTTGCATGAGTCGCTGAGGTTCCCCTTAATCTTTTAGTCTCCTAGTCCTAAACCTCAATCCGTAAAACCCAGAAATGAGCCCGACGCCCCAAAGCAACAACCTCAGAACCACGAACTATGATCCGCCAATCCCTTAAGCCCTAGACCTTGTAAACCAAAAGCCCTACAGACCATAAACCCCATGCACCCAAACCCTCTCAACCTCATAACGCCCCATAAAACCTATAACTCTAGACCCTGTGCACCCTGAACCCTATAAACCCCGCAAGGCCCACAAACCCTAACCCAAAAAGAGCCCTAAACGAGCACCAAGCCCACCAGAGAGGAAGCTCGCGCCCGTCAGCTGCAGAAGAATGTGAATCTTGGCAACTTCCATACCCGTTCAAAGATAGGGGTTATATCCGACCCGAAACCCTGAATTGGGGTTTCGGGTATAGTCCAAGGTTCCATAAGGGTTAGACCCGAAATCCTAAGTTAGGGTTTCGGGCTTGATCCTTTAAACCTTTGAGGCTTTGGTTTCGACACTCTTGGAGAGAAAGGCGGTGGCCAGACTGACTTTCCGGTCCGGAGAAGTCCCACCTGATGGTGGTGCCCATACGTTTAGGCTTGTGCCATGGGGTTCAAGACCCTGAACCCTGAACCTCGATGGAGGACGTAGGGATTTAGGGTTTAGGCCTGTTGACAACTTCCAAGTTCTTGGCGAGCCCTAACTTACACCCAGCACTCTACGACCCTACATTGCCCCATACCACTCCCGAAACCAACGATCCTAGGAACACAAGCGCTCAACCCAAAACCCGAACCGAGCAGGTCTGGAATTCCGGGGCCGAAGTAGGACGTTGAGTTAAGTTTATGCTGTGCCTTAACCCTGAAGAACCTACCTTTTGAAGGACTTATATAAGGAAATCATAATGAGGAACCCTAAAAAGGTAGGTTCTTCAGGGTTAAGGTGGGGCTTGGTTTAGGAGCGCTTGCAGATTGAGGGTTTGGGGCCAGAAAAGGCACGACATTCCCAGACACCGAAGCGCGCAACCTCAGATAGCCGGCACATCGCAGCTTTTCGGTTTAAGTCCGAGACGCAGACACAGCTGCCGTCGTAGTACTGAGCCTTGCGGGCCCCTTGAATCCACAAGCGGATCCATCTACACTACTATTGTGGAATTAGGTACCAAAAACCCTTCTAGAACCCTTATACTTCCCTTAAAATACAGTACCTTTATAGGACGTATATATGGGACCCTTGAATCCGTGTGTGTTTTGGCGAGGCCGACAAGCATCTCCGAAGCTGAGCACTCCCTAGCTTCCGGCAGTGTGCATAATAAGAAATCTCAGTGTAGAGTGCATGCATATACTTTAGTCTCCTTAGGATTGTTCATTTTGTTCTTACAAAACCCAACAGAATATTACAGTTATTAGTTTTATTATGGTTCTCAGTTCTTACAAAATCCAACAGAATATTAAATTTTTAGTTTTATTCTGGTTCTAAGGGGTTCTAGTACATGTGGCTGGGTTTCAAAATCCTAAGGCCTCGGCCCGCACCTGCTCTATGTACCCAGTGACCCAAGTATGTAGCCAGGACCCTCCTTGTACCCTCAAACAGGGGTATATGGTCCCAAATAAGGGGCACTTAGGGTCTAATAGAGGGTAGATGGAGGGTCTAGGAGCAAAGGATGATTTTTTTGCTACAAACCCTCCGCATTATCTGAGCTCCAATGTTTTGATCGATCACATCGCAGTGACATGTGATAGGTATGTACCACACAGGGCACTGTTGGCATATGTACGTGTGAAATGCAAGCGCCTACATGTCAATGTGTTTCTATCTTTTGATTGAACTGGTTGCGTGTTGGGATTCTAGGCTTCAGGAGTTTATGGCGTTGGCGGGTCCTGACACAACATCTCCCGGCCTCCTAACTAAGCTATGCCTAGGACGGTTGCTCTTTGCGGCCTCGCGCTCCTGGGCATTTTTGCTGCCGCTTTGTTTGGAAGAGATTGGCTCTGGGTTTCATCGGGTAGAAAAGTGTGGTAGTTTAGGGTTTAGGGTTTGGATATTAGCCTGTGGGGCAGTGCAGGATTTCACATTCTCTTCGCCAAAGACGAATTGAAACACTGCAGCCACAAGGCAGTAGCAGCAGTCTTCCCCTTGCGTCCTGCCACGGACTTATTGGAGTTCCTTCTCGGTTGAATAGGATCCCATATGGTAAACCCAAAAAAGGAACTACAGTTGCTACCTGTATGCGACAGGGGCCAAAATAATTACCAATACTATTTTGGGGGTTCCTTATATTATCATTATAGTACAATGTACCCCACAACCCTATTCTAGTTATTTAGGCCCCTATTTTAGGCACTGTAGTTGACTCTTCATGGAGCCTCAAAGGCTGGTCATGCTAGAAGGTCACCAACATCGTCCTTCTGCAGTCCGTGCTACGAGATCCCCTTGGAGGTGCTGGTGTAAGGACTCTTTGAAAAGTTCCTTAAGGGTTTCTAAGGTTATTAGCAGGTTACTATTTGCATGCGCTCTAGAGAAAGTTCGAGTCTGTAGGTTGTAGTCGGTTCAGCCTATGGGTTCAGAGTGTGGCAAAGTCCCACAAGTTAGGGTTTGGGCATCTAGACTCTTCTGAGTTTAGCCATGTTGAGTGGTAGACTCTGTTTCGGATTGAAGGAATTTGCGGGTCTTATAAGGATGCATATGCGAACCCGATTCGTCATATCGCTATCTGATGTGATTATCAGGTTTACAGTTTACACATATTTCTGCTGGAAGCCTGGCTGTTAGCCGTGAATGATTACTTACATCGTAATCATACTGCAATTCCAACCAGCATGTCCAAGCCATGTTGGGGCAGGACTGATCTTGTAATCATCCAGACAGATGAGAGGAAGATAAGTCCTTTGAATGCCGGACAACAAAACCCCTAAACGCCACACCCGAAAACCCTCAACTCTAACTGACTGCAAATATGACATCCTTAACCCGACACCCTAAAGCCGGAAACCTGAACATCGGATAAAAGCGTGTAGTGTATTCTACCCTAGAAAAGTGACCCCACACCCTAAACCCTAAACCCCGCCTTTGGGGTTAAGGCACACCCCTAACCCCAAACCCCAAGCCCCTATTCCCTCAACCCTAAACGCTACTATAGGGACCTAAATAATTACCAATGCTACTTTGGGGGGGTGGGGGGGTTCCTTATTATGACTATAGTACAATGGGCCCCGAAACCCTATTCTAATGATTAAGGCCCCTATAGTAAGCCTGTGCAGGGGAGCGGCAGCACCGCTTTATCGGCCCTCTACTTCGAGAAAGACTAACGTGGGGTGCTCGAAGTCAGTGGGTTTCATAGTCAAAGGCCTTCTAAGCGGTATATAGGGCAGTGGATAAGTACATGGTGTTTTGAAAGGTTTCTAGAGGTCGGGATATATAGTTTATTCTGGTCTAGAAGTACAGATTTGGGTGCTTACGTCTAAGTGTTTGATATGTCGGTAGGAAGGTGAAAACTTGGAATGAGTGGTCCAGGTAGTCCAGTGCGCGGTTCTGCTTTCGGAGCCAAAGATTAGGGTCTGGGCTTTGCGTGCTCATATGCCGAGTTTGAAAGTTGGTCCTTTTAGATGTTGGCGTGTTTCCCGAAGGGTCCATGCACCCAGAGAATATATATATATATATACATACATTGGCCTTCAAGTAGCCCCTATATATGGTACCCTAAACCCTGGACCCTAAACCCTAAAACCATATATAGGTACATTTGGGCCCAAAGTATGCTATTTGGGTACATGGACCCGTAGGGTTTGGTTGGACCCTTCGGGTTTGGTTGAGGAGTGATGACATGTCGTGAGTTAGATGCTAGGAGGCTAAAACCTTAGTAACTGAGTGGATGCACTTTACACGTTTTGGGGTTAGGGTTTAGGGTTTTCAGGGTTTAGGGATTTTGGGATAGTATCACCCACTATAACACTAAAAGTGTACACTTTTTGGGGCTTATGAACTCAGCAACTAAGAAACGTGAATCCCGAGGCGTTGCAGCACATTCCAGCTGAACGAGGTAACAGCCCTTAACACCGAATGCGCCGACAGTCACCCGTTTTCGTTGCCAATACCTACTAATACCAGTTGTATTGTTCCTACCACTACCGCAATAACTGCGCTCGCAATGACCAGGTGTGCTCTATCAGTTTATATGCAGAATCGGTTTCGTTACTTTGGGTTCGGGAAAGCCCGAAACCCCGCAGAACTAGGAAGATCTTTCGCTGCAAGCATGCAATTTTCAGGGCCGGGTCCTGTCATTCAAAACCCTATAACCCCAGCTGCGCCTAAACTTTCCTCGGCCGTAAAACTCTTTGCAACAGTCTCCGAGTTTTCAAGTCCAGGAAATTGGCACGCGAGGGCCGAAATCGGTTGTCATTTCGACACGAAGACAGGCCTTGCCTGGGTGCATAGGGGGTTCTCGAAGGCTCGAGCCCAGAGAGCCCAATAAATACCCCTTAGTTAAGGAATATAGCTTAAATCATAATATGAATCCCCTTATTATTTAAGGTATATTCCATAATTAAGGGGTATTGGCATCCTACAGTAATTGGTGTTCTTGCATTACGCGACACATCATAATCAGTGTTTCCCCAAAGCAAGGTTTGGAGTGTAGAGTGTTTGCAGGTTCGAGGTTCCAAGCGGTACAGTTTAAGGAGCGCCGCAGGACCTGTGCTTTTTTGGAGGCAAAGGTGGTCGTTTCAGTTTTGCCTAAATGGTCCATGGACTTACTATACCATGTAGTATATACTTAGGCCTTACAGGGCTTGGGCCGATAGGGTTATAAAACAGATGTCAGCATTCGAGGCCTGAGGTTCGGAAGTCATGGGTGGGAGCTGTGCGATGTTTTTGCAGGCTTCGCTTGTGGGCTCGTTTGATGTTCGCTTGCCCACTGCCAGATTAAGGTTCGGAGTGGCCGCTCAGGGTTTCGGAGATTACAAGCTCAATATATACGATGGATGAAACCTCAGCCTAAACAGGATTACATTGTTCATTGGCAGCAGTTCATCCTTTACATACACGATGCTACACCCTGTGCCCTAAACCTAGACCCCCAAACTCCAAACCCAAAGCCCTAACCCCATCAAATTGATAGGTTTTCGGGATTCAGGGACTTCGGAGTCTGGGGTGTTCGCAGGGCTTCAACATTCGAATTCTTAAATCTTGAGCAACGCGATTTGGGATTTGGGGTCTAGGGTCTAGGATTCAACGTTTGTGGTTTGGGGCGAAGAGCTTACAGGGTTTGGGGTGTGATGTTAATGCTTCAGGGCCTGGAACTCAGGTTCCCTTGAAAAGTTTGTGCCAGGATTAAATGGTCTTGATATACGCAAACGGTTTGATTTGCAGGTTGACTCAGGTTCAGCTGAGGCGTGACGGTGGGACTGCAGAAAGTAAGAAGCTCGGGGAGCAGTTTATGAAGCATAGCTGCTTAGAGGAGCTGGGTGTGGCCACTGAAAAGGTGGTAACACAGCCAAATAAAAACTTCTGGCACAAACAATTCTGGCAGACCGCGATCTGTGGGATTTGTCACCATCCGCGGTGGCAGTGCAGCAAGCTGGGATAAGAGCAGCACAGTGGCATCCTGGCCACGAAAGAGGCTGCAAAAGCCCTGACGGCTGCGTGCTCGCAACGGAAATCCAACCTGGGGGCCTTGCGCAAGGCTGAGATTGAGGAGAAGAGCCTAACTTAAGTTACTGCAATGTGGATCTAATTACATTAAATGGTAAGGAAAGCTTGTTGTGGTAACCTAAACTAAGTTCCTTAACAAGAACCCAAGGCAGTCGGGGGAGTGACGGCGGGCCGGTTGCCGCCTTGAGCCTGATGGGGCCATGCCCTGTCAGCACTTTGGGGCCTGAGCTTTCGGCTCAGCCGGGTGACAGTGTTGATCTGAAGGCTCAGGGTTGGGGTTTAGGGTTTAGGGTTTTGAAGGGTTGTGGGTTTTAACCGGACATTACACGGTTCACGTTTTATGTTCGGCCTTGGGTTCTGTTCGTCTTCGAAGGGCGAAGGCAAGATTTCCTGGAGCCAAACCCGGAAACCTACACCCTAAACCCTAACCTTCGCAAATTTTGAAGGTTTCGCAGTAAGGGTTTACCTGAAGCCTAACAGCCCTTCGTCCGGACGGTTTCGCCTTGAGCCCTTTTCGGCCCTTGTGGTCTTAGGTTCCTTATACCCCCACTACCCAATACCAACAAGGGAGCCCTTCTATTCCTAGGGTACTGGGGATCCTAGAATTCCAAACCCTGAAAGCCCGCGAAATGCCACCGAGAACCTGCAAACTCCGCCCGGTCAAGTTGCTCCTTAGTGAGAACTAGACGGCTTATGAAGCGCTACACGCCAAACCCCTAAACTCTAAACTCTACATTGCGGTCCCGGAATGCCCCCGACCTGACATTCCAAATCCCCTCAAAGCCACACCGTGCAGGGCACAAACGGCCTGGCGCCCAGTCTTTCTCGCTTTGGGTATGAGGGTTTAGGGTTAGAAAGTCTGGGGGTGCCCTGAGGCTACAAACCCCAATGGTACTCTGGTTTTACAGGTTAGGCTTTAAGCTTGTCGGTGGGGTGAAGCACATTGCATGGCTCCTCTACTCAGCCGTTCGTTCCAATTGTCGTGCTTCTTTTGCATACAGGGTTGTATAAGGCTTACATAGGGTGTTATAAGACTCTACCTACGGTTGATGGACAAAATCCTGCATTACCCATTATAAGGAATATACCATAATTCCCATAGTTTAGGGTCCTTAGGGTCATGCAGGATTTTGTCCATCAGCCGTAGTATAGGGTCTTAGCCCTAAATCCTAAACCCAGGGTCTTATCGATTAGAATAACTAGGGCGTTGGGGAAAATCTTGGCCCGCCTTACCGCCGGCAGCCTACTCTACAGGCCCAAAGCCCGAATCCGCTATGGCAAAGCAAAACTCGGTTCTGGAGTACCATGATGTACATAAGGTAAGAAGTTTTTTTTTGGTTGGGGGCACCTGTTGCTTGAAGGAGCCATTATGACATGAAAGTCTACTCCCTGGTTACTTGAAAGTCCAGAAAAGGTTTTATGGAAATTGGGGTGGGGTGGCACTTGTGAAGACGGACGTCTTTGAGGGTTCTGAGGACCCTTCTCAAACCGTTATAAAACTCTTCATGGAACCTGTGTAATAACCCTTGATAAGATAAGATTAGCCCTCTTGCAGTAACCGTTATAGAAACCTAAGAGTCCAGGAGCCCGCCACGAAATGAAAAAGTCTGCCAGAGGCGATAGCAAAGGCTTGCAGGTTTTATGAGCTTGATGTAGGGTTGTGTGAGAATGTAGGAGCATGTTGGTAGCAGGGCCTTAGTTGCTCTAATTATTCACGATGACCGTGGCGACTGTCATCGGTGAAGCTGGAGGTCACGGCCAAGGTGGTTTTCGACACGCAGTTTGCGAACAGCCCTAGGGAATGTCGCCACGCCTGTCAGTGGAGACTTCAATGCCGAGCCCTGTGATGAGTCACACTGGGCCCTGTGGCAGTACCTCAGGCCGGCGCATAGCCACCTGGGCTTCACGAATTGGACCGCCGGCTTCAAAGGGAATATAGGGGCCTTAATAATTAGAATAGGGTTTTGAGGCCCATTATGCTATAAGTACAATAAGGAACCCGCCACGATAGTATAGGTAGCTATGGCTGACTTCGTGTGGTTCAGCCCGGAGGCCACAGAGGATCATGACCGCATGCCCTGGCCCTGGAGACCGGCTTCGTAATGATGTTGGATTAAAAACAAACCCTAAGGGTCCAAGTAGTCCTTCTTTATGGTTTTTGGTACCCGAAAAGGCCCCAAAGTCCTAAAATAAGGAGTACTTGGACGCGTGGGGAAAGGCACGAAGAGTTGCAATAGCACCCATGAGGAAATCATGAGGTTCGCGCGAAATCTCGGATGTTCAGATCTTGCCAGACATTGTGCACAGGCTTGACTCCTGTGTTGCCAAATTTGTTCTTGTCTGTGGACAGGGCTTGGCTTGCCTACCAGGAAGATGCACACACAACGAAAGAAGACATCGACCCTAAACCCTGCAATCCTAAACCCCCGACCCTAAGCCGTAAAACCCTAAACCCAAACCCTAACGCCAAAAAGTAAGCCCATGAACTAAAGCAACCCTTGTAGAACTCTTGTCGCCCCTGCAGAACCCGGTTGCTAGGACGGTTTAGGGTTTAGGGCTCAGGGGGATTTATGAAGGTTCCTATAAGGAATCCGGTTTAAGGGTTTAGAGTTTTAGGCTTTAGTGCCCCTTTAAAGGGTCAGGGTCTGCTGTGAGGGTTTATGAGGGATCCTTCAGGGGTGCCTTCCGAGGTTCCTTTAAGGCCTCCCCTGGGTATCCTTGAACCTAGAGCCACGGTTTAGGGTTTAGGGTTTTACTACTATCGGGTTCTATACTCTTAGAAGGGTTGCTATCACGGTTCATGTAATTATACACCATTCTATACGGCGTCTACAAGGGGTACTTATAGGAACCCTAAGCCCTAAACCCCAAACCCCCGAACCTTAAACCCTAAAGCCCTAAACCCCTATATAACCCCTAAACCCCACAGCCCCTAAACCTTAAACCCCTAAACCCTAAGCCCCTAAACCTTAAACCCTGAACCCCCAAAACCCACAGCCCCTAAACCTTAAACCCCAAAACCCCAGAGCCCCTAAACCTTAGACCCTGAACCCTCCTAGGCCCTCGAAGCCCTGAGGAGCAGCAACTGGCTTGGGCTCGGGCTGCGCTGACCGGAAACAGCGGCTGGGACTCGTGGGTTATCTTTTTTTTAGTTTCAGGGCAGGGGGGGGGGGGGGTGGGGTTTGGGGGCTGGGGGGGGGGTGTGGGGTTTGGGTTTTTTTTGGGGGGTGGGGGTGGGGTTTTGGGCTGTNGGAGACGCGGCACGTGGGTGGGCGGGGGCCGCCGTGGACCAAAACCGGGGGTGGGGTTTGGTGGTTTTTTTTTTTTTTGGTTCGGGGGGGGGGGGGGGGGGGTTAGGGTTTAGGGTTTAGGGTTAGGGTTTAGGGTTTAGGTTTTTTTTGGGGGGTGTGGTTACGGTTTAGGGCTTGTGAGGGTTTTGGAAGGTTCTTTCAGGCTTGTAGAGGGGTTTTATCTCGGTTATAGCGTTTTTGAAGGGTTTTATGCAGGGTTTTAGCAGCCTTTGAAAGGGCTTTATGCGGTTTCCAGAAAGAGTAAAATGCTTGTAGGGTTCCGCAGTTTAGGGTTCAAGGCTTTTGGGTTTGGGGGTCTTGTGTGTTGGCTTAGGTTTTTCGGGTTCAGGGTTTAGTCCCTCCAAGTCAGGAGTCAGGAGTCAGGATCCCTAGTTGTATAGAAGCTCACAAGCGTAGCTTTCTGTAGCTTCTATAGCCGCGGCTGAAGTTTTGTGGGGAGTAGGCGGTTCGGCTGTAGGGTTTGGGTTCGATCATTAGGGTTTAAGTTTGACGAAGATATCTGATCCTTTCAGAGGTACCTGACGCCTCTCTCTCGAGGCCTTGCGAAAACGGCGATGGCTTGAGAAAAGAAAGCCCTACAACCCCTATCTCTCAGCCTTAATGAAGCTTTCAAACCCTAGACCCTGCAAAACCGCACAAATACATGTGTGTTGAGCGTATTTTGCGAAGAAATATGGCCATTTCACGGTGTAATACCCTGTAGAGGCCGTTTGATGCCGGGGTGGTATATGTTTTACTCCCAGGCCCTGTTTTGATCATGAAGGCCGCCCCGTGTAGATTTCCAATAAAGCCCCGTGAAAGACACCAAGCCCTGATACTGTAGAAACATCACATAACAACAACCTGACCCGAAGGCTCCATGTACTCATATAGAAATTACTTAGGCCCACAAGGGGTTCCTATAGGCACCATAAGGCCTAAGTATATAGTATATACTACATAGGTACATTGAGCCTTACACCCTAAACCCAAAGCCCGTACGGCAGCCTTATAGAGCCCGTAAAGGAACCCTTCTACGGCACCCTTGTGGCTTTGACATGCCTTCTTGTAGCTTCGCATGGGCCAGACTAAGGCTCGAAAATCTCCGGGCACGTCGTGCAGCAAATCGTCGAAGGAATTGCGAAGAAGTCTTCAGAGGACTCGAAGAAGTCACCAGAGTCCTCAGAAGATTCCAAGAAGTCCTCAGAAACCCCGGATGACTCTAAGAAGTCGTCCTCAGAGGAGTCTACAGGCCGGGCTCATGGTTCCGGAGTTTTGTGGCTTTGTGTATGTTTGTGGTTTTGGGCTTCTTCAGAGTTCTGAGAAGAGCCTACAGAGGAGTCTGAGTAGTGCAGGACTTGGGGTATGGCTCTGGAATGGTGGGGCGTCACGGCTTAAGAAGATTCTGTGGGCCGGGTACGGGTATGGGGTCGAGGGCCTTTAGGGTTTTGGTCTTGGGCCTTCGGGAGAAGGCCTGCAGGGTTGAGTCACGAGTCCTCAAGATAGAGGTGTACTGTTTTTTTTTTTTTTTTCTGGGGCGGATGTTTCTGTATAAGCAAGATCCTAAAATAAGCTCTAAATCCGAGGCCCGAAACCCTAGAAGATTTCCTAAATCCTAAACCACTGAACCCCTGAACCCCAAACCCCCGCAAAACATGAAAGCCGACAGAAAAGGTATCGAAGCTTCAAGCCAGAGCGTCCTAAGTACCTGTATAGTGTAATGTAGGGTTTCTACATCAGGAATTACTATCATGATTTGGGGAAGCATCCCCCCATAGCAGTACCCTGGACCCGTTGGGCAAGTCGGAAGCCTTGAGCCCAAAACACAAGGGTCTGGGGTGTAGGATGTGGGGGCTGAGGGGTTTAGTGACTCAGTGTGAGACAGAGTTTATGGAGCTTGAGATTTAGGGTCTGCGGTCCAGCGTCGAGGGTTTCCGTCTTAGTGATTCTTGGTTTAGGGTTTAGGGCTACAACAATAGGTTAGACCCTGCACAAAGGGCCACCAGCCGCCGGAGGCGCTCCCGAGACGCAGGCAGCGAAGCGGCAAAGCTGCATGTTCCGGGTTGCAAGTGTGCCTTTGTATTTATCTGCATCCATCTACCTGTCTGCATTTTCGTCTGCCTGCCTGCCTGCCTGCATGCCTGCCTTGCTTCCTGCCTGCATATATATATATATATATATATATATATATGTGTGTGTGTGTGTGTAGATATATGTATGTATGAATGAATGTTTGTATTTATGTGGGCATGTATGTATGCATGCATTTATATGCATGTATGTATTCATGTAGATGTATGCTCGCATGCATGAATGCATGTTCATGTTTGCATGCATACACGTATGCATGTAGGTAGAAGACATAGATGCATCCTCACACTTGTAGATAGCAGAGACTGTGCAATACAGTTGTTGTGTTTTTTCGTCACGTGCATGTGTATGTATAGTACATGGATGCAAAGACACATACAAGCACAAATAGGTTCAAATATATATATATATATACACATGTATACGTGTATACTGTCTGTGCAGCATGTATATGTATGTACATACAGGTGCATATACTCATATACATGTACTGCAGACTTTTCATGCCAGGCTCCGACGGCACCAAATCTCCGAGGCAACGGAAACCATTGCAATGGTCGGCGACGAGAGCTACAACTGCTGCTGCGATATCTTCTTTTCCTAGTTGTTCTACTTCTACTTCCTCCACTTGCACATTAGTACTACCACTAGCTCTACCTCAGCTGCTGCTGATTTCACTGCAGAGCTACTGAGGCTAGCGTAACATACCTCCAGTTTGTGCACGAATAGTGTTCCTCTCGGTTGCAGTCATGCTGTGTTGTCGTTCCCATGTTATGTTTGTTATTCGGGCTGCTTAATTTGTTCTGCTGTCGATGTGAACCGTAGCATCGTCGTACCCACGGGTCCGATCATTGTCGGAAGGGCTAGCATGGCCGTGAGTTTTCGCGTGACTCCAAGCACTGGAAATCCTGCAGCAGCTACCTCCTGTTTCGAGAAGAGCTGCGAACCGCCATACCCCAAATTCACAACGGGAAGAGAGGAAGCCCTATATAATTTCAACATCCGAAACCTAAAACGCCAACCATAAAGACCACTTTAAACCCTAAACCCTGCGTCGGAGGCCGTGCCAACACTGCCGGCCCGGGAAAGGCCAGACACGAGGCACCCCTGACGCCGCCGAAGGCCGAGTTGCTGGGGCGAGCCGTTGTTCAATGTCGACTCGTGATTATGTGTATATATTTATGTATAGATATGGATGCACAAACACGCACACCCCGCCCCCCCACCCCGTCCACACGCACGCGCACACACACACAACAAAAACAATCTACACACACAATACCTCTACCTAGATCTACAACGACATCTGTATTGGTATCCATATCGGTATCTACAGCTATGTCTATGTCTATATCTCCGCTTATATATGTATACACACACGCATGCATATATATATATATATGTATATGTATGTATATATATATATATATATGTATGTGTGTATGTACATGTACGTTCATGTGTTTATATGTATACATGTAATGTAACGCAAGGTAATGTAATGTAATGCATGTATGTATGTATGTACGTATGTATGCATGTATGTGTGCATGGATGGATGGATGGATGGATGGATGGATGGATGGACGGACGGACGGACGGACGGACGGATGTACTTATGTTCATTTTATGTGTGTCTTTTTAGTAGATGGTTTTGTCTAGGCCTAACATCGTTCTACCCCTACCCGTCTGCCTATCGATCTACCTACCTGTGTAATTCATCTGTCCGTCTGTGACGTCTATCCGTCTATCTATCTCTCTTTCTAGCTATCTAGCCGGTTTAAATATCTATCTACCTATCTACCTGCCTAGCTACACATCTGTCGAACAGCATCTGTGGGTTTGTGTTTGCTCTTCGTGGCTCACGCTCTCCACAGTTTAACCCGCACTCTTCCTGGCTTTTGATCGTAAACCGGAAACTCCAAAGTCCCTTAACTTACCTTTGGTTAGTAGGGAATTGGAGGAATGGGGTACAATTATAACTACTATTACTACCATTCTTCCATTCCCTACTAACCAAAGGTAGGTTAATAAAGGAATCCTAGCTTTTGAGGCCTTCGGTGAGTTCAGCCCCGAGCTTGAGCATGAGTGTTCTGAAGCCTAGGCCTTAGGCTCAAGCCCTCAAGACTGAGCCCAGACCATAAAGCCCAAAGCCTAAACCCTAAACCCTAGACCATAAAGCCCAAAGCCTAAACCCTAAACCCTAAACCCCAGACCATAAAGCCCAAAGCCTAAACCCTAAACCCTAGACCATAAAGCCCAAAGCCTAAACCCTAAACCCTAAACCCCAGACCATAAAACCCAAAGCCTAAACCCTAAACCCCAGACCATAAAGCCCAAAGCCTAAACCCTAAACCCTAAACCCTAGACCATAAAGCCCAAAGCCTAAACCCTAAACCCTCGACCATAAAGCCCAAAGCCTAAACCCTAAACCCTAGACCATAAAGCCCAAAGCCTAAACCCTAAACCCTAGACCATAAAGCCCAAAGCCTAAAGGGGGGGTGATTTTTTTTGTTTTTTTTTTTAAGATTTTTTGGGGTGGGGTGTCGGGCAGGTGCCCCTTTTNGGGGCCCTTGCTTCTCTTCTTTCTTAGGAACGGGGGGCATGGACATGGGGCTGGGACTGCGCCCAAGGGCGCGGGGGGAGACCCGAGGGCCGGGGCTGGGATCCCAACCCGCATCTATACATCTGTACATCTACAACTACTCTGTATATACATAAATATATATATATATATGTATATACAGGTATGCATATATACAAATATATACCTGTTTACAAATTTTCCTCTATACCTATTTACCCATATACATATATACATATATACATATAAACATATATACATACATACATATATACATATATACATATATCAAAATACACACAAAAATACGTATATACGTATATACATATATACGTATAGACAGATAGACATATATACAGAAATACAGATATTCACATTTACGTATATATACAACTATAAACACATATATATGTATATATATATATATATGTATATATATATATATATGTATATATGTATATATATATATGTGTATATGCATATATGTATACATGGATATCTGTATATCTGTATATNTATATATATATGTAATATATGTGTATATATATATACATATGTATATATATATGTACATATATGTACATTTTCGTAGATGTAGTTATACATATATATATATATGTATGCATATGTATGTGTATATATGTATGTATATATATATGTATATATATGTATATATATATATATATATGTATAAATGTATATATGTCTCTATATGTGTATGTATATATATATATATGCATATGTAGGTACATATGTATATTCATGTATATATGTATGTATATATATATATATATGTTTGTGTATATATATATATATATTTATATGTATATACAGAGTAGTTGTAGATGTACAGATGTATAGATGCGGGTTGGGATCCCAGCCCCGGCCCTCGGGTNTCCCCCCAGCGCCCTTGGGCGCAGTCCCAGCCCCATGTCCATGCCCCCCGTTCCTAAGAAAGAAGAGAAGCAAGGGCCCAAAAAAAATAATAATAAGGCCAAAAAAAAAAGGCCAAAAAAAAATCTCCACCCAAGCCTAAACCCTAAACCCTAGACCATAAAGCCCAAAGCCTAAACCCTAAACCCTAGACCATAAAGCCCGAAGCCTAAATAGTACGGTCCGAGAATGGGAGGGTCTATGAAACTTCGAGCGTTGGAACAGCATCCGGAGTAGCCGCACTACACCAAAAGCTCTCAAGTCCAGTCCTAAGGTGGCGACTCCGATTCATTGAGTCAAAGAGGTGAGTTGCGCGCAAGTGCTCGATGTTTGACGTCTTTGGTTCAGCTTCGCATAGAAACACACTGAACCTGAAAAGCCTTCCTGTTCTGTGAGCTGGTGTGCAAGGAACCTTCTGCAGAGCCCATGGCGGAAAAACTGCCGGAAAAGACAGAGGCCTCCCGGTGCTGTTCCAGGTAATGCAACACTATAGGTACCGATTTGGGACAATGTTTAATTTGCCCTTGTTTTTTAACATAGATCCTAATTATGAACAATTTTGCGGGACTGTTGACATCGACACCTAGAACAGTCTCAATTAGGACTTTAGGGGTTTAGGGGCTAGGGTTCTGGATAGCTACTGGTAGTATACCCTTCACTGCACCTTTGAATATACCCTTTGCAAGTACAAGTTGAACGGCATACTCCAAAAATCCGATAGAGCTTTGGGAGGTTTCGTTTCCTGAACCCTACCTGTAGTCTCCATTGTAGTTCCTTTTTTTGGCTTAACCAAATATATAATTAGGATCCTAAAAGGTGACCCCAAAAAGGAACCACAATGGAGACTAAACCCTAAACCCTAAACCCCTAAAACCCTAAACCCTAAACCCCCCCTAAGCTCTAAGCCCTGAACCCAAATTTCTCTCCGCCAATCCTCAAAGAGAAACATGTCCTGGACCGGAGCAAACTCGAAGGCCCTAGGACCTTCTCCTAGCGGCGGCCTCACCTGCCAAGCCACGCCACATGTATAGGGGTCGAAATAATAAGCATTAGTATTTTCTTAGGGTTAGAAGGGGTAACATTTGTGTTATCCTTCTAGCGGTCTCAATAATCAACAACTATTTCGTAGGATTATAATATCTATAGTTTAACCTGCCCTGACAACCCTAGTCTTATCATTCAGGCCCCTAGATCAGACCACAGGCTGCAGAATCCAGGGGCTTGGACTTCAGAGTGGAGGGGTTAGGGATCAGGGGCCCAAAGCCACAAGCACCCTGAGGAGTTTTTGACTTCGGGATGACAGAACCCACATGTTCGTAGATGCTGAATGAAAGTGACCTGAAGCTGGCAGGCTTTTGGTTTTAGTTTAGGTTTAGGGTTTCTCCTACTAAGGGATCTGAGCACCTATGTGAAAGCTGGATGCCTTTAGGTCCCGGCAGGTTTGAAGCAGCCCATCGAAGCTCAAGGATACAAGGACTCATCCAATGATGTTGAAGCAATATCCCATGATTGCACAAAGTCTTGGTTTATGGTGGGCTTGTATCAAGTTGCACACTTTATATATGTACATATAGATAGACATATATATCCATGTCTGTATAGATATGTGTATTCATGTATTTGCCTTTTGTGCGTCTTGCACACACGCATGCAGGGAAAGGTTAAGCATTACCTACTAAGAACTTGGTTTCGGGTGTGGTCTCATGGTACCCAATGGAAAAGTCTTGACCTGGTGCACAAGATTGATATTATGGGTTTTCCTGGGGCTTTAGTAACTTCCTTGAAGCCCTTAAACTCAAAAGCTAAACCCTAAGCCCAAAACGAAACCCTGCATCACAAAACCTTAAATTAAAGCAATAAGCCCTGTTAAGTAAGGTCAGAATAAGAACCCTAATTAGAGCTGTAGTTGAAAATATTTACAGTAATCTTATTGATGACCCTAGCTACTAGATTCCAAACGAAGCTCAAGGTCCCTCCCGAAGATCCGACGAAAGATCCGGGATCCCCAATATGAGGTCGATGGAGGCGCGCATGGCTTTTGGAGTTCTAGGGCTCTAGTAGGGCTTGGGGGGGTTGAGTGTTTTGGGGTTTGGGACTTTAGTGTTTTAGGGTTTGGCATGGTTTATGGTTTTAGGGTTTATGGTTTTAGGGATCAGGGGTTTTAGGGTTTACTGTAGGGTTTTAGGGTTGTTTAGGGATTTGAGGTTTGGGCGTTTCGGGATTTTGTCAGGTAAAGCTTATTGGGTTTCATCGTTCAAGGCCTAGGATAGTCCCAACATAGGTTACACTTATGGGCAGTTGTCAAAATTATGGTCGCTTTTTGGGTAGCCTAAATAATAGGTGCCGTATTATAATAAGGACCCAAAAAGGGACCATGATTTTGACAACCACCCTTATGCTATACCCCGAAACCCTCTGCTGGTCCCCAGTTCATTTGATGGTCTCCCAGCATGTTCTGAGGACCTGAGTGTTCGGTACATCCCAAACTCTAAAGCATTTGTGAAAATATAGGGGCCTAAACAATTAATTACCTACACTATTTGTTTTTTTGGGGGGTCCTTATTATAACTAAAGTATAATATAACCCCCCAAACCTTATTCCAATTATTAAGGCCCCTATATTAAGCTTCTTCCCGTGGCAACCACTACATCTCCTCTTCCCAACAGGCCCCGTGACGGCGAAAAAGCACTGCAGAGCTGTGCCGTCGATCTCAGCTTCTTGGTAGCCGAGTCGGTAACTTGTGTTCCTCTTTGGGTTTATGTAACCCTACAGTTTCAAAAGGTGACTTTTTTGCTCTTTGGGTTTATGCAACCCTACAACTTCTAAAGATAACCTCAAGCCGTTTTTAGGTTTATGAAATCATACCACAACTAAAGGGCCAACGTCTTTTTGGCCGCGAAACTCAGCGAACCGAGGCGACACGAGAAGGAAGCCGAAGGAGAATCGAAGTCTTCCTATGAGCTCCCGAAGTTCCAGCTCTTCGACCCCCGAAGCAGAGAGGCCCTTTAAGGGCCCCTTAAGGGCCCTTAAGGGATCCTTTAAGGGATCCCTTTAAAGGGACCTAAGGGCTCCTTTGAGGGCCCTTCCGGGCCGCAAGGACCACGGAGTCCCTGAGACCTGGGCGTCTCGCGCCATGGCGATTGCTGGAAAAGGAACCCAGAGGGTCCAAGTACCCAAATAGTAGGGTTTCAGGGACCAAAAACCATTCAGAGTATGGATTTTGGAACCTAAAACCCTACTATTTGGGTACTTGGACCCTCTGGGGAAGGCAACGCAAGACTCTGCGGTTTAAGCAGGGTTTCCTGTCTAGGGTTTCAGGTTTCAGGTTTAGGGGTTGGTTTCGGTTCAAGGTTTTGGGTTTAGGGCCAGGGTAGCTTCACAGGAATTTGCACGGTGGGGTTGTGCTATGTCTGTTGCATCAAGGTGGCTCTGCTTCTGTTGCATGCACATGCCTCGAGCAGCTTTCTGAAAAAAGCAAGCAGTGAGACCATGCTCGCAATCCCTTGTTTACCTCTAGACTCTAGACCACTGGATGCAACGAGTGGTGCAGAGCAGCATTTGCCACGACATTGGCCCCTAAACCCTAACACAAGCACTGCTGAGTTCAGCTAGTGACGGCCAGTGATCGTGCATGCACCAAGGCAGAAATCAGACTGCATTTCAGGAACAATGGCCGATTAGGCGACCCAGGTTAGTTAGCGACTCAGCTTCAAGCACTTTATTATGGCGGTTTAGCGAACAAGAGAGCTCAGTTTGAGAAACTGCCATGGGCAATACATCTCCAGCATTGGGGCGGCCGCCTAACCCCTAAACCCTGCACCCAAACTCCAGCCACTTATCCGTGTGCTCTTTACATAGCCTAGACCCTGTCAGCCCCTGCACTCAGGGCGGATCCCTGCTCCTAAACCCTGAACCCTAAACCCTGAACCCTGAAACTCTAAACCTCAACCCTGGGCCTTTCGATTTTTGCGTCGAAGCCTCCTTGGCCAATGGCTGCCGAGAACCCAGCTGCCACTGATGACGAATTGACGCTCGGCTTCGGGTGCAGGTCGAGGTTTGGGGATTCAGGATTTAGGGCTCGGGTTCAAGAGAACGAACTTAGGGTTCAGGCTTCTGCAATTAAGATTTGTGCTTCGGTGCGGGGTTCGGGTTCAGGATTGTGACAGGATTATTAGTTCTGTCATCCGGTTTGTACGGTACAGTGTGCAGATCTCATATTCTGAGCTTGAGACGGCTCCCTCATAGCAGTTTCAGGTAAGCCTGAAAATCCTCCGTAAGCTCCATACCTTTGGTGGGTTGATGTGGGTGGACCCAAGGTGGTAATGGAGCTATGCAGCTAGTGTCGGCGGGTCTTAGGTCTTAGGGTTCACAGCTGCAGGTTGAAACATAGTCAGAAAAGTATTTCTGTCTGTAGACTTGGCGGAAATAGAGCTCTAGACCCTAAACCCCAAGCCCTAAACCCTTTTCAAGCCTACAGTCCCCAACAGTCTTGGCCCTAAAGCATGAGCAACGAGGCGCCCTTGTGGCCCGTCTCCTGCGGCAGTACCCGTTCAAATCCTCATACCCTTAAACACGAAACTCCTAAATCTTACGCATTATTGTTATACAGCCTTCAACCCTAGTATAGGAATGCTTCATCCATAAAACGCCTTGTGGTACGGAAGCCGTACTTGTGTTGCAACCCTTGTAGAACTGGAACCCGTTTAAGGAAGGACCTCTTGAACCCGAAATCCTATGAGCCCTATAAACCATAGAGCCTGATTCTAAAGCCGCATTTCGCTTCGATCCCTAAAACCCTAAACCCTCATAAATCCTAAACCCTAAACCCTAAGCGTCCCTAAACCCTAAACCCCATTAGCCGCTCCCACTTGAGCAAAGCCGAGGTGGCCACAGGCGCGGGTGAGATGGCCGAAGCGGGGACTCGTCCTAGATCCATGTGGTGGGCCCAGAACATCGCTGGGCCTTATTGGTGCTTGTTTAGGGCTTCATATATAGCGCCATAATAACTAGAACCGGGTTTCGGGGGTATGCTATAGTACTTATGTAAGTACTGCAAAAGGATATCCTCTGCATTCGGGGTCTGGGGGGGATCAGGGTTTAGTTGGGGCTGCGTCCCTCATAGTCCTAACGATCCTCGGCGTTTTGGAGCTGGCTGGTACTCCACGTGTGGATGCAGGGTCTCATCTTAGGTTTTAAGGGTTTAGGCTGTAGGGCTTACCTGGACCCTGAAAAACCTGACTGTTGAAGGGACACTATTTTGAACAGCTCTTCAAAGAAAGAGCGATGCTAACCCACAACTCTAGACCCTAAGCCCCAAACCCCTAAACCCTAAGCCCCTAAAGCCCTCAGCCCAAACCCTAAAGCCTAAGCCTAAGCCCTGAACCAATGCCCTAATGTAGGGGCCTTAATAGTTGGAATCGGGCTTTGTGGGATCCTTAATATATTTTTAGTGCAATATACCCCCAAACTCTATATATTATTAAGGCCCCGAGAATAGTACTTAACCCTCACCCCATGACCTTCCTAGGTCTCTTCCCCTCTCTTTGGAGGGTGCAGCCTCCGATCGCCCAGCCAAAGAAGCCGAGGCATGGATATCATCTAATGTAGGCGCCTTAACAATTAGAGTAAACCCCCAAAAGTTGGAAACCGGATTAAGGACAAATGGTGCGGGGATTCCCTATACATTACTCTTAAGGATTCAGGCTACTGGGTTTCCAACTTTTAGGCTTCTACTATACAATCGGGTTTGGGGCTCCTTTATGGTATCGTTATGACAAGGAGCTCTATAGGTATTGATTGAGGCTTCTAAACACATTCCCAGATCTTCCAAAATACGTTGCTTGAGGAATATGCTTCAAGTTACACTCCTATGATGCCCTAGCTGGCCCTGGACCCGAAACCCTTGATATGGTGATTTCGGGTTTAGGGTTAGGGTTGCAGGCTTTAGAGCTGTACTATAGGGGCCTTGATAATTACCTATACTATTTTGGGGGTTCCTTGTTATAAGTAAAGTATCATGGGCCCCTAAACCCTATTCTAATTATCAAGGCCCTTATATTAATCCCAAACTCTGAACCAGAGCTCTGCCTTTCTGGACTTCCAGTTCAATCGGCGCCAAGCCGCCACGACTCGAAGCCCAAGACTCTGAAAACCCGAAATACTCGCACGCTAACTCACCGTATAGCAAGCCCATCTAAACAGCCCTAAACCCCACCTAGAGGGTCGTGGTCTTGGGTTGAGCTTCGGAGGGGTCTATCGGGGTTTATGAGGCTTATAGGCAATTCCCGGACCCCAAAAGTATGTAGAATAATGGCTTTTTATAGTTTTGTGGCAATTATTTTACCTACTTTTGGGGGTTCAGGTTTATAGGAGTTTAAGGTTTAGAGTTTCTTCCTGTTGGCTGCGTGCCCTGCCCCTTGTTTCAGGTAACTCCCACTTTTATGGCTGGGATCTGTTCTCCAGAAACCCGGAGCCTCCAAAACCCCTTAATTAAGGAATAGACCTTAAATCATATTAGGGATCCTAATATAATTTGTCGTATATTCCTTAATTAAGGGGTTTTGGACGCTTTAGAAAAGTGGTACCCTAAAACGGGGGTGTAGGGTATGACCCTACTATGGAAGCCTCGATCGCTGCCAACATTATTCCGTAGCGCTCCTTCCTATAACAATTATACTACTATCTTCAAGCAGCCCAAAACCGCCATAAACTCTACTTTTACCATAAAATTGAGGCCAACACCCGATTCTAAGGCCCTTACATTAAACCCCAAACCCCAAACCTTAAACCCTAAACCCCAAACCGCCTAAACCACCAAGAAAAAAAACAAACGAAAAGGACACCCAATCTTTATCAGGCACAAGCTCCGGAAGCTGCCTTCGAGGACGATAAGAGGGTTTCAGGGGTGCCATCTACGATGGTTTAGGGTTCAGGGTTAGGGGTTGAGGGGTTTTGGGGTTTAGCGTTCAGGATTAGGGGTTGAGGGGCTCAGGGTTAGGGGTTTAGGGTTCTGGGTTTGGGTGTCTGGCGATTTGGGTGTTTGGGTTTTTAGGGTGGAGGGGTTGAGAATTAGCAGGGGTTAGGGTTTTAGGGCTTGAGGGCTCGCAGCAATAATTACATTATGATACATTTTCGGATGTGTTTGTTGATTATATAGTGCTGTATACTTCAGTTTAGTTTCAAGTCCCACCAGTGTCAGTCTCAGACCCCATCCACAAGTCTTGCATTTCAGTGCAATCGACAATTTAGAATCTAGGGCCCTCTTTCGGGTTGAGGACCATGTTTAGGGTTGGGCCCTGATTAGGGTTTGGGGTTTAGGTTTTTGGCTAGCAGCGATGTTGCAGGACCTCCAACTGGCTGTTCCGGCGACACCCAGCGAGACGGCGGAGGTATCAGAGTAGTCTGGCCGCAATAAGGAAGCCGAGGTGAGTAAACCAGTACAAAATGCCCCAAGCATTACTTGGAGGTCCATTGGACTCAGTAAGTAAGGTTATAAGTACCTTAACTGAGGTTATAGTTACTTATAAGTATAGTTACAATATTTATAACCCTAGTTACCAAGTCCCATGAACCTGTAAGTATAAGCCCGGAACCCTAAACCCCAAAACCCTAAACGCTAATGAACCTTGAGTATAAGCCCTGAGAGCAGCATTTGTGAATGGCTATAGGCAACTAGAGCCTTTGGCGGTCGTTCGAGCCTAAGTGGCCCCCGATCAAACACCGCACCAACCCTAAACCCTAAATCTTAAGACCTAACTCACCCTAAACCCTAAACCCTAAACCCTATAAACCCTAAATCCTTCAAGCTACACCCTAAACCCTAAGCTGGGCGCTGAAATGTTTTTTGGGCCGTTGAATCCCCTGCCCCTGCTCACCAGTTACTTTGAGAGTTTTGGATGCATGGCGACCCCAAGTCCTGCGTCTTAACGCTTTTTTTTAACAAGCATGTAGAAGAAATACATATACACATGATGTTCTTATTGTTCTTATGATTTTTCGTCGAACTATTGCAACTTCTATACCGTTACTTTTAATGCAGTTATGACCCACGGGCTCCAGTTACCTAAATAGCAGGCTACGAACCACCTCTTATATACCCCAGTGACCCAAGATTTAGGTGACCCATGATTTAGGTAATCAGAGCCCTATACCCTACATCCTGGACCCTCTTCGTAGAAAAGGAGCTCGAAAAACAAACTGAACCCTAAATCTAAGGCCCTGGGAGCTTCAACGCTGCGCCGTCTACTGCCGGCCCCTGGGAATCGAAGTCTGTGGTCCGGCTCAGCAGTTTTTCATCCCCTGGGAGGCAGGCTCCGGTTTTAGGATTGCTCTAAGGGCTCATTTATGGGTTCCTGTAAGGGTTACTTTAAGAAGGGCTCTGCCAAGGGGTACGGTTCAACTACTCCTAAAAGGGTTCTGTATGGGTTTCCTATGATTAATGGGTGCTATTTATCAGGGTTTCCTATGGTTCAGGTGTGCTAGACAGACTACTATGAGGCTTCTTAAAGCGTTTCCTGTGATGAAGGGTTGCTGGAAAGACTACCATAAGTGTGCGACAAGGGTTTCCTTTGATTAAGGGTACGAGTGGGATTCGGGACTTGAGAGCTGGCTTTTGGAATTATTCCTGCTCTTGCTCTCACTATTATGGTTTTAGAATTATTACCATTATTCTTATTAGCAGGTAGCAACAGCAGGAGCAGGAGGAGGGCGGAGGAGTAGCAGCAGCAGGAGGAGGAGGGGGAGTAGTAGTAGTAGCAGTAGTAGTAGTAGTAGTAGTAGTAGTAGTAGCAGTAGCAGTAGCAGTAGCAGTAGCAGTAGCAGTAGCAGTAGTAGTAGTAGCAGAAGAAAAAAGTGGTAGTAGTAGTAGTAGTAGCAGTAGTAGTAGTAGTAGTAGCAGTAGCAGTAGCAGTAGCAGTAGCAGTAGCAGTAGTAGTAGCAGAAGAAAAAAGTGGTAGTAGTAGTAGTAGTAGTAGTAGTAGTAGTAGTAGTACTAGTAGTAGTATTGATATTAGTTTCGTTAAGGTGGTTTTAATACCCCGTAGACCGGCCAAGTGTGAGGTTTTGACACCTTTTGTCCACTTCGGCTACAACCCGCACCTGTCCTGAACACCCGATCCAAAGCCATCCTGTACTCAACCTGTAGGGTGTTGTGTCGGGTAGTTCCACCGTTGGTGCGCTGGTGACTTTCCAGAGCCGTGGAGTCTACAAGGACACGTTGATGCAGCCGTAATATGATTTGGATAGGGTTTTTGGGTATATTATACATTATATTTATATTGAGGCCCAAAATAGTATCGGCAATTATTAAGGCCATTACCCCTGGATTGAAGGCTGCGCCGCAGCTGATGGAGGGCCCCGAAACTTCGCCGGCAAGATCTTCGTCACACCCACATGCCACACGATGGAAAGCCACCGGTAGGGCTCCAGTTAGCTAAGCAGTAGGTTACTAACCACATATTCTGTACCCCATTAACCTACTATGTCGGTAACTGGAGCCCCAGGGGAAGCCAGGGTTGCTTCGGCGATTCCAAGTTTAGGGCAAAGGTTTCTTTTGGTTAATGTTGTGCTCGGAGATCTGCATTGAGAAGCGCTTGTATGCTAAATCTCGCTGTGCATGCTCCGTTGACGGCAGCAGCAGTACCAGTTCCAGCGGCACGAGTCGTGGTGTATATGTACTTCAGAAGTTAAGTCTGTATGTGTGTATTGTTTGTAGTTGTGGTCGTCGTCATCATCGTCGTCATGGCAATAGCAGCAGTAGCAAGATGTAGCAAGTGTAGTCCTTCGTAGGAGTGGCAGTGGAGGAGTCGTTGTACGATATTGGGGTGCTCAGGGCAGTGATAATTGATACTAAAACATCCTAGTGGTTATTTTGGCAGTAGTACCAGTCCTTGTCACCAACACCGCGGAGAAAGTTCCCACATGACGATTCTCTGCGGCACGGTCTCGTTGGGAGTTCAGCAATCGAATAGCCTCGTGCTTTAAACTTTAAACAATTGTGGTTCGGCTTTTTGGGGTTATGCAGTTTTGTGAACGGAACCAACGCCACTGTAGAAGAGTCCGGTTGTCGGTGAATTCACCGAAAGCCCGCACCCAGGCTATTGTCCTTCTTGCCCGCTTCTCCTTCAGCTCACGCAGCAACTGCAGTGTCGAGTTCCACTTGGCTGGAAAGGATCCGAAGGCGCTGGAGATCTTGCATCTGAGAAGACATCAGGGGGGTGTTATTCAGAAAGAGGTCACTTTGGTCGTCGTCCTTGTACTCTTGACGAAGATCCCTTTTTATGAGTAGTAAGCTTGGACTGATTGGAGCCCCTGTAACTTCTATCATGCAGTGCTAGGAGCCTGCTGATAGGATCGTGTCTCCAACCCCTGATGTAGAAGAGATCAAAGCCCTAGGAGCTGGGTTGGTCAGCTTTAACCTTTTGGGGTTCATATAATCCTACCATGATTGTAAAGGTTAACCTTTCTTGGGCTAGGGTCCAGGGTACTCGTGAACCCTAAACCCTAAACCCCTAAACCCCTAAACCCAAACCCCAAACCCCTAAACCCTAACCCCTAAACCCCGACACCCCTAAACCAAAGCAGACGAGGCAAGAGGTGACCCACAAGCAGCAGTTCATCCGCGAGGCCTTGTCCGTGCCCTCGAGCTGCTCCTCCGAGGAAGCTGTTGCCATTGAGATGTCTAGTGGAGAGGTACCGCCGGAGCGAGATACGGAGTGCCCGCCTATCTCACTGAGCCATCGGGAGATTCTTTATCTGGGGGAAGCTGCCAAAATGACTCAAAGCAGACTCCAAACTCCTCGAGCACCGCCTCGCATGCAGCAGGACTTCTTGTCTCCCGTGGCCAGTCCGCCACCGACTTTCGGTATGGAGCTGTCTAGGGACGTGCTGTCAGTACTTACCACGGAGGTGAATGTGCCCATACCATTATCCCTGGAACATGCATGGCTGCACTTACCGCCGAGCTGCCCGCGATTCCATCGCTGCACAGTATCTGTGGACAAGTTGGGTCTGGTAGTGCAGCCTTTGTCCAAGAGCTGCAAGCGCTTCCGTGCAGCCCAGCGCCACGTGACCGGCCTCTACGTGCTGCCTACGGAGTCTCTGGGCTTTCCGCTCTCTGCCATCCTCAACATCGACCAGGCCGATTTTTAGGGTTTAGGCTTTAGGGCCGAGTCTCAGAGAAATCTGAACCCGAGAACAAACAAGACAACACTATGAGAACCTAAAGCAAGCGCAACATACCAACAAGCTACTATGAACGGACATGCGCAGTAAAACTGCCGTAGCACTTCTTACTGCTTCAACAGGAGGCAAGTGACTTCGTTTGCAGCAGCGAAACCAACACATCACCGCCGCCGCCAGCACCAGGACCAGCACCAGCACCAGCAGCAGCAGCAGCAACACTAGCACTGACACGGTTGATACCAGCTGTTTCAACACGACATTGATATTAGTATCATTGTAGCTATGGGCAGCATTGCCTCTTTGCTGATATTACTTACATGGTGTTGCGCGCACCCACCAAGTATCATTGGCACCATTGCGTTTTAAACCTGAAGCAAACATTGTTAGTGTATACCACAGCCATATATACCAGCTACACCTCCAAAACCGAGACAGTTGTGGGCCGCATGACGTATCGCAATGATTCCGATTGGTACTGTATTGTCCTTGCTCTAGACATGAACACCAGTATTCCACTATCAACCGTGTCCCCAGGGCTCCAAGTTCCCCCATAACCATATATCTCTCCAAAATCCTAACCTACATACCTACTATCTTAAACCCAAGTACCTAATTATTGGGTCCTCTGGACCCTTCGGGTGTTGCTTACTACTCAGACTTTTGATCGGACTCGCCATGTGAGCAGGGCGATGTATGTGTATGTGTACACAATAGGGGCCTAAATAAATACCAATACTATTTTTGGGGGGGGTTCCTTGTTATAATTATCGTATAATGGGCCCCAAAACCCTATTCTAATTATTAAGGCCCCGGTATTAATCTCGTTTGGGGGGGGGGGGCATTGGTCCAGAATCGTTTCACGCGAAGCCCCAGAAGCCTCGTGCAACGCAGAAGCCAACCCTGAATCTCTAGACAAGCAGTCCCAGAACCCAGCGAAGAAAAAAGAGCCACTCCTAAACATAAGCTCTTCATGGTGGCCTGCCCTTACAGTAACCCCTCAACCCTAAACCCTACCCCCTAAACTTCAAACCCTAAACATCCCTAAACCCTAAACCCCAACCCTCACCCTAAGGCTCTAAGGACTCATATTTCAAGGCTTTGGGGCCGAAAGGCCATATCACATAAGGCTGTCGGGCCGTTTTGAGTCTTAGGGTTAAAGAAGCCCTCAAGACCAGGCCCCTGACTTCGCAGATTCGCTGCTCGCCATCGCTGCCGGTGCTTCGGAAGCTCCGGGTCGACCTGCCGACCCGGTCGGGGCCGGCAGCCTCAGAGGGTTTAGGGTTAAGGGGTTAGGGGGTTAGGGTTTGGGGTTTAGGGTTCAGGGTTTAGGGTTCAGGGTTTGGGGTTTAGGGTTCGGGGTTTAGGGATTAGTATGGCAGCCTCAGAGTAGAGTTTTGCGGGCCATTATCCTATACTTATGGTTTAGGGCTTAGTTAAGCAGCCTCAGAAGGTTTAGGGTTCAGGGGTTGCGGTTTAGGGGTCAGGGTTTAGGGTTTAGGTTTTAGGGCTTAGTAAGGCAGCCTCAGAGGGTTTACCTGGAATAACCACTGTACCTTTTAAAAAAAGGCAATGACCCTAAAAGAATGATGCATTTGCGCTTCTTCGGAAAGCCTCAGAGGCTTTCGTGGTTAGGGCTCAGCTGGGGGGGCTCAGGGGCTGGGGGCTTATTATGGGTTTGGGGTTTGAAGCTCCTTTAATGTGCTCTTGTACGGATATCAAGCGAAGCCAAGCATGAGGGTTTGGGCTCTTTTTGACAGCAGCCTGAATGAAGGGTTTTGTAACTAGGTGCCCCAGTAGTACCGTTTTACCCTTGTTATTGTTGGGTTCCCTAAAACCGAATAGTAGGAAAAAGGATACCCTTATTATTAAGGGCCTACTGGGGAACCTAGGTAAGGAGGAAGATGTAGGGTTGAGGATTGAGTCGGATTGGAGGATGAAAAAACAGCAAGTTTGTTATTGAGGCTTTACTTTGGAGTTGAGGCTTTGGGGTTAAAGTTAAAGGTCCTAAACCCTAAACCCTTCACATACATCGTATACCTCGTGTCCGAGCGTTACAAGTTTACATTCATGATAACTCCAGGTAGACCCTAAACCCTAAACCCTAAACCGGAGTAAGTTGGGTAGCCAAAGCCCAGCACGGCTTCCTCTCGCTGGAATCTGCAGGTTTTCAGGTCCTTTCGCAAGCCCACGATGAGCCCAGCACGCTTTGTGGGCATGTCAGCTTGCTCTTGTTGACTTGCTGTGGGTAGGGCTGGAGTATGTGCATGAAGTCCTATTAAGTTTGCGCTACCCGAAACTGTCAGATGAAACCCAACATCCTCAAGCCCGAAGCCTAGGTAAAGCCTAAGCCCCAGATGCAAAGCCGCCCGTTCCTTTCGAAGGGAGCGGTTTTGCAATAACTTTGTTGCTGAGCTCTACCCCTGAACCCTAAACCCGAAGAGTTTTCGATCGTCTTGCGAGCCCCAGGTTTTCACAGCACAAGTTGATGTTTCTTGAAATTCAGCCAAGCGCGAAATCCAAACTAAGCCCCTAATCCAGAAAGAAGCCGAAGCCCTAAGCCTACCTTAACCGCAGGCCCAAACCGACACCCTAAAACTTGCGAACCGAGACTCTGAACCCTAAACCGAAGCCCTAAATCCCAAACCGAAGGAAGCCTTAGGGAACCTCCGAGAAACATCGATAGTTAAAGGTTCATGGGGCCTAAGCTCAGTAACTAGGTTATAAATACAGTAACTATACCTATCGTTAATTAGAACCCAGTAGAGGTACTTATAACTGTACTTACTAAGTCCCATGATCCTCCAAGTAGACCCTAAAGCCTAAACCCCCATAGATTCCTCTAGGGACCCCCTTAAGGAACCCGACTTCCTAAGTCCCATGATCCTCCAAGTAGAGGCCGGACTGCGCCGGTACTACGCCCCCCTGGCGCGGCGCATCTTCCACCGGCGGAACACAAGCAAAGAGGGCCAGGAGACATGTGGGTGTTTCAGGAAATGGGGTCGCAATATAGAACCATAAATAAGGGCATACTTGTTATAAGAATGCCGTGAAGAGATGGATTCAGGGTTCAGGGCTTTGGGTGAGAGGTTTAGGGTTCAGGTTTCGGGGATGTGGGATTCGGGGCTTGGGAGCGCATTGCTTCGGAATGTGGGGTAAGAGAGGGCTTTGGACTTTTCTGGGGGTTTCCGAAAATTAGGGGGTACCTTAGTTTGCGGTCCTTGTAATAAGGATCCTACTATTTACTATTTAGGGTACTATATTATGGTCCCCTATTTGCGGAAACTCCCATATCTCAGTTGCAGGGATGGACATGAGAGCTCATGCGCACAATCTACAAATGCCACAGTCGCGGATGTCTTTTAGAAGGCGCTTGGCATGAACCCAGCCTCGTGAGAATGTCGTAAAGCCCAAAACCTGCTTTAGGCTTGTTTATTCATGGCGTCATCGTAAAATCATTAAAACAAGTGCTTCTTTCTTATTCCTTACTTTTTTTTCAGGACTTCCCGGTAAAACCCACGAAAAGAGGGTGCTTCGTTTTTCAGGTTTGATACGAAGAAGCCACAGATCGGCGCAGGAGGGCCAAACACAGGGCAGCCTCCCAGACCTCGAGCAGGCGGAGACGCCACCCCCGGAGGCGAGGAGAGGGCCCAAGGTCCCCAAGGCTCCGGTGTAGGGTTTTAAGGCTCCGGTGGGGTTTGCGGGTTTAGGGGTTTAGGGTCTAGGGGTTTAGGGTTAGGGGTTAAGGGTTTTGGGGTAAGGCTCCATGTACCCATATTACGTAGATACTTAGGACTTCGAACGGGGTTTCAAACGGGGTTCTATACAGCCCATATAGTATAATCTTGGGACGTAAAGGGGGTTGTTGAAGGTGTTCACCCTGTCTCATAGCGGAGGACACGCAGTTTTCTATGGCTGGGCGCAGTGCGGAGCTTCAACTAAGAGGAACAAACGACACAGGGAAAAAACGGCCTGAAGACACTAGCAACACTGTATACACTTTACACTGCTAGCGTACATTATTTACACATGGCTCAAGAGGTTTACCTTGCGCAGCCTTCCTCTACGAACCGAAGCATAACAGTGCACAAACACTTGCAGACTACAGGTACCTAGCAGCTATACAAAAGCCCTGAAATCTAGCCACAACTGCAGACTGAAAGCGATGATCACTGACATGCTGGAGCATTTTCAACACTCCTCCTTGGCTCGCTCGTCAGGGTGACGCCAAAAGCTGCTTATCTACAGCGTGTTATCTTTGCCTGACCTCGAACCTTCTGACACCTCAGCGTGTTTAGAGACCTTGGCGGTGGCAGTCTCTGCAGATGCGACACAAGTTGCGGGTAGTTAAGGGTGTATTACGCCTTAAGCCCCAACAGGTCTGATCTAGAGGCCAGCTGGGTGATCAGTCCAGTTTGCCTTCTTGCATGACGAAACAAAACTTTCTCGAGGATATCCAAGACTGTACATACAAGTGCACTCAGGGTACAAAACTAGGGTTTCGGGTGGCCTGGCTGGTTTACCCCCAGCACACAAGCGAGTGCTACAGGCCTTCTGCACACAGGTTCGGGACTACGACTACCTATTAATTCAGGTCACCTAAACCAGTTAAGGTCTTACAGGGGACCGGCTTTGGCTGCTGCAGGAGCAAGCTCATCACGACAGCTCCTCCTGGGCTTGTACCTCTGAATTAACACAGGGCCAAGTGCACATATGCTCTCGTTGACTTGAGCGGCACTACCTTCTTTGCAAAACAGCGTGGCTGAGGCAAAAGGCTTCAACACACGGCCTATATTAGGATTGCTGCATTCCCTCTAAACTGCACCATCATTTGAGCACGGACCTGATGCATCAAACAACTGACTGGTTGGCAGCGTGGCAACTGCCTGACAAATGCTTTGAAGAACCTGGGGCGAAACAGTTGTTGAGTCTAGCGTTGGGGCACTTGGCAGTGCGAGTTGAGGCTGCGATGATGACTGCTCCTCTGGGTTGAAGACTGGAGGGAATGACGAAAAGCTTGAGGACCTGAAGCGTGCGAAACGTGCTTTGCAGCCTGCACGACCTGAAGCGCAGCCTGAAACACAGTCGGCGGCACTTGCAGCGAGGTTCTGAGAAAGCGCTTAGCCAGCGACAGTTGCGCAAGCCTGATTCAGCCACGGACGCTCCTTCGGCTGTAAAGCTTTCGCGTGATTGACTTCGCTGGTACAATCGGCAATCGCTGCATGGACTGCGGTATGTGCCCTCCTGACGCATCCATCCTTTCAACGGGCTTAGCTTCAATCACCAGCCAAGTTCTTGCACAGCACGAAGAAGCTAAAAGTCTCGCACGTTCATGATTCGCTCCATGTTGAATATGGATGGCCAACCAACTGTAGAGGCCGTGTTGGAGTATCATCATCACTTGCTTGGTGAAATGGAGGCGCTAGCTAGCTCAGGGTTGCTTCAGGGTGGGGTATCTTTGCAACACGCGTCGGGTGAGCAGCAAGGATCAAACAACTCACAGAGCCACTATCACCAAACCCACTAAAGTCAACCTCCCTAGGCCACCTGCTGCAACACCGTAGCCTCGACCTCACCAGCCTGCTGAGACCGAATCCTCAAGAGTTCGGCCTCAGCACCACCGGCTCTCTCTTGTTCAGCTCGCAGTTGCTGCTTCAACCCATCAAGCTGTCGCGCTACTTCTGCCTGAATCGCATCATGCGGAATAAACGAGGACTCGGTGTGCGGATGCCTGTCTGGAGACCCGTCGTTTGCTCCATGGCAGCAAGCTGCTGCGCATTGGCACCAGTGAACAAAGGCACTTGACCTTCATCTTGCAGGATGCGGCCTCCTCTCTCGCGGGGCTGTGGTGGTCGCGACTGCCTTGGAGGAGAAGTTAGTGGACTGGGTGCCCACGCTTGCGGCATTGGCTGTACGTTCGCCGCGCCACCAAACAGAGACTGCACTCTTCCTAGCCAGTGACTAGCAAAAGCCTGAGCCCTAGTCTGCATGACCGCGGACGCCCCGTACACCGTCGATCTGGGCGTTTCAAAGCCCTCAGCACTACTTCCAGGATTCGCTGCAAATGGGACGCCTGCGGCAACATTGATCTGAGCGCTAGCCATCCCACTTTCGGTGGCCACACTGAAACCCTGAGTCACCGCAGTTGCATCTCCATGCACCCCACTCGCATCAGCGACCTCCGCGGTAGATACTGCTCCATACGCAACGCCAGCTGTACCCAAGCCTCCGACCTGACCTACTGTTCCATCGCCTCCTGTCCTACCGACTGCTGAAACTCTCGGTCCGACCACTTGGCCGGCTGCATCAACAGCTTCTTGTGGCAGCTGAGGGGATGGCACTGGACCAGCTGTGGAAGCCGATGGCCCCGACGACGCATCCATCATAGTTTGCTGGATTCCATCCCCAATAGGCTGCGCAAGCCCAGAGGGCGATGGTACCCCAACTCCAGTGTTTGTACCATTCACAATAGTTTGCGATGCATCCCCGCCTCTCTGCACACCAGGCTGAGAGGCCGGAGAAGGCACCGCTCCGGTTGCTTCTGGCCCGGGCGTTGGACTCATCACCTGTTGAAGGTGTCACCCTGTCTCATAGCGAAGGACACGCAGTTTTCTATGGCTGGGCGCAGTGCGGAGCTTCAACTAAGACGAACAAACGACACAGGGAAAGAACGGCCTGAAGACACTAGCAGCACTGTATACACTTTACACTGCTAGCGTACATGATTTACACATGGCTCAAGAGGTTTACCTTGCGTAGCCTTCCTCTACGAGCCGAAGCATAACAGTGCACAAACGCTTGCAGACTACAGGTACCTAGCAGCTATACATGGGGGGCTGCCCCCGTCCTATAACACACACCACAACCAGGAGCACCAGAAAAGCACAACTGAAATCATGTAGGTTCACTCAAAGCTGGAATCTGAAATGCACCGGCACTTCAACACTGGTTGGAAAAACCTGACTGCTTCACACTTTGGAAGCGCAAAGCCTTCGTCTTGAAAGAAACTTGGCAGCCTGTTGTGTCCGCAGCTGAATTGGCCTACCCCTAAAAAGAAACACCAGACCAAAAGACCCAAACTCTGAGACCTGAAATGAGCTACAGTCCAACACTATAGGCTCTAGGGAAGGGCAGGGGGGGGGGGGCTTCCTGGGCCACCTGGGCCACCTGTTCATTTCAGCAGCAAAACCAACGGTTTTCAGTTTCTCAAAAATCGAATCTGAATCTAGTTTGGCTAATTTTTTTCCAGTTCAGTTGTGTTTTTTTCTTGATTCAGTTGTGCTTTTTTTGTGATTCAGTTGTGTTTTTTTTTGCGATTCAGTTGTGTTTTTTTGCGATTCAATTGTTTTTTTGTGCTTTTGTTTATGCTCTTTTTCTGATTCAGTTGTGTTTTTTTCTAATTCAGTTGTGTGCTTTTGGTTGTGCTTTTTACAAAAGGAAACCAGCTTAACTGTTTCCGACACAGACAGTTTTGAAGTTTGTGTTTCTTTTGTGCTCAAAACCTTGTCTCAGTTGTGTTTTTTTGTAGTTCAGTTGTGTTTTTGTTGCAATTCAGTTGTGTTTTTTTACTGTTTTTGTTTGTGATCCTTTTTTGATTTCAGTTGTGCTTCTTTTGTAATTCAGTTGTGTTTTTGCAATTCAGTTGTGCAGGTTTTCGCCGACTCCGAAAGTTCCTTTGGATCTCAATCAGAAAAGCCTAGTTTCAGTTGTGCTTTCCTGGTGCTAGTCCCTGTTTCCAGTTGTGTTTTTCTGGTGCTCCCTGCCGCTGGCTCCAGTTTCCAGTAGTGCAAATCTGCTGCTCCAGTGGTGCTCGCCTTCAAGCACTGGAAGCACTGGATCGGCCCACGACAAGAGCGTCTCGTACCCAACTGTCTGAAGCATTGAGCTGGGTTTACTTCGCACTTGCGCAACTGCAACCATAAGGCGGACATAGGGGGAGAGGAGGGGGAAGGGGAGGCGAGGGGAAGGAAATCTGCAAAAGGCATTTCTAGTTTAGAGCTTGTCCTGTTGGTGATCTGAACTTGACAAAAGTAGTTGTGCTTTTTTGGGTGTGTGATTTATACAAAACGGATTATTCCTGTGTTGTAGGACGGGGGCAGCCCCCCAGCTATACAAGGGCTCTGAAAGCTGGCCACAACTGCGGACTTCCAACGCTGATCATTGACATGCTGGAGCGTTCTCAACAGGGGTCCTATATAGGTATACTTTAGGCTGCAGTTGCACGGTTGGAGCGTTTAGGGTTTACCAGGATCAGACCCCCGAAGTGCACCTTCATGGAGCCCTTTGTTGCTGTCCTTCGTAAAGGGCCTGTAGGATGTAATAGTGCGTAATTGGGGGGTCTAGGTAGGGTTCAGTTTCGGTTTAGGGTGTTGGGTTTAAGATTTTCGTAATTTATAATAGTACCCCCGTGTAGTCCCAATATAAGTAAACCCCAGTGACAAATATTCAGGCCTCTGTTGCTTTCGCTGCAGGACCGCCAACACACCCCTGAAACCCCTAAACCTCAAGCCCTAAAGCCCTAAAGCTTAAACCCGCCAGAAGAGGCGTCGACCTTCGTAGCTGTTACCTTGCGGGCTTCCGTGGCGGGCAAGCCGGCCGGACAGGACGGGGCTCTTGGATTCTCCGGGGTTTGCGGTTTAGGGCGTTTGGTTTGTAGTGTTTCATAGTATATTCTAGTATATTGTCGGATTTGGGGGTGCCGATAAAGGGGTATTGCAAGGTCACTATACGGGTCACTGCAGGGGTTGTGACTATAGAGGTTGGTTGTTAGAAGGGGTTGAAGGTGCGGCGTTTCGGGATGGGGTCCGGATTTAGGATGTAGGATTGTGTTCCCGACAATCTGACACGCTAAGCTGTCAACCCTAATTCTATTTCAAGCCCCAAAACGAAGAAAGAGCCTAAACCCTGCGAGGTCTTACACCCCAAACCCTAACCCCGAAACCTAAACCGCTTTCTTGACTTTCAGTGCAGTTAGGAGCGACTGCCCCCGTACATGCGGCTGCACGGTGACACTCGCGGGGACCCCGGCTTGGCATCGAGGATTTATGCTTAAGTTTGTTGTTTTGTTGTTCTTTGCTTAGGTTTATGTCATGTTTCTCAATTTGGGCTTGGGGTTTGGGGCTTTAAGTGTTTAGACTCTCATGCCTCGAAACCCTTAAACTCTCAAGCATTGAGCCACCCTAATGCTTGCACAATTCAATGGGTTTGGCCTTGGCCACTTCTCTAGGAAGAGGAGCTATACAGAAAGCCACTCTGCCAACAGAACTCAGTCTTTTGCATTTGTGTTTCTGGGCCTCAAGAGCACAGATGCAAAAGACTGAGTTTTGTTGGGAGGTTGGTTTGGACTCTGAAACGAAACTCCTGATCCCTACACCTAATTAACCAGGCTCGTCCTCCGGGACTCCTTTTTGCTGCATTGGAGGCAAAGGAAGGTAGATGCTCTCAAACAAACAAGTTAATGTCACACTTTGGACCCGAACGCCGGCCAGCCCCTCAATTACCTAAAGCCGCATTCTCAGGACGGACAACAACAGCGAACGCTTACGTTCTAAGCGTTGGAACCCTAGACCCCGAGCCCTAAACTATACCCTTGTTTGAGGTCCCCCAATCAAAATGTACCTGGCCCTTTACAAGGAGGACGAGGCCGGCCCAGTGTGGCACTATGCTTTCTGGATTTGGGAGCTTGAGTCATTGTTGACTTAACAGATTTTAGGCGAAGGGTCCTGGCGTTCAAGAACGAATCCGGACACTTGGAACCACGCCACACCGAGATCCGAACAGTCTGACATGGTTCTTTGGGTCCGAAAGCTTGAATATTAAGGAGGCCTCAGAGCCCAAGCCCCCAGCCTTAACACCCCTTATAGAGCCTGATATCATAGAGTTTGAAACCATAGAACTCTGATCTTTGAGGACGACATGTATCCGGGGAAGGCTCAATAACGAAACAGGTTGCATAGTGTAAGGTTAGAAGGCCCGCATGTTTGATCTTCTAACAAAGGGATCAGAGTAATGGCTAGTAGCAGTATCCCGTCATAGTCCGCATATATGCACATACGTACCCTTCAAAAGACCCCAAGTCCTTCTCTGATTATTGAGGCCTCTCTAAAGCAAGCCCTGAGCCCCAGAGTTGTGCCCCAAAGCCGCGAATCGGCCAACCTACGGCTTTCAGAGTTTTAAAGTGTTTGTGTGTTTTTGTTTGTTTTTTTTGGTGGTGGGGGTTTAAGGTTTATATTACAACAAGCAGGCAGGCAGCATCGACCCCCCCCCCCCATGCGCATTTTGATAGGCATATGCATATACATACTATAGGGGTCTCAACAACTAGTATTCTAATAGTAGGGTTCCATAAAATTTTGATGAATTTGCAATATTGTAAGTCAGTGTTGTGATAGTACAACTCTCAGGGTGGAGAGTTATATTTCGCCTTTTTTTTTTCTTGGCCCTTTTTTTTTTTCTCTCTCTCGCGGGCTGCGGGGCGGTTTCCGCGGGCTGCAAGGCGGCACCGCTGAGTGGCATGGGAACCTGGAGAGCTGAAGGAAGCCTTAAAACTTCGAAACCGAAACCCCGGAGGGAACGGTCACGCAGCTCGGAGATATGAGGTTTGCACGACAGATAGATGGTATATACATTACATACTGGTAGATGTGCTTTATATATGTATGTATGTATGCATGCATGTACGTGTGTATGCATGTAGGTGTGTGTGTGTATATATATATATATATAAATAAACCAAAAGGCACAACAAGACAGAAAACGAAAGCGAGCAACAACAAGCAAAGAAATCAACAACAAACCGAGCGTGAAGAAAAGGCATGAAACACAAAGCCACAAGCAAAGAAAGCAACAAGAAGCGGGGCGCAAAGAAACAACAGAAAAACAAAAGCAAGAAGCAAAGAAAGCGACTAAAAGCGGAGCGACAAGCAAAAGCAGAAAACAAAAAGCAAGAAGCAAAGAAAGCGACAAAAAGCGGAGCGCCTCCCCTGGTTCCTTCCATTTCCGCTCTTCTCTCCTTCCTTCCTTGCTTCCTCCCTTCCTTCCTCCCTGCCTTCCTTCCTGCCTTGCGTCCTCCCTGCTTTCTTTCCTTCCTTCCTTCCTTCCTTCCTCCCCCCCCACCCCCCGGGAACAAAAAAAAGGGCTAAAAAAAAAAAGGCTGAAAAAAATAGGGGCCCCAACTCTCACGAAACCCCAGGCCTGTGTAACAAGTTTCCTGTACTATGGTTACTTTAAAGGCCTAGTCAGGAAGGAAACTGACCCAACACATGAGGGTGGTTGTCAAAATTAAGGTCCCTTTTTGGGTAGCCGTACTATATTAGGGACCCAAAAACCCCATGTGAAGGTGAGCTTCTGGGTTCATGTCCATGTTGCAGGCTTTGGCGCTGATCTCTTCCGTCCTGGCATTCAAGTCGTGACTGGGAATCAAGAATTCCAAAGTGTGAGAGTCTAAGGATTCGTGGGTGCAGCTTCTTGCTTCGATGTTGCTGGTCACAGTCCCTAAACCCTAAACCCTAAACCCTAAACCCTAATGTGCTGTTGATTTCGGGAGCCCGGTTTTCACGCGCTTGGGTAGGATCGTCTGGCTTTGAGCCGAACGGATCTCCCAGAGGCTCACATCGCTTTTTCTCGAGTCCATGGTTCTTGAATGCGGCTTTTGGGAACTCAGCTTTCCTTTAAGGTGTCTATCGGGGAAGGTCCAAATGCCCAAATGGTAAGCCGTAGGGTCTTGCATGTTTAGCTTTCTGCAGGGGTGCCGTGACGTTTCAGCTGGATGAGTTTCGAAGATATTTCTGTCGTGTTTTTGCTGGTGCGGATTCCACAAAAGTGTGCAGGAACTGGGGTGTGGTACCATCTAAAGCTCCGAACTAGACCATACTTGCAGGATCATGGGACTTCGTAGAAAGGGTCATAAATGAGGTAACTATAGTTATACTTACTTATAACTCTAATTAAGCTATTTATAAGCCTACTCTCATGATCCTCCAAGTAACATGCCACCAGGCCTGGCAACTTTCTCAGGCTCGGGTTTTTCGGTAGCGAGAGGTGCAGGGTTGGTTGAAACATCGCCTCAGGGAACGCTGATGGCTTTTATTGGCCCTAAACCCTGATCCCTAAACCCATGTTAAGGAAATACCTTAAACCCTGACCCTTACACCCACGTCAAGGGTTCAGGGCCCTTAAATGTAGTTATACATGGGCTACTCGGAATAGCGTCGGGGGGATACTATACTGTAGTCTTATAGGGACCTGCTGGGAACTGCTAAACCCAAAACCCAAGTTCAGGTGAGGGCCACAAACTTTCTTAGTTCAATCGCCAAAACAAGCGGCGGAGTACCCAAAACCTTGGAACTTTTTTCGGCTTTAGGGTAGGGTTTAGGGTTTAGGGTAGGCTTTAGTGTGGGCTTTAGGGTTTAGGGCTGGTGGGTTGTATAGAAGAATGAAGCCCGTGTGTCGCGCAGTCGCGCGATGTTGTTTGAGGAGGGGTGAGGAGCGGGAGCGGGGCGGTGAAGCCTAGCGTGTATGGTTTCCGTGGATGACGAGGTATCAGCTGTCCACTGCTTTGACTAGCATGGTCTACAAGTTCAAGGCAATGTCGCAGAGGCCCGGCATCCTTCCCTTCCTGCTAATAAGATACAAGTACACAAAAACCTGACGACTGAAGAGAAAACACGTTATATGGAAGCTGGAATAATTAGCGATGTTTTTCTTGAGGGTCCCACAGACCAAAGGTTTCAGAGGAATTCGACAGCTATCGTATGCGTCCGGCAGCTTAGTGTACGTGGAGACTGCGACGCCATATTGCATGGGGTGAGGTGTAAGGAGGTTTGCAGTGGCTTACAGCTTTTTATGCCAGCAGTTGTCGCAACAACAAGCAGCAACAGCAGCAGTCATAATACCAGGAACAATCATACTACCCCCGGACAACTATTGTTTTTCGGCACTCTAGTATAATTTATTCAACAAGCTTGTACACTTTAGTTACAGAAAGGGAGTCGTCCTGGATTCAGAGGATGTGTTGAGTTTGCCTTGCTTTCTCATGGGCGGACGTTGATAAACAAAGGACTGCGCTTTCAATGCTACCTCTTCTTGGCGTTAAGATACCGATACCGGAAACCTTTACGGCCACACCCTAAGCCAGACCCTAAACCCTAAACCCCAAAAGAGTCTTCCCTTGCGGCGCTCGAAACCCAGGACAGTACTGTCCTTAGCAACCCGGAGCTTCTGCAGCTGAGTCTCAGAGTCTCGGAATTATACATACCCTACCTTAACCCTGAAGAACCTACCTTTTTAGGGCTCCTCATTATGATTTCCTTATATAAGTCTTTAAAAAGGTAAGTTCTTCAGGGTTAAGGTAAGGCTCCTCGTACCCATATAATGGCATAGACTTTGGCCAAAGGTACCTCTATAGGAACCTCTTTAAGGCCATTAAGGCCTAAGTATATACCATATGGTTGGTTGTCAAAATTATGGTCCCTTTTTGGGTACCCTAAATATTAGGTGCCGTATTATAATAAGGACCCAAAAAGGGACCCTAATATTGGCAACCACCCAAAAATGGGTACATGGAGCCTTAGGGCTGGGAGCTTCTGCTAGAGGCTTCATAAAAGCCACCGCGACAGCTGTCGATCCTAGCTACTATCTCAATGTGGGCTTAGGGTTTAAGGTTTAGGGTTTAGGGGATGCTATACCCCTTAAACCCCAAACAGGCAACCCTCAACCCTGAGCACTAGATGACTAGATGTTAATAGTTAAACCCTGGAAGACTGGAAGTCCTCACTGAGGAGTCCTCAACCGACAACCCATAAGCCCCATGTAGGGGCCTTAGTAATTAGAATAGGGTTTTGGGGGATATTATACTATAATTATAGTGAGGAACCCCCAAAACTCTATTCTAATTCTTAAGGACCCTATACTATAGAACCCGACTATAGATCCCTTTAAGGAACCCTTTAAAGGGAACATTAAGCCTCCAGAAGCCTCAAAGCATGCGACGCAGTCGTCTCGCAGGCAGCAGAACTTGGAGCAGATCGATGAGGCCTTTTTTAGTTTAGGGTTTAGGGTTTAGCGGGCCTATAGCCAGAAAAAAGTCACCTTCTTGCTTAGAGACCCGCATAAGGAAAAAGGAAAGCCACACCTCTGGGTCTTATTGGGTGTAGGCTTGGGTTCAGAGTAAGGTGTTTAGGCTTTCTCAGTTTATAGGCTTACAGTTACAGGCATTCCGTGCCTTCAGGGTTTGTGGTAGAGGCTATGCCGTAAATCCTAAACCTCTGAGTTTGTGGGCGACGCCTCAAGCTTAAGGTTATGTTGGGCTGGGGTGGCTCAGGCTTATGAGTCGAGGGCTGTCTGGGTGTCGGGTGTTACGTAGGGTTTTGGGGCGTCGACGGCTCTTGGGGCTTGGCCTCTAGTCCTGGATGTAGACGCATCGTTACACTCTCAAGAGGTACCCGAAGGCTTACAGATTTTATGATAGGCTTGCTATTGAGACCGTGAATACCCCAGATTCGCAATGAAAAGCTCGGGAACTGATGCCGTTCTCTGTGATTCGTCATGATATGCGCCAATACAGTCCGTGTGTAGTTATACTATACATTACTAAAGTGTATCCCGAAGCCCTGATGCAACTGCGGCCCCTACATATTACCCTGCGACGCTGTGCGGCTAATATAGCTGATGCAGCTGTCATACCATAGGGGTCTAGCCAACTCGCAGCAACACAATTTCCTTATATCCAACTATTCGGGCCCTTAGCTCCATCCCTAAAGTACCCATAATATAGGAACCCCTTTACGGCCAAAATATCCTTAGGAACCTGAAGCCTGAGGGTAAACTGCTTACAAGGGCGGGTTCCTTCAGCTTCTCAGCGACTGAAACTAAGCTTTCGATGGGTGGCTGAACCTCAGCACCTTAAATCCTAAATTTCAACCCCCACACCTCAACCCATACAGCTCTGAAGACGCTAAAAAGCCCCACGTCCCTTTGTAGTAACTGTTTCAATAGCCCGTTAAGAACCTTGAGAACCCCTGGCCTTATCAAACTTTGGACAGGTCCCAGCCCCTGCCCTGCCGCGCCGGGAAAGTTCTGGCCCGGTACCGAGGCCTCCACAACCTAGGGGTTTCAATAAAGGGTGTTGTAGGGTCTTTAATGTGTTCATAGGACTCAAAGGGTTTAGGGTTTAGGGTTTAGGGTGTTTTTAATGTGTTCATAGGACCCTGTGATCAAGTTCTATAAGGCCTTCTTGAATGGGTTCCTGTATCATGGTTTTATCTGGCTTGTGGTCCTGGGGTCGCAGGCCTCTGCGAGGTTGAAAATCGGGCTTGAGGGCTTTGGAGCTCAGGGTTCTGGCCCTTGAATCCTACACCCTAAACAGTAAAAAAAAAGACGGAACATATCATCATTGTATCAATCCTGGGAGCAACAGTGCCCTTGAAAAACTCGCTTGTCCCGCTGCACTGGGGTCTCGAATGGCATTGTTGTTGCCTTTTATGGTTTGGGGTCTGGGACTTAACGCGGGTTTAGAGAAGAAGCTTGTAAGCTGTGTTGCAGATTGAAGTTTACTAGGGATGGAAGTATCGGTCATGAGTACTGATAGAACCCCACCCCCACATAGCACTCGTGTATATAGTTCAAGCAGGCTCTAGCCCATAATGCCTTAATGGCATCACAAGAACCCTACACCCTATGAGAGGCAGGGTTAAGTTGAAGGTTTCGGGCAATGGGTTTCGATCTGAGGGTGATGGGTTCAGGGTACATGGCCTTGCCCTTAGTTTGGCGAGCAGGTCAAGCGTAAACCGTTTAGGATACAGGGCTCGGAGTTTAGAGAGCTTGGGTTTAATATAGGGGCCTACAGAGTTACCAATACTATGTTGGGGGGTTCCTTATTATAGTTATAGTATAATGGGCCCCAAAGCCCTATTCTAATTATTTAACCCCGCTTGTGAGCAGCCGGCGAGATCCGCGTTTTAGGGTTTGGGGTTTGGGGGTTTAGGGTTTAAGGTTCTTAGGGGTTTAGGGTTTTAGGGTTTTGGGGTTTTAGGGTTTTGGGTTCGACCACTCCAGGCTTCCCTTTTCGGACTTTCAATGGCGAAGGAAGCTGCCATTTAGAGGTTAAGGGTTAATTACTATAGGGGCCTATATAGTTAAATTATGGGGGTTCCTTATTATAACTACTATAGTATATTATACCCCAAAACCCTATTCTAATTATTAAGGCCCGTACATTAGGGTCTCAGTGTAGGTTAGGTTCGGGTTCAAGCCGCAAGCTCCGAGCCGCACAGTCAGCCACGCATCATCACCAGCGACGACGGGGAGGTGTTCTGGTACGTCCCGAGACAGGACTGCCTTTTCTTCGATCTGTGGGGTTAGGGTTCAGATCTACTTCCGCCCGCATCAAACAATCACTCACTCAGTCAGTCAATCAATCAAGCATACAGTCAATCAATCAAGCAATCAAACAATAAAGCAATCAATCAATCAATCAATCAACAAATACATGCATGCATACATGCATGGATGCATGCATCTGCTTGTGGCAGGATGGTCCCCATCCCTCCGGCGCAAACCCACCATCCAGGACAACGAGGCTTCAGTGTCTGGATGTGTTTTTTCTTTCATTGGGATGCTCTAACCCTAGACTCTGCTAAAGAATAGCGAAGCCCCAGAATTGAGCAAGCAGAATCATAACGAGCCCTAGCCGGCGAAGTAAATGCCCAAGCCAGGCTTGGTGGGATTTAGAGGTTGACGTGAGCGTTTACAAAAATGCAAATCGGATAGGAACCCTAAAAGCTTAGTAGCTGAGTAGGTAACCTTTAACCTTTTGAGGTTTATATAACCCTGCCCTAATTGAAAAGGTTAACCTTTTTTGGGCTAGGGTACTTGTGAACCCTAAACCCTAAACCCCTAAACCGTAAACCTCGAAACTCCTAAACCCTAACTCCTACACCCCTAGACCCTAACCCCTAAACCCATAAACCCCTAAACCCCTGAGCAAGAGATCTCAAGGAAGACATCGTGGTTTCAGGATTGAAGGTTTTTATGTCCCTTTAAAGGGTTCCTGAAAGGGATCTATAGTAGGGTTCTATAAATATAGGGGCCTTAACAATTAGAATAGGACTTTGGGGCCCATTATACTAGAATTATAATAAGGTGCCGCAGGAGCCCCCAAAACAGTATTGGTAATTATTGAGACTTCTATATTTGATGGCTTGTTGTTAATTTGGGTTTTTGGCCGTGAGGCTTTGAGGGATTTCGGGTTTGAGGCTTCGGGTTTCGTCTTTCCGGTGCAGGCATGTCTGCGGTCACGTGCTTGTTTAAGGTTTCAGGTGGTTTCGGCGGGGGCGGGGGGGGGGGGGGGGGGGTTCCTTCCCGGAAAAAAGTTTTCTGTTTCAGCTGCATATTTTGCAAGGGGCGGCCCCCGCTTCTCCGCTGCGAAACAATATATACCCGAGCCTCCTTCAACTCCTCATCTGTGCGACNTGATGGGGTGGGGGTGGGTGCGCGGGTGTGTGTGTGGTGTGGTGTGGGGGGTGGGGGGGGGGGGGGGGGGGGGGGGGTGGTGGTCTTTCCGAGAAAGATATCCTACTGCGTAGTATCCATATCTGGTCGCGGGTCCCACATTTTCCCTCAGCGAAAACATTTATCAGCGAGCCTCATGATAATCTCCTATTGGGCACCAACTCCCAATACATACACTCAGCCGCCGTGGTGTTCCGTCCCAGTTTTTCGGCCGGATGTTGTTGATCTTAAGGAAATTGCAGGTCTGACATAGCGAAGTTGTGCAACAGTAGACCGCGCAAGTATAGGAGGAGCACCCAAAGGCAATAATATAGGCGCCTAAATTACCGATACTATTTTGGGGGGTTCCGGTTCCTTATTATAATTGTTATAGTATACGTAATGGGCCCCAAAACCCTGTTCTAATTCTTAAGGCCCATAGTAAAGAACCCTACTATAGATCTCTTTAAGGAACCCTTTGAAGGGAACCCAATTCTCATTATTAAAGCCCCTACATTATTCAGCTTGACAGTGGATGGCATCGCTCCCTGGAAAGTTGAGGGCGAACTTCCGTCGCTAATATAGGGGCCTTAATAATTAGAATAGGGTTTTGGGGCCCATTATACTATAATTATAATAAGGCGCCCCCAAAATAGTATAGGTAATTATTAAGGCCCCTATAGTACCCGGTGCTTTCTTCTAGTTGTTGCTGCCACAGTTGCTGACTAGTCTTCTCTAATCCGCAAACATCACGGTGCATTAGAGCATGCACCGAAACCCCAGGACTAATTGAACATGTCCATGATGCCCAGTGATGAACACGTACCACTATAGATGCTTGAATTACTACGATTTTGTCCTTAGAGTTCGTTGTTGTAATGATATTCCAATATACAACGAGAAACCTTATTCTATTGCTAAGGCCCTTCTATTACTCCCTGGCCCTAAACCCTGTAAACCCCAAACTTTAAACCCTAAACCCCTAAACCCTAAACCCCTAAACCCTAAACCCCTAAACCCTAAACCCTAAACCCTCAGACATTCAAACCCTAAGGCCCGGATATTGCTTGTCTTTCTTGCCAGGCCGGAGACCGGCAACTCCGACAGAACTCAGACAATCTCAATCTGAGGCACTGGAGGCAAGGCGGGTGTACTATAGGGGCCTTAGTAATTACCTCTAATTTTTTGGGGGTTCCATATTAGGATCAGAGTATAACATACACCAAAGTCCTATTCTAATTGTTAAGGCCCCTATGTTAGGATTTAGGATCTAGGTTTCAGAGTCTAGGGCCTACGGTTCAGGGATTAGGGTTTTGGGGGCTGTGGAGCTGAGTGTCCTGGTTCTCTCGCAGCCTAATCACTGAACCCTATACTTGTTGAACAGGGCATTTCTGACAACATGTATAGTCGTCGCAGCGGACAAGAAATCATAGACAGGCTTCTACATTGCAAATAGCTTGACACTAGCCACCCTCAGTAGCCAGCACTGGTAGTTGGAAAGCTGGCGGGCAGCAGCGCATCCATGTCATGTGAGAATTTGGTTAGGGTTTCGGTTTCGGGGTTCACAGTTTTAAATCTTAACCTCTTAACCTCTAAACCCTCAGGGACTAGCTTAGTGATCGAGGTCGAGGACGGTCCCAGTCACAGACCGGACACAATCCCCCCCGACCACCCACGGAGTCATAGAGCTCACGAGCAAGCTTTGAGAACTTCGGGGCCCCACTATAGGCGCCTTAGTAATTACCTATACTATTTTGGGGGTTCCTCATTGTAATTATTGTAATTGTAGTATACTGGGCCCCAAAACCCTATTCTTATTATTAAGGCCCCTATATTACACCCTAAACCAGAGAATGGCCTCCGTAGTTGACGACGGCTCGCAGCAAGGACTTCATCGTCGAAGATTCGATTTATCCTCGGCACCAAAGGTAAGGGTTTGTTTGACACCTTCGGGTCTCGCGTGCTCTTCCTCAAATTTGGGGCTTAGGTTTTAGTGAGTCAGTACGGTGCTTCGGATTAGGTTGCAGGATTCGTTTCTGCTCCCAGCCTAGCACAGGATCGTGACTTCTCGATGCCGACGTGTGGTGTCGCACATATTGGCGCAGGCACGGGCACGGGCACGGCACTACGAAAATCTAATGTTCCACCCGTCCACACCGCGATTGGGGAGCCCTGATGATCCGTCCCTGCATTGCATACTTGTTCGCAAGGCCCTCTTCCAGTTGGTTGAAGCACAATAGCCACCATAATATCTTGCGTCGCATTCGGACAGCCTTTTTTCGTTTTGGGGGAGCCCTTCGTCGATTCACCAATCCCCTGCTTTACTGATCTCTGAGAGTTTGCAACTTGTGACAATCTAACCTGTGACGAACGGTGGTGATGGTGGTGGAGATCATGTCGGTGCTCGTTACTGTGATGATGGTGTTTTGCCAGTGCCAAAACCTAAAGCCCGGAGTTGTCTGATAAACCTGGCCTCCGTCATCATTCTTCTTACAACTGTTTGTTCTTCCAGAGGTCTCAGAATCATCATTAAAGTCCCTGCTTCGCTTCTATCTCGAGCCAAGCCATTAAAATGTGCCCCGTTAAGCTCAACCCCCACCCGCGGAAGCCAAGCCAAGCTTCATGTCTATAGGCATTCCAGCCACAGCCACATGTCTGAAGTCCCCCTCCGAATCGACCATGGCTCCTAGGGAGACGTAGAGGCCAAACCGCAACATCGAGAGGGCCATCGTTCGCGATGTGGACTGGCTCCTGGACACGTCGACAGGGTTGTCGTTCAGGATTTGGAATGAGCATGGCGCCTAGGCCTGGACAACGGCCTGGAACGTCGGCAAGGTCGGCGTTTGTGACTTGGAATGGGCACGGCACTTATACACGACAGCGACGCGGGCGCCCGGAAACGTCGACAAGCTCGTCGTTCACGACTTCGAATGAGCAAAAACCCTCGCGGCCCCGGGTTCGGGGTTTAGGGTTTGGGGTTTAAGTTTGAGGTTTAGACTTGGGACCCTAAACCGCCATGCCCTCCTTCAGGGGATTTTCGGAGAAAGTGCAGGCTGAAAAGGCGCGCTCGATGAAATTTAATATTCCTCTTCTCCTCTGTGAGGCTGCAAACTCGTCGCGGCGTCGTCTGAGATGTGCGAAGCAGAAGTAATACAGGGGCCTTAATAATAATTCGAGTAAGGAACGTTAAAGAAAGCTGGCGGTGATTGTTGCTTGTTGTGCGTCTGCTACAAGAAACCCATGCCCTCTTCCAAATATTAGGGCGTTTAAAAATGAAGCCCTGCTTCGCCTAGCCGGCTCCGGGAATTGCACGGGGGCAGACAGGATCACGCATTGAACGCAAAAGCCAATTCTACGGCTTCAGGGTTTTATAGGGGTCAGTGATTTAGTGATTTGGGGGGGGGTTAGGGCTCGAGATTTAGGGTCGAAGATTTCAGGGTTGAGCCTGGGGTTTGAGGGATGTATGTAGTACAGAGTCCAGGGTGACTTGGACTCCAGGTTTATCAACCTTTCGAGCCAGAACACATGGGCAGCGACCCCAAAGCCTGCGCCACGAGCTGTTGACCCTCTCGGGCTTTCGTGTTTGAACTTTTCGATGGTGCTTCAGGGCTTCACAGGGTTTAAAGTTTAAATGTCCGAAACTTCGCGATCAGGTCTTACTTTAAGTGGCTTCCGTCTACAGAGCCCGAACTTGGCACTGGTATGTCATATCCGATGCTCAGATATAGTGTCGATGGAACAACCAAATGTTATCGAATGATAACTTAGCGGTTGTCTAAAGGTTCCCAATTAGCAGAATCATTTTACACGTTTACATAAACATTTACATTATATGTTACCATGTGTATATATATATATTCAACTGGAGTACGTATTCAACCAACAAGTACGCTGTATACCCGGTGCCTTATGATGTTAACACGTGGGTAAAAGGTTAAATAATGCTTGACTAATAGTCATTGGCTTATATATCATGTTGCAAATGCTCGGACACTGTGTCACTATACATACGTTCACAGCCTCTACAAACCCAGTACATCTTTAGTACGTGTTGTACGTGTTGAACCACACTATGTACAACGTAACCCAAAGCCAAATCGATGACTAATCAATCAGTTCTCATGTAGCAAAAGCAGGACCTCTCGTACTATCTCGCCAATACTCATTGAGCCTAGTACAAGACTAACAAATACGGATAAATGTCAGATCATTTCCTCTTTAAACAACATGAGCTAGGTGCTTTATTGTCTTTGAAGGTGTGGATCCGAAAAGACGTAATAGTTACGTCCTTTTTCCTTTTTGGGGATGTTGAGTATCGTGTATTTCAGTACAGAAGAAAGAACGGTAAGTACAAAAGGAGCAAATCATCGTCTACTGTTTGAGGGTGGGACATAGCACATGAAACATGGATACCTTCAGATCATTTCCTATTGAAACAACATGACGAGGTGTGTTATTGTCTTTGAAGATGTGAACCCGAAAAGACGTAATAGTTAAGTGCTGTCTCATTTTGGGGGATGTTGAGTATCGTTTATTTCAGTACAGAAGAAATGACGGTAAGTACAAAAAGGAGCAAATCATCGTCTACTATTTGAGGGTGGCGACACAACACATGAAACATACAAGACCAGGATGCATTCAAAATGACGAAGGCTGACTAAGGTATCGGACTAGCTGCCACTCAAATGCTATTTGCATTGCACCGATTAGTTCCTACCATCGGTGCAATATCAGTTACATACGGTTGGTCTTGTTGTCGAGTTTCAGCTATACCTGTGCATTCCACATTAGCTGCCTGAACAGTTGGCCATGATGAATGTTGTTGAATACACAGTAATATGTTAAGCATGTAACAAAGGTTTGCCTGTTAATTGTATAGAAGAACACAATTACAATAGCTTTGCTTAAATGCGGAATACATGTTATGTTGGATAAGATGACATAGCAACACAGGCATTTAATTCAATATTGACCAATAGTTGGATATCGAGTAAATGTTGAAGCGAGAACTAGTTGCATACTAATTATAACACAGACATAATATACAAACACTTTGTAAGCATTAAGTGCTGGGCAAGTATTGATTCCGCATTCGGGCAAAGTTAGTCACATCGTTGCTACACGAACACTACTTCAATACGCACTGAGTATGCAGGCAAGTACGTGGCCCAGTAACAGATATCACCTGAGTAGCAACGAGGTATTTGTGGTTGAGCAATGATGAAGGAGCTATGACATGTAAATCCGCCACCTATATGGGATGAACATGATACTCGATGTTGCCACCTGCATCGCATTTCTTCTGAACGTGCTGCATTGACGGTCTTGCCTTTCCATCAAAAGATGTACTGCTGTTCAACATGACACTATACCTCTTGACGTACGTAGATAAGCTGCCATGGAATTGGACAACCGTTTTTGGTGCCTCACTCGTATCTGTACAACATGCAGATACAAAAGGTAACCCCACCTTCATCGGTATTTGCGGGGTTTTCTGTTCATACCGTCTACAAGCATTTAACCCATGAACTCTTTTTACAGCCAAGAGGAGGCCTACCGGTTTTTCCCTCCCTATATATATATGCCTGCATGTATGCTACGCCCACACATGGTGTATGTGTATATATATATAGTTATATATCATATGAGGTAATATTACATACATAGTTCTTGCACACATGCATGTACATGTATGTGCATGTACGCACATGTATGTACATGTAGGTACGTGTAAAAACATACATATACATGTATCTACATGTATGTACATGTATGGACCTGCCTGTCTGTATGTCTGTTTGTTTGTTTGTTTGTTTGTTTGCTGTCTGTCTGTCTGTATGTATGTATGTATGTCTCGTCTTGGGGGAGTTTCTGGTTCTTTTTCGAATTTTTTGCAAACAGCAAACCATAAAGAGACAAATTTCGAGCACGACCCATACGTACCTAGGTATGTACGTAGGTAGATAGGTCGACAGGGCGGGTGAGTGGGTGGGAAGCCGGGTAGGTAGGTATGTACGCATGCATTATGCATACTTATTCTTACATATATATATATGTATGTCTATGTACATACATAGATACATGCATACATACATACAACAGCGACACACACCCGCACCCCCACACGCCCACACCCACACCCCCACACCCATCCGCACCCGCATCCGCAGCCCCCGCCCAACCACAGGCACGGACACAGACACAATCACAGACACAGACAGACACCGACCCACGCGCACACACCGACCCACGCAGACACACAGACACACAGACACACGCACACCCATACAGAAAGGGCCTCAGGTCTGGACATTCGAGATAATTCTGGACTGTTGGCTAGAATCCCGAGCCCGTGCCTCCGATAGTTCAGACAAGTGCGGGCCATTCCCATGACACAAGCATGCAGCCCATTTAGGGTTTCCGAACACACATGTGAACTGAGGTTGGTGAGGCATGTCATGGTTAGCGTACCAGCAATAGCAGTAGGACTTGGTGACACTGTCATTGTATTATACATACCAGCCACAAGTGTTCGAGCAACTACACGCCTCACATGAGTTAAGCTCAGCAAGGCATATTTGCGAAAAGTGTACGTGTTTGTGTGGGGTGCGGGGACAATAATATCCTCGACAGCCCAAACCCTACACCCAAAGCGGTAGACGCACGGAGACGCCCGGAACTAAAGAATCCTTAAACCCTTAACCGAAAGCCCCTAAACTCTAAACTTCCAGACCCTACGCCCTACACCATACGAAGCCATGGCAGCCCGCCATGACCGCTGCCTGACACCGAAGAATGCATCTCCCCTTCTCCGCACCTTGAAATGAAGGGTCTAGGGTTGAGGTTTTAGGAGCTTAGGGTTTAGGCGTTAGGGGACCCCAAGCCCCAATATGTGTATGCATTGGTTTGGATGTTTGCTTCAGTAGGCTTTGTAACGTTCCATTCCGGAGATTTCAGGGCTTCGGGCTTCGGCATACAACGCTGGGTTGGTTCTTTAGTTCTGCAGCTTTCCAGCAGCTGCACAGCCCTTTTCTGCAACCCTATAAACCCTACAAACAAACCCTCAACCCGTAAACCCTTATAGACCCAAGACTCACCACGGTTCATGTGATTCTGGAGATTGCCCTAAAAGGATTGAGGTTGGGTCGAAGTAGAACTTGGGCCGTGCCTCCAAGATCAGAGCTTGTTGACTTTCTTGTCGATCGATGTGTAAACCCTACCTCAATGCCCAAAAGCCTGCCTCTTGGGGTTCCTGATCATGATTTCCTTATTTAAGTCGTTAAAAAAGGTAGGTCATTCGGGGTTAAGGTAAGCCCTATTATACCGAAGCTCCCGCCCCTAAGCCCTAAATAAACCCCCAAACCTTGCCTCGGGCGTGGTCAAGCGTGCTTTGTACAATTGCAGAGAGGAGAGAGAGCGGAGAGAGAGCAGAGAGAGAGAGAGAGAGGGAGAGAGGGAGAGAGAGAGACAATGGTGGATTCACGGACCGAGTTGCTAAAGGGGTAGAGTCCCTAACTGGGTACTTGGAGGATCATGGCGCTTAGTAACTAGGGTTATATATAAGGTATCTAGAAATTGATCATAAATAACCACAGTTAAGGTACTTATACCTGTACTTACTAAGTCCCAAGTATGCCATTTTGCATGTTGCGAACAGCCCAGGTCTGGGGCATCACTTTCCTGTAAGCCACAGTTGAGCTGTTTTTAGTCTGAAGCGGATACTTGCCCCGATACTACACACCTGGGCTGAGAACGTATCAAGGCTAAAGTGGCTTGCTCCCAGCGTTGATACCACTCGGTTCCTGAGAAGTACCCTTCTGCCCTTTTTGTTTTAGGGTCCTCTTATTAAAACCGAATAGTAGGAAAAAGGGCACCCTTATGAAGGGGCTACGCAGGAACCTAGACCAGTTAACGTTCAGGGGTGAAGACTTGTCATCTTCGCCAAAGGTCTGCCGGAGCGAGGCCCCGGTTTGTAGCTGCAGCTTCATGGCCTTCGCGGTGCCATGACAATCAACCTAAGCCCTAAACCCTAAAGACTCAAAGTATCAGAAATAGCAACAGTAGTGACAAAGTTAACTATACAACGTTTGCATGCACATGGCTCTTTATAGAGTCGGCTAGTCGAGGAAGCGCGGGAGTCTTGAAAATGCTTCCTTTCTTTTGCGAGACACGTCCCAAGCCCTGAGCAAGAGCGACTCAAGGAACGTTGATGAGGAAGTCCAGGCGACAGCGTGCGAGGTCTTCACGCAAAAAGGAAGCCCCGTGATGCAGGACAACCAAAACTGGCTGGCTAATGGTCTCTTTTCCGAATTTCCAATGTAGACGTAGTAAGGTGCACCCCAAAACTGCTTGCACACACCCACCCGACTTTCTAGTTGCTGAACATATAGGGGCCTAAATTATTACCAATACTAGTTTGGGGGTTCCTTATTATAATTATGGTCCAATGGGCCCCAAAGCCCTGTTCTAATTGATAAGGCCCCCAAACTCTCCAAGTTTGATGCCGCGACCCCAGTCCAAGCAGCGCCCAGGCATGGTGGCCGCGAGGCCCACTCCCCGCGATCTGCTGTATGTTTCCTCCTTCACTTCCGCTTGCAGGAGGACTGAAATCACCCTAAACTCTTCACTTAAACACCCCAAACCTTGACCCTAAGTTGGTTAAAATGACGATAGCTACAACTCCTATGGTGAGTCGTTGTTAGAGCAACTTGTTTACAAAGTACAAAGATGCCACACTGGTTTGTTACCTGCATGATGCGTATGAAGATGTTGTCTGTATGCATATTATAACGATATGCACCGATACAAATAAAGCAAATGTGTATCTGTACGTCTGCGTATAAATGAATTTCTATGTATAGGCACACCATGGCACACCTATGTGTAACAAAGCTAGCAAGCAAGCAAGTGTGCATGTACGTGCGCGTATGTACGTGTGTGGGTAGCTATGTATGTATGTAGGTAGGTATGTATGTACGTATGTATGTACAGACCCAGGTAGAGGTATATGTGTAGATGTAGATGGAACAGAGATATGGGTGCAAAGAGATGATGTACATATAGGTATGTATGTTGCTTGCGGACATACATGCATTCAATTGTTTATGTAGGTTTATGTAGGGATGGAGACACATCTGTCCGTAGTCAGATGCACATAGATGTCTTCATGCGGCGGCCAATGGTTGGTCGGTCCATGATTTTCGAAACAAGGTTTTGCAATTAGGCGTAAGTTTGGTTGCCGAAATACCGTTGTCAATTGTATAGCTTCTGCAAAGTTGCCTGGGCAACGCTCAGATGTGTTCATGCAAGAACACCCGCACGGACCACTGGTTCTGAAGATACCCTTCCATCAAGATGTGGACGCAGTGCGAGATTTCCGAAGTTGGCAGCAATGCCGTGAATCTGGGGAAACCTAAACTAAAGCGAACGTCCAACATCATCGGTCGGATTTGCGTTCGGGCTTTGTACACTAAACCGCCAAAGCCAACGGTCCTGTAGGACCCTGCCAGGAGCATTGTGGCGATGACGTTCCACATCTGGCGGGCGTGCACCCGTCACCACGGTCAGATGCGACGACGACTCGTCATCAAGGACCGTCCCGGAATCAGGTTAGTTTTTGCTTGTCAGGCTGTGGCGTTTGGTCAAAGAAACAGCTGATAGACTGGAGAGGGGATCATGCACAGTCACAGCCTTGTCTCCATTTTGGAAGTTGGGCGACGTCCCAAAAGCATCAGCAGATCATCATTACGATTATAAACATTATAACTCTAACGGACTAATGACAATACTTCTGTCAACATGAGCCATCGTCGTGATATCAACAGCCCGAAACCAGAACAGTCACAGAAAGAGAGTTTGTTGAGTGCACGGCTCTCTGCACTCACTCTGAACCACCTGATGTTTTTCACCTAAAGCATAGCCCTGAAGCAACGTCTCTTGCTACCCAGCCGCCCAAGATAATGAAACCCCTTCGCACGGCTCTGACCTAAAGCTTCAAGCCAACTCAGCTACATCCAGGACCCGATTCCTTGAAACCTGAACCCCAAATCCTCTCAGCTCTTCTGAATACGCCAGAGTGAACCTATGAATCGCCAGAGCTTGGTCTCAATGGCAGAGGCCTGGTTCAACTCGAGCGGGAGGAGTCTCTACAGGTTGGAAAATACATGGACGAAGAGAGTAGGGTCGGGTAGAGGCACTCCCTGGACCCCAACAGTATGTAGAATAATGGCCTTTTTTAGGTTTTGGGCAATTATTTTACCTACTGTTGGGGGTTCAGGTCAAGAGGAGAAGCGCCAACTACGGCATTTGGCCCCGGAACATTCGAGGAAGTGCTGCAATAGCCGTCGCGTTCGTTTACGGTCAGCTTCTGTACGACACAAACCGCAAGATCACCCCAACCCTAAACCCTAAAACCCCAAACCTCAGCCCCAAACATTAAATCCTAAACCAAAACCCTCCAACTGGCTGTTTGAGAACTCCATTGGCCCTACATGCAGTCCAACGGCTGAAGAGCGCAGCGCGCGAAAGAATCAGCAGTTGAGTCACCCTAAGGCTCCAGTTACCTAAATAGCCAGAGACTCGAAAACCCCTTAATTAAGGAATATGCGTGAAATCGTATTAGGGATCCTTCTATTATGATTTACAGTACATTCCTTAAATATGGGGTTTTGGAGTCTCTGGGTAGTAGGTTACCAACCATATCAAATGTAACCCAGCAACTTATTATGTAGGTAACTGGAGGTTTAGGGTGATTCTGAGCATGTATGATCCGTTGAACCAATATCGCACTGTTGTGAAGCGACTTCTACAGGGTCTGATAGTAGGGATGAGTCCTAGGGGAGTTGAGGGTTAGGGGTTTAGGGTTTCGGGTTTAGGGTTTTCGGGTTTAGGGATTTCAGAAATAGCAGAGCTGTCGGAGGAGCGAAAAGCCAAGTAGCACACTACATCGAGAAGCAGGGCATCCCTAAACCCTAAATCCCTAACCCTTGCTGTTCCCCGAACTCGAATTGAATTTGGAACCCTTCAACCAAAACGCTGATGAGTTGGACGTGTGCCATTGGCACCAAGCCGTGAACTTGAAACACTAACCAGCTCACCAAGCCCGAAGGGCTTCGGTGAGTTTAGGGTTTAGGGCCTCAGGGTCAAAAATAGACGTTTGGGTGTAGGGTTAAGTGTTTAAGAATCCGAAAGGCGCGGAAAGTGGACCACAGATCAGCGTGGGGATTTTGGGTCACGAGGCTTCAAGCCACCACGGCCACTTGGGCCATAGGGGAAGTAACAACGCAGGAGCCGAAACAAATTGTCAATAGTGTGCCCCATATGATCCCAGCAAAGCTCCAAGGCAACATACCCCAGTATCCAGCTTGTTGGAGTATGCGGAACAAGGAGTTGGCCACGTCCGGGTTTTCGAATTGAATGTTTGTGTTACGAACTTCACAACGCAGGCAGCTGCCAAACATCGAGTCCCTTTAGCCTTCTGTACCATGAGAACCTGCAGCCCTTGACGTATATCCCAAAAGCTTAAACGGTCAAGTCCTAAACTCTAAAACCCCATCAAATCCGAAAGCAAAACTAACGTGAACTGTAAAACCTTCTCATCACAAACGCTAACTGTGGCTCATAGCTTCGATCGCTGCCCCAGATACCTCTCGGCGTGGGCCGCCCTGATCTTTTGCACGGAAGGCGCTTTGCGTAAGCAAGGCTTTTGACGGTTTAGGGTTTATTTTTTAAAGTGTGGTTTGAATAGGTTCCTGTTTAGGGGGTTATATGGGGTTGGAGGGGGAGTTTGGAAATTAGCGCAGACCCATGTTGGGGTGAAATACGAGTATAGGGCTTTGTTGGTTGAGGCCACACCCACAAATATAAGCTACAAATGTAATTGCCAGCACGGCAATGCTAAAGTTTGCCAGGCCGTGGAACCCTAAACTCCTAAACCCTACAGTGTGTGGCACCCCCTGAACCCGAAAACCCAAGGCCAAGACTTAAAAGTATTTTGCATCATTCAGCCCCCTTCATGCGTCGTCCTTTACCACTGGGAGTTGTCTTGAATTTGGGGCATATGTAGAATAGCATAGTGGCCAGGTTGTGGAACAGGGAAGGAACGGAAGGTAAGGTGCATTTGAGGCCTGTTATGAGGCTGTTGCGATTCCGTTTAAGGGCATTGGGCAAGAGAGCTACGGACACAGGTGGTGTGCAGTAGCTGGTTTAGGGTCGCAAGATGCACTAAACCCAGACCTTGCAAGCCCTATAGGCCTTTAAACCCTGAACCCCAAACTCCTAAATACTGAACCCCAAGCAGGTGGGGCTGAGGCATTGTGGCCGCAAGAAGAGCCTTGATTGGTGCAGGGCTTGCAGGAACCCGTTCTGTTTGCGAGCTGGGCTCTATGCCTACATTTTGGGTCACTGTTTGAGAAGGTCCTCTCTGCTGGTTGTGGTACCGTAGTTGTAGTTGGGCTGGTCGACTACTTGTTGAGTGCCTTTCAAGCGTCGGGAGTGAGACCTCAGAGCTCCTTGTGCTTCAAGGAGCAACCGTGCCAGTTCCTCTTGCTATTGTCGAGATGACTTGTTAACTTACCTATAGTCTCCATTGTAGTTCCTTTTTTGGGTTTAACCAATTATATATTAAGGATCTATAGGTAACCCAAAAAAAGAACTACAATGGAGACTATAGGTATTCTGATTGATAGTACACTTCTTGAATGAGCATGGAACCGCAGTCGACACGACTGCAGTCCTAGCTCGTCTACGGAAGTTCGGAGCCTAATCCTGAAGCGTAAAGGCCAAGGGTAAGTGAGAGAGCGTACATAACAGCACAGGCCACAATGAAATGTCAAACTTGCTAATCTCGCAAATATCGCTTGGGTGCATACGTACATACATACGTACATGCATGCATGCATGCATGCATGCACATGCATACACATATACACAAACATGGACATAGACATAGACATATACATGTACATGCAAAAATTCACGAGTACAGACATACACACCGACACACCGACAAACATACACACATACATACACGCGCACACACACATACATATATATATACACACATACACACAGACTCATACACATATACACACATAGACACATGCACACACATACACATGCGCACACACGCACGCACATATGCATATATGTATTTATATATACACACACATACACATATTTGTTTGTTTTCACCTAACCAAGAAAGTGGAATATGTAACATAAACTATATTGTTGTTATTTATCCCTAAACCCGCGTTTCAGCAACTTCCAGGTTTCCACCCAGCAGGCGGTGGCCAGGCAGTGCAGGGCATCGCTATGGGACGACGGCCTCTTGACTCTTTGGGGGCTTTGGGTTTCGGGGTGTAGGGTGTAGCGTGAATGTAGGGTGTAGGGTTTAGAGCTTGGGGTTTAGGTCTGGGTAGGCAAGCTTAAGAGAGCAGGTTGTCATGGGGCCTGGTCTTTGCATGTTATGTTTTTGGTTTTTAACTAACAGTAGGCTATGCACGTGCGCAGATACACATCCTAGTCACAAAGGGCCATGAGTGTGTGTGTGTGTAAGCATACGAAGGATACGCTCATGAATACACAAACACATGCATGCACTCCCACGCTCACACACGCCATACGCATGCATAGTTGCACGCAGATGCAAGTACATATACTGTACTGTTTGTGTGCTTGCATTAGCATGTTACGCAGTACTGTTACGGTACTGACTGTAAAGTACACAGCACACACCCCGCCACTTCCGAGCGAAATGAAAGAATGCAAACTACTTCATGCATCGTTCAAGCTTATTCTACAACTTGAACGCCTAATAATCTCGGATGCAGTGCCACCTTACCGTTTTCTGCTTTTCTTATGGTTTGACTCGGTGTGTGTCTGTGAGTTTTCACCTTCGTCTCAATTTGTAGCATTTCAGTATCCCAACATCACGTGCCTATGAGGGCCTTCACAACAAATGACAAAGCATAGCCAACCTAACAATCGTAAGACTGTATTCCTGCAAATTGGAAACATATGATTTGTTTACTGTCACAATATGTACTGCATTAGGGATGTAAATTGTCGGTATGTACACAGATCAGTATGCCATGTGCATTCCCGTTAGGTTTTTCGTTGTAGCACATTGTAGAACTTCAATCTTACTTACCTATGATTATGAGGGGTTACACGGCAATGGACAGCCACAGTGGCAATCGCAATGCTGTGTACATAAGTGTGGGTGTGTATATGTGTGTATGTATATATACATATCTATATGTATGTATATATATGGCAGTGAGTCAAAACCTTCTGGTATGTAACAGGGCCGGGGCGCCCATCGCGCGACAAAGTATGTAACAAAAGCGGGTTTTTGCGACAAGGCTGGCGCGACAAGGTCCATCATATATTCATATATGAATGTATGCATGTGTACATGTGTATATACAATGTGTGTATATATATATATATACAGCGTGACTGTTGCAGACTTGGAGTCCTGGTCGTGTGTCCTGAACTTTGTTGTGAGAGCCGTGCATTGTCGTGGTTTTCTCAGCCGTCGCGCGACAAGGTCTGCGACAAG
>BGNK01000004.1:462226-545807 GCA_003297005.1 Symbiodinium sp. clade A Y106 | reverse complement strand
CCCCAGCAATGCCGCGCGACAAGGGTTTGAAACAAAGCCGGCGCGACAAGGGTTTGTAACAGAGGGGGGGGGGCCCCGCGACAACACGGGGTATTGACCCATGGCCATATATATATACAGAGAGAGGAGGGAATACACGCATGTCACATAAGCCAACCCCCAAGTACAGAATGCTATTTCCCACCAAAGCGGCAAAGTGTCTCCATTAGTAGCGTTGTATACCGGCAGAATCTACCACAGCTTGTTTCTATTCCAGACAGGCGCAGAGCTATGTCGCATACTGTACAAAGATCCAATCCCGACTCGGGTTGAAACTGTGTTCAATTATGGGTTGTCAAGATCAGATAAGGCTCCAGGGAACCCTTATTGTAGTTCAAGCCGCTGTATGCCTTCCGTCCTTACGACTACAGTCTCTCCTTGATGTACATCCCGACGGTCTATGTCGCTTGAACTACACGTAGGTACAATGCTAGCAACTCGCAAGCTCCCAAAACCCTCCACCGAAACGATGCCCTAAAGAAGCGTCTTGTGAGTCTAGTGCACAGACAGCCCACAGAAGCCAAACCCCTGGGCTTATGAACTGGAAACAAGGAAAAGATAAACAAAAAAAATGACACCCGAATACACAAGAAACAGGACAGGTGAGCGTAGGAGGTATTTTGCTTGCGGGTTCCTGACCGCTTATGTGTGTTTTTGTGCTTTTGGTTTTCTGTTTCCCTTGGAAAAACGAAATTAAAGCAACCATCAAATAAAACCGAAACAAAAAACAGCACCTAAACCGCGACCAAAAAAACGAGCCTCAGGGGCGGTGGCTTGTTTTGTGTGGTTTTTGTTGTGTGTGTGTGTGTGTTTGTGTGCGTGCGTGCGTGCGTGGGTGTGTGGGTGTGTGTGTGTGTGCGTGCATGCGTGCGTGCGTGCGTGCGTGCGTGTGTGTGTGTGTGTCTGTGCGTACTTCGTTTTTGTTTTCTTGCTGTGTGTATGGCTCCTGGCCTCTTTGACGTGGTGTTGTTTTGTTTTGGTTTTATGTATTTTTTCTATCGTTTCAACAAATCCCAGAGGCTATGTGATTCCTTCATAATCTTGGGCCCATCCCACAACCCTGCACCCTGAACCACCGCTGAAGGTTTCTGGACCCGGACGACGGCAATTCTCAATGCCATGCCACGGTCTTAGCAGCCCAGCGTTCTGGAGGCTTGGGGCTGCATACAGGGGCCTTAATTACCAATTATATAGATTCAGGTTTTGGTGTATCTCATATTCTACTAAAGTTATAGTAAGGAACCGATAAGTAGTATCCTTGATCTTACAGGTTTCTATAGTAGCGTTTGAGTCTGGGGTGCCTGCCGAGGGCTATATCAGCACAAAGAAACCTAATATTGGAAACTCCCCTTGGTCTTGAGGGGTTGAGAAGGTTTAGGGGTCTGAGGGTTTAGGGTTCAGAGGTTTGGGGGTTTATTGGTTTAAGGCTTAGGGCTTCGTAGTTTAGGGGTTTAGAGTTTAGGGGTTTAGGGTTGAGAAGTTACATGTTTTGTACTCCAGGGACGAGGAATTCTGAAATGTCAACCTTGCAGTTGACGCTTTAGTTTAAGCATGTGAAGTCCGATAGACCCCAGAATGTAGTACCTGTGTTTTTTTGTAGCCGGTGTTATGGTTAGGATCCTATCGCAAGAAAGAGGCTAGCCAAAAATATCTACTAGAATCTACTGTGCTACATTTTAGGGTCTAGGTATACTCCATGTATAGATATCCGTCAGGGTCGAATGGTAGTTTCCGAAAATAGGGGACCCTAATATAGTACCCTAAATAGTAGGAGCCTTATTGTAAGGATCCCAAAATAAGGTACCCCCCTATTTGCGGAAACTCCCGAATATGCAGGGCCACACCCTCGGGGGGGCTCCCGAATGTACCTAATGGGACCATCTGCCCGAGATCCTAAACCCTGGACTGTCCCTAAACCTCCACAACCCCTTAATTAAGGAATATACCTTAAATCATATTAGGGATCCTATTATAATTTAAGGTTTAAGGCGTTTTGGAGGTTCTGGGGTGGCCAGGAACTCCGCCAACTTGTCAACCCTGTAGAGCAACCGAGGCCTTAAGGTGCTATATGGGAGTTTCCGAAAATAGGGGGTACCTTATTTTGGGGTCCTTATAATAAGGATCCTACTATTTAGGGTACTATATTAGGGATCCCCTATTTTGGGAAACTCCCATATGCTGAAACCCTAAAACCCAAAAAACAGGTCCTATCAGCCCGAAAAATCCAGCGAACCCTGATCTAAAAAGTCTGAGTTCAACAACTATGATGCCCAAGTCTGGAATCCTAGAAGGCAGTACCCTCCTCACCCACAGATTCCCCGTCAGAAGCGTTCGAACCGTGCGATACGTGGCCGAAACTCTTGAGTTCCCAGCGAAGACAGCAGAATTACTGGCGGCGCAGCATCTTAGAGCTGTCGCACCGGTTTTTGCCAGGCGGCTGGTGTTTGGAAACTGACCACCCGACCTGTTCTTCGGTGGATTGAGCTGACTGGCGCAAGACTTTGGATTTTGCATGATTTGATACAACTTAGACCATGGGGGTTTTCATGGTTAGGCGCTGGATGCTCAGGGGAACGGATGCACCCGCACAGGTTGGTTAACGTGGATGTGCCATGCATGCTGTGGTGAACGGATGCGATCGTAGTGGACGTGAACATTTTGAGGCATGGACTACGGATACTCTGGGGCATGGATGGGGTCGCAGTGGATGTTGATGTGGATGGGGCATCGTTTCACTGGCAACCGATGCACTCAGAATTGAACTTTGTCGCGACAAAACAGATTTCCTTTGGCCTCGCGGCACCGAACGGCTGGTTCCAAAGCCCTAAACCCAAGGTCAGAATGTTTTGAGCTCCACTCTAGCCCGAAACTCCACCAGCCTTCAAAACCTTTCGAATCTGCAAAATGCACAAAAAGATATAAAGGGTAAGAGGTGACATATGATGTATGATAAATAACACAAGCATACATAACAGGTATTATACCATATATACTGTAGAAAATAGATACCCAGAGGGTCCATATATACTACCACTATGGCATTAGGCCCTAGAAGACCATCCCCATTACATATGGTTTGGGGGACTTAATTCCATAATAGTAGCGTATATGGGAGTTTCCGAAAATTAGGGGTACCTTATTTTGGGGTCCTTATTATAAGGATCCTACTATTTAGGGTACTATATTGGACCCTCTTGGTATGCTACAACCACTGAAGCGCTTGAGTCCGAGGGGTCTCCACACCAAGCTTCTCGCGCTGCGGGAGGCCTGGATGAGCGTAGGATGGTTACGGTCGGGTTTGGGGTTTAGGGTGTAGGGTTTAGGGTGTAGGATAGGCATCTATAGTTATTCCTGAGGGTTCCTAGAACTATTTACTACAACCTCAGAACATACGAGCCTCAATGCTTTTCAATCATCATAATCAGGAACCCAAAAGAATAGAAGTACGAATTCTTCAGGCTCATGTGCATTTGGAAAGTTTTGGTTGAGTTTTGTAATAACGGTCTACGGGTCGGGTTTTTGTGTCTATGGTGTCCCTAGCACAGGTTACAGTGCTAAATGTAGCATTCGGCGCAATCAACACCAGTGGGACGAGAAGTTCGACCGCCTCCCGCTCCTGTCACTACGGCACCGAGCTCCGAACCTCCGGGAACCATTGTCGCTTCAATACATGACATTGCAGAGCAACGCTGTTGATGTTAAGCGATGTCCGCTTCATGTCAGCATGCACATTGCCTGATCCCTCGATGATGTGATTTTTTGGCAGGTCTTCCAATGCTGGTCATTTCTTCTACTATGGCGAAAGCAGCACTGCTGGCATCAGAAGCTGCGAGAGGAAGAGCGCGAGGCGCAGACTGCATGGCTGCAAGCTCAGGAAGCTCAGGTGGAGCAGCAGATAGAAGAGCAACAACTTCAACAGCGTGTGGCTGGGTTCTTATTAAATATTGGATTTAATATAGGTTAGGAAACCAAATTATTTACTATAGATCCCGAATAGATTTCTTTAAAGAAGAACCCAGGTAGTCGACCTGGAGACGGTCCTTCAAGCTCGCCATGAGTGGATGGCACGGTATGAGGAGCAGCAGGCCGATAGATTCATCCGGCTCCGGCGGCATTGCCTGTTAACAGAACCTTAGTCAGGTTTAGGGTTTAGTAGGGTTTAGTAGGGTTTAAGGTTTAGGGTTTCAGGGGGTAGGGTTTAGAGGTTTAGGGTTAAGGTTTAGGCGGTTTAGGGTTCAGGCCTTAGTCGTCCAGAAAGTATAGCTTTTAGCGCTTCCTTCGGCTAGACTCCCACCTCATACTTTCCGATTGGTTAGCCGATTTTGGACAAAAGCAAGCCCCAAACCCATCAAGGCTTGCATCTCCAGTCAGCAATTGTTGAAGATGTGGGTCTGGTCCCTCTGGCGCTTCGCACTCCTTCCTCGCAGCCGCCAGCTCCCTTTGGCCCAACGTCTGGAGTCCAGATACCGGGCCATGCTCCGGGGACCAGGGTTTAGTTTAGTTTACCGTTTATGGAAAGCTTAGGGTTGGGTTTGGTGTTCAGGTTTAGGGTCTATCACATTGAAGACGGTTGAAGCCCGCAATGTCATGCAATGTCTAGAGCTTGGGGTATATGTAGGTATTTAGAGAAACCACATAAACTAAAGCTTGATCCCGAAATCCTAAAGCCTCAACACTACTGAACTCTCAACCCCAAACCCTGAAGCATGCCAGGGTTGCACCCAAGGGCTCTTCTCGATGCTTGGGCTGCCTGGGTGGCACTGCAGCAGCGCCGGCATCAAACCCAGGGCAGGCTTCAAGACACTCGGGCCCCCAGTTAGGGGTTTAGGGGTTTAGGGTTTAGGGTTCAGGGTTAAGGGAGTTAATTGCTCCAGGAACAGCCTTTGGCCCTTTTCAGTCTGGGATTTCCTTATTGAGACTGATTTAAGTGGAAGGGTACGCTGATTATCAAGAGGATACTGGGGAACCAACAAGGAAATGGCCGACCACTCGCGGGCGTGGGCTTCAGACCTGCTACGCAGCTGCCTTTGGCAGGACGCTCGTTGCGGGTTTCGATTGCGCGGATCAGGCTTTAGGGTTCAGTGTTGATTGTTGCTTTTGTATTGTTGTTATGTCGTGAAAGCTGTTAGCTGCAGGATGATAGGTGCAATCCGATCTCGAGGGATTGTCCTTAAGCACCAAAGTTAGATGAGATATCGTTGGTGAGCCCACACCAGGTTGGCTTTACATGTTTGTGACAGAAAGTCTGCAACCCATAGCACAAAGTGAATAACAGACGTATAGAAGTCGAATGATGAATAAGAGTGTTCCCGTAAAGCCCTTATGATACTCTATAGCAATATATAACCCTAGACTCGAAACCATAACCCGGCAACCGTGAGCCTTTCAGGAGCGTAGGCGGGTGCTCTGGTCCGTGGTTTCTGCCTGGCGGTTCTTTACCGACTTCCGTGTCGCGCTGGGGAAAGATGCCGCTTTCCGAGCTCTCCGGTCACAAACAAGCCAGCTTTGTTGGTTTCGGGCGCAGGGTGTTTGATTAGGGTTTAGGTTTTTGGATTTAGTCTTTTTAGGGCTACGGGTTTTGGGTTTTAAGGGTTAAGTTCAGGGTTTAGGGAATAGATCCAAAACAGCTCTGATCCCTGAAATCTTCGAGGTGTTGAGTCTGAGAGTTTGGGAGGCTTCGGCTCTGGCTCTTTGTTTCGAGGGTGTAGGCCTTGGTGTCTTGGGGCTTAGGGTTTAGGGTTTGGGTGTTTTTGCACCCAGCCTGACCAGCGACCCTTTAGCTTGAATGCAGAACCCCGAACCATAAACACAGAGACTTAGACCCCTAAATCTACATCCAACATCAGCAGTGCCTTAGATAGAGCCCGTCGCGATCAGGAATGTTGAGGACATGCAGCAATGTGCACTTTAGAATTCCGTGTCCCGATCCGGTCGCCAGTGTTGTTGTTGAGACGGGGGGGGGCATACCCTTAACCCCAAATCCTAAACAACGGAACCTCGATGTGTCCTGCAAAACCCATGGACCCTTTGCACCCTATAAAGTTTCCATTGCCTGCTAAGTTACATTTAGCATCTTCTAAGGCACATTCTGAGAGTTTCAGAAACTTAGGGACACCTAATCTGGACCCCGAATGACACCCGAAAGCAATCCGCAATATCGGAAACCCTGATGTCAAGATCGAAGAACACGAACCGCCAAAAGAACCGACACGCAATCAACAAAAGCCATAATCTGTAGGTTCTAGATCCTCAAGATTCTTGTAGCTTGAGTATTCCTGCAACCCTAAACTCCAATCTCGAACCTGAATCCTGAACCCTACTTGGAGGATCGTGGGACTCCGTAGAGTTATAAGTAGATATGAGGGTAGTGTAGTTATCTTCATTTAGAACCCTAGTTGCTTAGTCCCATGATCCTCCAAGTAAACCACCAAGCAAGGTCGGCCTCCGTGGGAAAAACTTCCTCCCAGTCGCGAAGGAGTCGTCACCCGGAAACCTGACGGAACAGACTAAACCGTAGCTAAACCCAAAATCACATACCGGCTTAAGGACTTATAACCATATCAGGAAATCATATTCAGGAACCCTGAGAACCTGACTCTGGCCCTTCCAATGACCCCAATCGTGTTTTCTGTAGTGACTCTGAGTTTATATCGAAATACGGAACACTAAACACCCTATAAACCCTCACCCGGAGCCTGAAGAAAGCCCCAAGCCCGAACCAACCCCTATTCCGAAGCACGCTAAACTCTATGCCCCAGGCCGCTTAAAGCCCAAANTTCCCTATAAGCCCTGAACCCCATAAACACCTCGGTCCAAACTGCAGATTCTAACCCTAATCTGAGAAATTCACCCTGAACCCTAAATCCTTAACACAAAAAAGCTATAAACCCTAGAACTCCCTGCAGCCCAAGCTTTCCGAGGACCGCTCCGGCCTGACCCAGGGCTCTTCGAGGGCCTTGGGGACTTGCAGTTTGTCAGCAAGTCGATTCCTTCAAAGGCCCCATCAAAGGGAATAGATTCCCTTAAAGGCACCATTTACGGGAATAGATTCCCTTAAAGGCCCCATCAAAGGGAATAGAGGATAGTATCATGGTAGGCTGGTGTTTTGGCAAGAATCTGTAATATTAGTATTAAGAACACTAGCAATATGGGAACAACATGGCAGCTCCGGATGCTTGGTTTAGCTACTTTTGGACAACTGAGTTCGGCCAGAGCATGCACCACCCCGACATCTTAAGCCCTCAAAAATGAAATTAAAGGCCCAAACCTATGAAACGCCACAAAACCTTTACGGTCGGCGAGGTGCTATGTTTCAGGGCTTGCATGGCTTGCAGGTGTTCTCCTTAAGCCCTGCAGCTTAAACCCGAGTCCCGAAATTATCCTCAAATCGTCTCTTCGCACTGTGAGGGCCTTCCCAAAAACTAGTATATGCAAGTTAGCTGCCGACTGCAAGGTAGGTTTCTGACCTTGAGCCCGTAAGCCCTCAGCATGTCTTGTTCTACCCTAAGCCTTAAACCGTAAACCCTAAACCCAATCCGAGGCTGGAGGATGCGAACAGCGTGATGCAGGACGACTTGTAGTCTCAGTATAACTATACGGCAAAATTCCGAGACCCTGGTCCAATCATTAAGGTTCGTAAGCCTAAGCCCGTAAATCCTTAAAGAACGCCTTATAGTTCAGATTTATAGATAGAATCTCTTATGGTAACTCTCCATGAAACCCTTAAAAGGAACCTTCAATCGAACCCTCATCCTAAAGCGATTCGGTCAGGGAAACCCTACCTAAACCCTGAAGCCTCGACCCCAACCAATGAACCCAAAACCATAAACCTTAAATCCCGAACCCTGAAGCCCTGAACCCTAAACCTTAAACCCTGAACCCTAAACCTTAAACCCCAAACCGATAGAACCCCAAACCGATAGAACCCTAAACCGATAGAACCCCCTAGCTGCGGCTGCTACCGGTTTCCCCGATTCCCAGATCTGCAATCCTAGGCTGCAAGTCCAAGGCCGCCAATCTGTTTCAACCCATATATATATACACACATACACATGCGTACATAAATATATATACATATATACATATATATATATATACATGTAATATATCAAGTGTGCATGTATTCCAGCTACTATTGTATATTATAGCATCGTGTAGTATAGTATAGTAGAGTAGAGTGTGCAGTACAGTACAGTATAGCATTGTATAGTATAGTACGTTGTAGTATAGGTTAGTATAGTATAGTACTGTATAGCACAGTATAGTGTAGTGAAGTATAGTAAAGTATGGTATAGAACATTATAGCATTGTATAGTTGCTTGCTGTGGAGGAGTCTTTGCTGTTGCCATGGAAGCCTTTCCTGCTGCTCGGCAGTGTCTGTGGCGAGTTGGTGGGAGCTCTCTTCGTAGCAAGAAAGCTGTGCTAGGACGAATAGGGAAGTAGCTTCGGCGGGTGTTCCAGCAGCAGCAGCAGCCTCCACAGAGCAGGACAACACCGCTCGTCAGACGAGGACGACGCCGAACTGGGGACAGCGACGACACCAGCCCACTGCGCCACCACAAGCCACAGCAACAACAATTACCGAGTCCAAGACTGTATAGCATGCACCACGGAGAAGACGTCTCTTTCCGCGTGCGCCGTTGTCATGCTGGTTATTGTCTTCTGTATAGGCGCTTTGTAACTCTTGTGATCATGAGGGGCCGCTTCGTGTTCCTCTTCGGTCATGACAGAGGATAAATTAGATTGTTTGCGAGAGCCGAGGGCCTGCGGGTTAATTTTAGAGGTTGTGCCTTCCTTGCTTCAGGCAATGTTCATTGTTTAAGATGTTGCATGGTGGTCTGAGGTCTGCTGTGATGCAGCTATGGCGCACAGCAGCACGAAATGCGTCACCAACAAGGCCTGTCGTGTTAGATCAGCTTGGCGTTGTAAGCGGCATACAAGCATGCATGCATGTGTGTGTATGTATGTATATATATATATATATGTATATATATGTATATATATATATATTGTACATGGATATAAACACTATCGGCTATGAACTTGTACACGTTATCTAATGCATACGATATCGAACATGCTTTGCAGTATCACACTGTAAGATATAACAAGATATATCATGATATGTTACTATATTTATGACAAGGTACAATAAAATGGAATAGAACACGATAGCACCCAATATAATCAAATACAGTGTCATATATCACTGTACATAACAATGCAGCAAGATACAGTACAATACAGCATAGTATCATCTAATACAGCACCATTTTAATATACAAATATAATATAAACGGAGCATAGTTGCAACATGCTGTATAAGGTAGTAGAATAAAAGAAAAGTTTGATATGTTCCTAATATGAAATATTCCACGACTCCTGTCAAAGAGAAGCACGGGGCCGTTTGTTTAGCCTTGAACGACGAACCTGTTTACTGATCGTCCCGACTTGCTAAAACCTTTGCCTTACACGACGCAGGTCCTTCGTCCCGCACAGCAGACTGCGGCAGGCCCGCTTGTTCGTTTGCATAGAAGGACACGATTCGTCTGATTGTTTCTGCTGCTGCTAATGCTACTGTTGCTGTTGCAACTCACCACAGCATACTACAACTACGACGGTGTCTACTTTCGCTTCAACTACTTGTGCGGCTAGCCCGACTATCATCACAGCCAGCACTAGAACCGACAGTGCGATAGCTACTTCATCTTCGGTTTCCTGCTGCTACTACCACTACTACCACTACTACCACTACTACCACTACTACTAGTACTACTACTACTACTCCTGCTGCTACTACTACTAGTACTACTACTACTACTACTACTACTACTACTACTACTGCTGGTGCTTCTACTGCTGCCTTGGGCAGAAGGTCTCCGTGTTTGCAACCAAAGGGTCGTGTCAGCTCAGACCTTAGGACTGCGAACTTCGACCACAGAGTCCGCAACACCAGACAGCGCAAGTTGAAATCTAAAGCGACGTCCTATTTCGGGTAGCATGTCTTTGACCACCAGATGGTGTTTGTGAAGACTGTAGAAGATCTGGAAGTTTGCAGACAGAAACCCGAAAAGCAAGCACGCAATACCATTAATTCGGGGAGAACGCTATGAAGCTCGAATTGCAGGATGTTGACACCCAAAGCCCCCAAACCGTCGACAAGTCCCAACAACACAAACTTGCACGTATATCCCTAATTGAGCTCCGCAACTCCTAGCCTACCCATAGGCCCCAGAGTAGTTCCTTTTCGGGATTACCTTGTAGGATTCTAACTATGAACCCCAAAAAGGAACTACTTTGGGGCCTATGGGTAAGCCGTAAATCTGAACACTTTTGCAGACTGGCGTGCAAAATCGCGCCCAGAGAATCTTTGTTGCAATTTCCGCGCACCTAGACCTCCGGGCTACGACTGCATGAGCTTCGGATTTGAGATGTCTGACGGGTAGGGGGGATTTTGATGCGGGATGATTTCTACCTTTTTGAGGATACAAGTGTACGGGAACCTCTTCAGCATTTTTGTGCTGTGACTCTTACTCTCTCTCTCTCAAGGTTGGTAACACCTATTGCAACGATAACGCTATTACAACCCTTGGAAAAGCCCTTGTTCCCTTGCCTTGAAACCACAGAGCATCTGAGTGCTCAATGCAAGGAGAGCTCAACCCATGAAGCAGCGAATTACGGCACCTTCCAGCCCTGAGCCCTTAATTAGGCCTTTGGGCTTGAAGTTTAGGGGTTCATAGGGTTTCATCGGCTTTTGGAGGAGTGTTCAAGACGAGTGCAGCCTTCAAGTTGTAAAGCTCCTAAGCGGAAACTCTGAACCCCTAAACCCTGAAGTACCAGAGACCTGCGCCTTCTAGGATCGGAGAAGCTTGTGCAGCGCCTGCTTCAACAGATTGATCGAGCTCTTTTAGCCGTGGCCTGAGGTTCCGTCTGGAATAGGTTTTGGGGGGTGTCTATAGTATATATTTAGAAGGGGATGTAATTTCTAGACAGGCCACTGCATTTAATATACGGGCGAAAGGCTTAGCAATATTATACCCTTCAAGTCCTTAACTTTGGTATGCTAAATCCCCCCACGGCCTATTCAAAGCATTAAGGCCCCCATGTTAGCCAGTTTTGCGAATAGTAGCCGTAGGTCAGGACAGGGACACAAAGGCAACAATAAACTTGAACTCGCATTGTGAGTCCAGGTAAGTGTGAGTAGGTGAACCCTTAACCATTCTGTTCTTATTTTCTAAATCGCTCCCTTCTTGTATATGTATACACATACACGCATGCGTATACCTATATGTGTATAATTACATGTATACATATGCATGTTGGTGTATATATATATATACACACACACCCGAGATTGACTTGTAGAAGCCAAGCCGATCGGAGCAAAGCCCAGAACCCCTAGCCAAAAAGCCAAGCCCGAAATTCCGCGGCCAAATCCGAAAATGTGTTTTACATTTACAGGCCCCCAGACTAAACCTACAACATCCTCTAACAACGCCTGAGGAACCCTCTAAACACCGTCGAAAACCCTTGTAGAACCCGTCCGAGCATCCTGTAAAAGCTTGATAGATCAGTGTTCGATCCTTCTTAACAAAAAATGTCTAAAACGCTTTCCTTGGAAGACTTATAAACCACACCGTCTTTCTTACAAAAAGGTAGAAAAATAAAAATAACAAGAACAAAAGAAATGACAAAGCAACACGAATTCTTAGCAATCAGGCCTCAGTCTCCCTGTTGAGCATCAAGTAGCGGCCTATGTTTCGGTTGTGCCCAAAATCCGATCTGGCTTCTAAAGGGCCCCAGCAGGCCCTCGACCTTCGATGTCGCGGTTTAGGGTTTAGGGATTTGGGGTTTGTAAGAGAGCTTTTTTTACTTTAGGGCATCCAGGGTTGCAATGTGGCTCCCAAACATGAAACTCTAAATGCGGTCACGCTGCCAGACGAGGTTTGCATGATGCTGGGGCTTGAATAGTCAGGCTATTTTTCGGCTGCTTAGGCCTCTTTACATAAGTGTAGTGCAATGAGCCCTGCCCTAAACCTGGTTCTAGTCTGTAAGGCAGAGAACCATATAAAGCCTCATTGAAACATGTAAGGTCTACTGTAGCGCGTACTTGCAGGTTGTGGTAATCTGCGCCTGGAAGCTCCAGGCCAGCGACCACGGGTGCATTGGGTGCATGGGGAGGGTCGCCCACTTGGAGGTGCAGGTCAGAGGTTTTCGTAATAGTCAAGAGTCTCAGAAGGGGTTTATAGGTTTTAATAGTTCCTTTGGTTTTGGAAGGATGTTACATCTATTTGTGTGAGTTTTGCTTTGTTCCCAACCTTGTTTATTCCTCCCGCGAAACTCCAACAAGCAAGTGGCCAATTGTGCAGAATGGTGTGCTATGCAAGCTGGTTTCGAGCAGACGTTTTTCCGACCAGGTGGGCTTGTTATGTGTAAGACTAGGCAGTCCTGCGTGAGTTCGTGACCCAACATTCGACTGGAACCGTGCGCGGACCCGACATATGAAGACGAGTAAGCCTTTAACCCAAAACCCTAAACCCAAACCCCTAAAACCTAAACTGTGTCTAGACCCAAAACCTAAACCCTCAATGCAAAACCCCAAAGCCCTCAACCTCCCCTCTGGCATTCTTACGTCTGGGACAGGCAGAGTCTCGTCAGGGCGGCTTTCCCCTGCAGACACCGTCCACGCCCTGTTGGAGTCTCAGTGCTGTACTTGCAAGGATCCAGGCAGGGTTGGGGTTTCGGGTGTTGCGTTTTGGGTTTAACGTACTTGAAAGTATCCAGGGACAAATCGCGGGTAGATTTTGTGTATGGTTGAATGTGAGTTTTCGGTGTAGTGCGTGTTCTTCTCGGGGTACTTGCATTGGTATACGTATGATCTACTTCCCACGTCCAGTGATCCTCCTACCTGAAATGTGCGACACTCCCAAACCCTGCGAAAGCTGCCCTAAACCCTAAACCCTAAACCGTTTTTGAACGTGCAGACAGCTTTAGTGAGGCCGAGGGATCGGCTTCGAGTGCTGATGCTCAGGTTTCGCAGCCTCAGACGGATACTACAGAGACCTTCCTAGACCCTCCATCTACCCTCTATTAGACCCTAAGTGCCCCTTATTTGGGACCACATACCCCTATTCGAGGGTACAAGGAGGGTCCTGGTTAATAATTACCTAGCCTATTTTGGGTGGTTCCTTATTAATTATAAGTATAGTATGATATACCCCAAAGCCCTATTCGAATTATTATGGCCCCTTATAGTATGTCTGCGTGTCTGTATATAATCTGAGACCCCAACTCCTGGCGGACTCTCCATGCCCTCAGTTTGGGTTCATAGGGCTTTACGGTGGGTTTGCCTAGCGACCGCGACTACGAGGCGATGCCCAAAACCTCATGCCGTGGACCCTGGATTCTACATAGAAGCCTATACCCATAGGCCCCAGAGTAGTTCCTTTTCGGGATTACCTTATAGGATTCTAAATATGAACTCCAAAAAGGAACTACTTTGGGGCCTATGGGTATAGAGTATGGTTTATATTACTAGCATCCCCATAATAACCCAATATATAGACTCACCAATATTCAAAAGGAGGCCTATCTACACTCACCAAAACGGTAATATAAACCCTACTTCATTTAGGTATAATAAAGACCCAACACCTAGACAAGGCTATAAACCCCCAAAAACCATGCAACCCCCCAGCAGCCGAATCCTTTTTCCAGGCTTCGAGCATTGGCAGCGCGCCCTTCCCTGAGCCCCTCGGCGATGGGCCAAAGACCCAACGTCTGCTTTCTTGAAGAAGGGAAGGGCCCTTTAGGGGTTTTGAGGTGTTTAGGGTTCTACAAGAGCTTTACTTGTTTAATGTGTGGAGTGGTTCTAGAAGAACTCCACAAAGTGTTGTTGTGAAACAAGCCCCCAAAGGTTCTTGCTTTTGGAAATGTGCAAGGCCTCATTGGGCTGGAGGGACTTTAGGAGCTGTCATTGCAGGCCTTTTCTTTACCGCCCGCTCGATGATCCCGTGCTTCCTTTCCAAGTGCACGGCGGCTACATGATGTTCTGCGCATTGCTCAGCCCTGGCTACTGCTGGGCATCGTGGCTTGAGAAGTTCTTCTCTCTCCTGGAGGCCGGCGATCATGAGAGGGTGGCCCCCTCCTTCCTTCTATCTTTCGGAGCACGGCGGCATGAAATGCGTCCCGGTTCACTTCGCAGGCACTGCAGCCTGACAGGGTGCTCCTCTCCTGAAAGGGTGGCCCCACGTCGTTCTATCATCGGAGCAAGGCTGCTGAAGAAATCAATGTGGAACTGTGCGACATGGTACTCCTTGTGGCAACGACCGCCGCGCTTCTGAAGGGTTTTCACAAGTCACCAGAGTGACCAAGTCTATGGGGGCACACTGTTTGCAGGTGTATGGTTCGTTCTGTCGCAGGACGAGATCCTGTTGACCGCATTGGAGCTTAGCTTGTCCCGGCGTGGAGTGCAGGGTCACACAAGTTCAGAGCGGAGTAATCGCTTGGGCGAAGCCTGAATGACACCGAACGGGCCTTAGTAAGTAGCCTTTGCGTGGAGTGCAGGGTTGCAGGCACAGATGGGCAGACAAATCCGCGGAAAAGGTCACCGCGGATGCGCTCGGCTTTAGACGCAGTCATGTCCTTATGACGACGTCGTATGACGGGTTCCAGGTCGCAGACTTCATCATACAAAACTGTGTTTAAAGCAAATACTTCTACGGGTAATGCAGGAACCTGATGAAGAAACCCTGGGTCTATAACCCCAAAATATTAGGATTCATATACGGAAGGAACCCTAATAAAGGCGACAAGGTTTCTTAATCAGGTTCCTACATTACCTATAGTCTCCATTGTAGTTCCTTTTTTTGGTTTAACCAATTATATATTAAGGATCCTATAAGGTAACCCAAAAAAAGGAACTACAATGGAGACTATAGGTAGTTCAGAAGAGGGGGAGCCCTCCGTAAGAATCCGAAGCCCGAACTGAGAGATGCACAGCTCAAGATACAAGAGCCTGGCGAAGAACTCGCACGGAACGATAGTAGGTTCTCTTTATAGTATAGCCGCTGGAACAAACCCTAAGGGCCCACGTGCCCAAATAGTATCTACTTTGGGCCCAATGTACCTATATGGGGATTACTTGAAGGCCAAAGTATATACTATTTGGGTACATGGACCCTCAGGGAAAGGTGATGTGGGATGTTGGAGTAGCCTAGGGTTTCAGGTTGTAGGTCGCGAGTTCTGCCAATCGACCCGACATTGACATGGCGTGCTTTGATCTGAAGCAAGGGGAGCAGGACACCTTGGGATTTGGGGTTTGGGTTTGGAACCTTAGTGTCCAAGGTATATAGGGTCTAGGGTTCAGGATTTAGATTGCAAATTCGACGCAGAAATCTCGGAACCCGGAACCACAAAACTAGTCATTAAGCCAACGAGGTTCCTATTGCAACAAGCCCTGCGTCCCACAGCCCCGAGTTGTGATGTAACAAATTCGAGCGCGTAAGGTTTGTACCATCCTCGAGCTGCACCTTCCAGGACCCTCCCTGTACCCTCAAATAGGGGTATATGGTCCCAAATAAGGGGCACTTAGGGTCTAATAAAGGGTAGATGGAGGGTCTAGGTTACTCAAGCTGCATCGATGCAGGTTTATCCATAACAACAAGTGCAAGCTTTGATCGTGCACGTAACATGGAGTGCCATGTCTTTCCGCCGCGCAAGCGCCGTCGGCAGGAGGTTGGCCAAATCTGCGTTCACTACCTACTGGTTCAGGGTTTAGGGCTTCTAAGGGGTTTAGCAATTACAGAGTCTAGAGTCCAATACCGCCATCATCATCCCAAAAACACCGCGCACTATCACTACAACTGATGCACGAGAGGAATGGCCAGATTTTATGTGCCCCGAGTGTGCCGCTCGCTGGAACCGCTTCTTTTGTTTGTTTGCTGTTTGCTGTTGTGCTCTTCAGCGGAAGCCCCGGCCAACCAGCAAATGAGTGAATGGCGCGTCCGGGCCCAACAGGCCAAAACACATTTAGGGTTTAGGGTTTAGGGACACAACGACAGACAGAAAGAAAAACACCTCATTGTACGTACCCACAGTGTGTTTTTTTTGTTACAGCGGGTTTTTGCTATTAGTTGGTGCGGCAGGGGGGTCCAAATTCTCACTTATGCAACTTGTAAACCGCGTACCAAAAAACACTTTGCGGTAGGTAAAGGTACGTAGGTCTGGGCCTGAGATGTCTTCGCCGTTTGATGGAAGGCGGTTCCTTTGAAAGGGGTCTATAAGGATTACTATAAGGGACAAAAGGGGTTTAGCCTTAATAATTAGAATAGGGTTTTGGGGCCCATTATACTATCAGAACTTGCGAACGCAGCAGTTTTGCTCTTGCGACTTGCTGCAAATATTCCGGCTGACCTGATTTGAATGAGAGCCTATCGGAAAGCCACCGCCTTTCAGGAGATCCAAACCAAGGAGGGAACCTAGCTGCATGACCGATATAGGGATGTTGGCGATATGTAGTTTGAACACTTGCCCCATATCTCAAACTCAAGGTCTCTAGGCTAAAGCCCTAAATCCCCTAATATCTATAATCCCTACAAAGTTGCTCAGGATCATAGCCGCAAGCCCCAGAATGGTTGCTAGAAATCAGGGCTTCGCACCCTCAGTGCTCAGCCGTCCCTGAAGCCCTACAGGCCCTACCTGGACCCTGAAGACCCTACCTTTTTAGGGTTCCTTACTATGATTCCCTTATATAAGTCCTTAAAAAGGGTAGGTTCTTCAGTTCTACAGGCCCTACAGCTTGAATCTCAAACCCCTAAACTCCTAAGCCCTACATTTCTAAACTCCTAAACTCCTAAAGCCCCAAACCCCAAAAGCCCTAAACCTCTAAACCCCCTTAACCCCTAGAACCCTAAACCCCTTAAGCCCTAAAGCCCTAAATCCTTAAATTCCCAAACCCCTAATCCCTTCCGCAGGCTGCGGCCATCTCCGAGCGGGCGATGAAGGAGTCAACGGCAGCAGTCATCCGCTCCTTCCCTAGCACGTCCCGTCCTCGGCTTGCAGGCTTTATGACTGGTTTACTAGATCTGCCCGTAGTACCCTTTTGCCTTTTCATTTTGTGGTCTTCTTATTGACACCGAGTAGTATAGCGGGAAAATGGTACCCTTATTATGAAGAGGCTACTGGGTACAAGTTTAGGGTCTGGGGGGGATTAGGGTTCAAACAGACTTCTAGGGCGGGTTTAGGATATAGGGGTTCGGGGTTCATAGGTCCTCGGCTTGGAGAGTTCATAATTTTCGTGCCAGTTTTACAAGCACCCACGAATGTAGTACCTTTTTGAGTACCTATTCTGTGGTTAGGGTCCAACTCCAAGAAACTAAAGTGACTCCAAGAAGCTATTACTTTGGAGGCTGATATAGGTCATGGTGGGGTCTAGGCAAGGGGTTGTGGCACGAAGCGCTTTAGGGGTTCGGACGGAGCATGTGCTGCGGCAGCGAAGCTCTTGCTCGGGCCCTTCCCAGAGACTCCCAAACCCCTTAATTAAAGAATATACCTTAAATCATATTAGGTATCTTATTATACCTTAAAGTATATCCCCTTAATACCCCTATAGATCCTTTTAAGGAACCCCTTCGGTATATTCCTTAATTCTGGGGTTTTGGAGGCTCGGGCCCTCCGTTCGGAATATATGTTTAGGGTTTCAGGTGTGGGGCTGGCGCGCCGTCGAAGCCTAAGACGGTTTTAGTTGTTGTTTGAAGCTTTCCTTATGGCATCCCCCCCCAGCATTTGGGGCAAATGGAGCCAACAACAAGCCCGCAAGTGAGCAAGGTGGCAGCTGCTAACGGTGGCACGTTTGGCACACGAGGCACGAAAGTTGTCCGTCAGCTCAGGAATTCTCTTTTACTTCAACAGGGCTCAGGGATTAGGGTTAATTTGGTTTAGGGTTGGGGGTTAATATGGCTTTGGGATTGGGGTTTTCATTTGTTGTCATATAGAAGGCAGAATAATCAGTACGTGCCAATTATCAGGGCTCCTTCTTCAAAACATACTGCGGCGTACCGCAAAACTCTGTTCGAACTAAAACGTCCCTATAGGGTACATGGCCGGTTAGGGTCCAGGTCTACGCATGCCACATAAAGTCGCATTGCTTAGGATGCTTCAGGCTCACGGCTATCTGCAGTTACGGGATGTGTAAGTAGAATCATATTTTTGATACCGTCAATTAGGGCACCTTTGGCACCCACACGTGATCATGATCCAGCCTTAGCAGCCCTAAACCCTAAACAAACTAATGTAGGGGCCTGAAAAATTACCTATACTATTTTAAAAGCGGTTCCTTATTATAATTATAGTATAATGGGCCCCAAAGCCCTATTCTAATATTAAACGGCCCTCTACAATAAACCTTGAATCCTGAGCTCCAGAGCAGGCAGAAGCACTTCGTTCCATTCCATCTCGCGGGATTTGCATTGAAGTGGTGCCGCAAGAGATGCGTGCAGCCCGGCTGGAACTGACGGAAGCCTCAGGTATGCCAGGCAAGGGTCTTAGGGTTGCGAGACTCAGGGTTGATGAGTATGGTTTGGGGGTTTAGGGTTCACCAGGACCCTCCTTGTACCCTCAAATAGGGGTATATGGTCCCAAAGAAGGGGCACTTAGGGTCTAATAGAGGGTAGATGGAGGGTCTAGGTACAGGGTTTATGGTTTAGGAGTTTGGGCCTTGCAGGGTGTTCAGTGTAGCGGGTTTTGCCGGGTTTTAGGGTAAGTCTTGGAAGGGCTAGTTTAGCAACGAAGTGTTGGGAATGACACGCGGCTGCATGACAAGCGGCTGCTCTGAAAATCTTACACAAAAACCTATCTATACTCTCCATGGTACTTCATCCTTTGGTAAATCATGTTTTTAGCAGGATCCTAAAATCAGACAACAGCGAATCCAAACAAACAGATTTACATTGGAGAACACAGGTAAGCCCTGTAAGCCTGTAAGAAAAAAGCCGATACCATGAGTGGTAGCTTTGTCTTGTTGACAACAGCGGATGCTGCCGCATGCTGCTTTCCGTGGCCATGTCAGTCTCTATACTCATCTATCCACCAGTCATTGTGCGTGCGGTTTGGTCATGCACGTGTGTTGCACACTTTTAAATTCGAACTACATGCATGCATGCATACGCACATCGCACAGACACGTACATGTCTTATGTGCTTGGTTGTGTTTTGAAAATAAGATACGCATCCTGGTACTTATGTTAAGATATGTGCTGACTGATGGGTCTGCCCTTCTCCTCGAGATGTGCAAAAACAATTCAGGCAAAGCCACAACTCTTCTCTTTATAGTCTGTTGTACATCTATGGGAGTCTGATATAGGGAACACGTTTACATCGCACCGAATCCTGCATTCCTTAGATCTCGAACGGCTTGAGGCCATGAATGCTAACCAGGTCGAGAGTGAGCAAAGCGAAGGTGCAGCTTCCATCCGTGCAAGGTCAATTTAATATTGAGTTTAGGGTCATGGGCAATTTAATACAATGGGCTAACGGCTCCCGTCAACTCAGCATGCTTGGAATCTGAGTGGCATGTGTCCGAGATCGAAGCCTCCACCATGGAGTCCACGAGGCAAGCGCGACTTTCCTGCACCCGCTGCCGAGCTCTGGATCCACCACACGGCATTCTGACCCAGAGGTCAGTGGGATCAATGTTGTGCCTTGTTACGCATTGGAGATGTAGGGTTTTTGGAGATGTAGGGTTTAGGCATTGGAGATGTAGGGTTTAGTACTGGGATTGTGCGGAGAGGGGGCTCGGTCAGGGCGGTTCTGTTACGATCCTGCGGGCCTTTGTTGACCTGCCCGAAGAGCCATCCTAAACCTAAAACCCTGAACCTAGACCGAAAACCCTAAATAAACCCTAAACCCTATAAGCCTTGATGATATCTTCGGCAAGGTTTTCATTTTCTTGCCGCTAGAATTCGACGTCTCAACCCGTATCGGTGCCTAGGCAAGCCCGGAAGCGTTCCCGTCACTCAGAAGCCTTCAGGGTCCATGCACGCATATAGTATATACATTGGCCTTGAGGTTGTCCTTATACAGGTACTTTGAGCACAAAGTATATACTTTTGATTACGTGGACCCTTACGGTTCCGGATTCCGCCATAGCGCAAGGCTTTTGACTGCCCTGAATGTTATCCCCTGCGGCCGCCGCGGGTTCGACAGAAAGACCTGTAGCCTGGCTTGAAGTTTGAGAGTTTAGCGCTGAGGGTTAGGGCTTTGGGCTGAGGGTTTAGGGCTAAGGGATCTTTAAGGCTCAAGGCTTTTCAAGTTCAAGGCGTAGATTTAGGTCTTAGGGCCGAGGGATGATTCAGGCTTAGGGCTTTTCGGGTTCAGGGCTTAGGTTTTGAGGTGAATTGTTCATGATTTATTTGTTTATCGCACTTAATGGAGAGGGTCTCCAGATCTGAGGGCTTAAAGTCTTGAGCTTGGGGTTTAGGGGTTTAGACTTCGGGTTTCAAAGTGTGTTGTTTCGCTTTGCCTTTAGCGCCCATGTTTTATGACTGTACGCAACTTGGAGCTAGCAGCTAGAGATTGTTACCGCGACAGTAGGCAACATCAGCGTGAGTTTTGTGCACGGGCGTGCGATGTCAGGCAAGTCCATGGCCATGTGGAGGGCTGGCAGTACAACGGAGCAGACATCCAGCTGCTGCGGCTGGAGGACAATGACTCCAAACTTGTGAATCGCTGGCTCATCAGACCTTCATTGACTAAAGCCTATACCCAGTTGTTCGCGGGATACGCGCGCGAGGATGGTACAGCCGAACAAGAGCAGAATCATACCAGAAGGTCTAGTTCTATGTACAGCGGCCCTACAAGGAATGCCCTGAAGGACATCAACGTAGATTCAATTACAACCCTATAAACCCCAAACCCAAAATCCTTAACACTACACCCTAACGATCCCACGGTTCGTGTTTCAATCTTGGGCCAGGGTCCCGAACTTTCCCAGCATCATCTAACTAAAATGATAATCCAGACCCGGAGAGGATCCAAAAAGTAGATCCCTTCCGGGGGTTCCGGGTTTAGGGTTTAGGGAGTTCCTATAAAGTCCCCTTTAGTAGTATAGGGTCCCGAATTAGGGGCTCTACTCTCCAATTTTTTTTTTTTTTTTTTTTTGGGGGGGGGTCTGGGAACAGCAGCAGCTTGAGAAGTGCCATGGAAGCGGGTACTCCGACACTTTAGGGTTCAGGGTGAATCTGAAACAGCCTATCGGGGGCTAACGGTGTCCTCACAGGACGACAGATGGGGCTTCACTATGGGCAGCTCGGCACGACTTTCCTGTGCTCAGAGGCATTAAGGGTGTTTTGGGGTTTAGGGTTATAGGTTTTGGGGTTTAGGGTGATAGGTTTTGAGGTTTAGGGTTATAGGGCTTGGGGCCAGGAGTTTAGTATTACCTAAACCCTAAACCCTATAGGGTGTAGCGGTTTCGGATTGGGAGTTCGGGGCGTGGGGATTTCGTCGTTTAGAGCGTAGGAAAGGGTTTAGGGTGTTGGTTTCAAGCTTGCCGATCGTTTTCTGCTTCGAAAGCTAGGCAGCGGGAGGAGCTGCGCAACTTCCGTCTCATCGTGGAAACCATGCTTGCACCACTTGTGACTTCTTGCATGCCGAAGTTCCAGCGTTTTCGCCTTTAGTTGCTTCAGTTCTCTTGTCTTTCACTTTCCACAGTTGCTGTCCCCCTCCGTTTCTCGATCGTCCTTGAGCTGCCTTTGCCATTTAGAAGTCCAAGGGTCAATGTGCCCATATAGTATATACGCTGGCCTTAAAGTATGTACATGTTGTATAGATAGATAGATAGATAGACAGATGCCAAAGTAAAACAGTACATACTGTATAAGTACATGGAACATCATGTAACCCTATATCGCCCATACCCGAAACTCTTGTTGAACCCTTATGAGGGCATGAACCCTTAGGGTTAAGCCAAGGAATTGCAGACATCCTGGCTGATTTGCTCGATGCGTTGCCGCAGCGCGCGGCCGCGCGCTTTAGTGAGCCTGCTGATGCGGAGATGGCCAGCTGACTGGTAAGAGTTAATACGACAGTTCTTCTGGGAGTTTACCGTGCACGGGTTGAATTTAGAAGCCTGGATCATTGTAAGACTGTTCCTCAGGGCTCCTTTTCGTGCTTATAGCAAAATTTACCCCCCAACCCTGGTCTCATTACCAGGACCCTGCTTGTACCCTCAAATAGGGGTATGTGGTCCCAAATAAGGGGCACTTAGGGTCTAATAGAGGGCAGATGGAGGGTCTAGGTACTGAAGCCCCTATGTCAAGGTGTCGGGTGCATCTTGGAGGTGTGTTGCTAGAAAGTGAAACCGAAAATGCTGATAGGGTTTAGGGTTCAGGGTTTAGGGGTAGCACGAAGTCAGAACAAAGACATCCCATAAGGCTTTTGCATCTGACGCGGAATTGTGCCGTTTATGTTTCGCACGATAGGAGCCGCAAAGCCACGTGTATCTCAAGTCGGGGCTCTTCTTTAGTTCGGCTGAAAGATGCATAGCAGGCGGCTCAGGGCTTACGGTACCCGAACAACGTTTCAACCCGACCAACAAGCAAGCGAGTGCCTAGAGCCAAGAAGAACCTGATGTTTTGGCCTGGGCGATAAAGGTGTGTCACTTTCGGGATCAAAGAGATGAGCCGAAGAATGGAGTGTCTGAAATGTCGAAGACTACATCGGTATTACAGCTTCGGACCCCAATGCTGCATGCAGGACGAGCCAGAATAATCACAACTAAGAACGGACGAAGTTGTCCAATTAGCTTCCATCTTCCCAGACAGCAGGAGGTTCATGAACCTGCTGCTGCAGCACAGGATTGATACGGAGAGGATCCTCTCCGAAACTAACTCTTGGGGCCTCGACATGACCCATGTCTGAGTTATGATCCAACTCCTAAGCGGAATACAGGCTGCGCCGCAACCGTCCCAACGTTGACACTTTCCAGGTAAGGTAGAACTTCGTTCCAGCTCAGGGTTGCAGAGTCGAACTTTCAAGCAGCGAGTATTCCGAATTAAAACTCTCGACGGGCCGGCTTCTGGGGACATATTATTATTGTTGGGGCGGTAGTAACCCTAAACCCGACACCCAAACTACTGTAGTTTAGGGCGGGGGGGGGGCACAGGGCTTTCGAGCACGGTGGCTGAGATCTTCTCCTCGCCCCGGGCCGAAGCCCCCTGCCCCATACTAGGGAATGGGATTTAGGAACTCCAACCCTAAACTTCAGAACCTAAATCGTGGCCCGGATCAGAAACCCTGATGTTCCCGGCACAGCTTCGGAGGATCGAGGCCCCCCAAGTTGAGTCTTTACACAGATCCATGTTTCAGTCCCTCCGTCCCTCGTGTCTTGCTATGTGTCTGGGGCGAGTGGAAGACATCTCCTCAGCTCAGTGGTCTGAAAGTTAGGGACCCTGGATTTTGGGGGTTCAGGAAGAAGCGCTTGTGGAAGTGGGTTAAGGCCTTGACTTCCTCGCATGCCCAGCCGAGCGAGGGTGAGATCTTGTGAAGTGGGTGAGAAGAAACAGACATAGCAAGTAGTCAGTCTTATTATTGTTGAGACTTGAAGATGTGGCCATGGCGTTTACACTTTACAGTCGCAGGCTCAGGGCTCGGCGACATTTCCTCGTTTCTTCTCGTCGTTGTTGATCCGCGTCGTTGTTACTATTGTTGCTTCAAAGTACTTTTGTCAGTACGAATGGCCGTAAACATCATCATAATGACTGTGCCGCTGTGCCGGCGATCAGAAGCCATAGTGAAGTCGTAGCATTGGTAGTAGTCGTCGTCCAGCAACAGGGCAGGGGCAACGAGTAGGAGTAGGAGTAGGATTAGGAGTAGGAGTAGGAGTAGGAGTAGGAGCAGGAGCAGGAGCAGGAGCAGGAGCAGGAGCAGGAGCAGGAGTAGTAGTAGTAGTAGTAGTAGTAGTAGTAGTAGTAGTAGCAGTAGCAGTAGCAGTAGCAGTAGCAGTAGCAGTAGCAGTAGCAGTAGCAGTAGCAGTAGCAGTAGTAGTAGTAGTACTAGTAGCAGTAGTAGTAGTATTAGTAGTAGTAGTAGTAGTAGTAGTAGTAGTAGTAGTAGTGGTGGTAGTAGTAGTAGTAGTAGTAGTGGTAGTGGTAGTAGTAGTAGTAGTAGTAGCAGTACTGGTAGTAGCAGTAGTAGTAGTAGTAGTAGTAGTACTGGTAGTAGTAGTAGTAGTAGTAGTAGTAGTAGTAGTAATAGTAGTAGTAGGAATAGTAATAGCAATAGTAATGGTAATAGTAATAGTAATATTAGTAATACTAGTTCAAGTACTAGTATTAGTAATAGTAATAGTAATAGCAGTAGGAGCAGGAGGAGGAGGAGTAGGAGTAGGAGTAGAAGGTGGAGGAGGGAGAGGAGTAGTCGACTACTGCTACTTGCTGCTAGTGCTGCTAGTGCTGCTGCTAAACCCTAAACCCCGCAACAACCTAAACCCTAAACCCACTTGAAACCTAGTTTCCTGCCTTCCGACCTCGGCTCTAAAGCCTTGGAAGCCTCGTCGCCATCCTGGCAGTGTACAGACTCCTGCTGACGGAGGCGGCTGAAGGATTCAGGGTTCAGGGGTTGAGGGTTCATGGGTTTAAGGGTGTTAGGGTTTTTAGGGGTTTAGGGTTTAGGTCTTTAGGGTTTTAGGGCTTTTGGTGTCTTCTTCTTCTGGGGTCGCTACGTTTGGCGGTTTAGGGTCTGGGCGTTTAGGGTTTAGGGGCCGTTGTTCGTGGGTTCCGGGTCCCGGGTTGCAAGGGGCAAGGAAGGGGCCCAAGTATTTCGTTGGTGTAGATTTGAGGGCCTGAGGGTTTCAGTTAGGGTTTAGGATGACTGGGTTAGGACATGTTTAGCATTTGACGGTGTAACGTTCAGGGCCGTAAGGTCTGACGGATCTAGGATGAGCTTTGCAGCTTCCTAGGGTGAATGCTTTGGGCTTAATGCAAAGGTGTGAATACGTAGTGAGACTTCCGCTTATGACCTATGATCCTTGCAGAACAAGAGCAGGGTTTAACCGAAAACCCAGACCCCTATCGGTTTAGGGTTTAGGGTTACTACAGCCATATAACACCCTCATCACTTCAAAACCCAACTCCAATCATGAAGTTCTAGCCCAAAAGTGTTGTTTGTCCTCGTGTTTGGGTTTCACGGCCAAGCGCCGATAGTTCTTGAAAACCTCCAGCAGTCGATGCTGACGTCTTGGCATCTAGCATGCAAACATAAAACGAGGGTAGCCACTGGTTTTTACAAGGGCGTTATGCTGGTGTCGTAGCATAGTATGTTGAAATCCACTTGCTTTGTTCTGACATGTGTTCCGAGCAGTAGTCGGCAACAACAAAGCTCACATCCGAGATAAAACTGTCTTCCACTACAGTTGAGAGTCATGTCTGCCACGATAGCTAAACGAGTTGCATTCTGGCACAACGAAGGAAAGGCCTGAGCAGACCCTAATGTAGGGGCCTGCATTATGCTAGAACCATATGAGCTCTGAGCCCTACGCCCAACCCCCGAAGCCTAATCCCTATTCACAACGATCAACTGCAAATCCTCGAAACTTGAATGCCGGAAACCGTGACCCCCGAAATAGGCGCGTAATCCGCAGGTGCGATGGCAGATGAGCCTGTAGCCGACCAGGCCTATGATGAGGCGCTTGTAACTTTAGGCTTCATTGGCTTCAGGGTTTGAGGTTTGAGTTGCCTCTTGGGGTCTGCAATGGTCTCCTGTCTGCCGTGTCGCGGAGTCTAGGATACTAGACAAGAGCTACAATTCTAAACCCCAAAAAGTCCCATCTCTTTCTCTCACTCTCTCTCTCTCTATATATATATATACATATGTCTATATTGGTGCATACGTCTGCACCCATTTGCAGGAGCAGGGCCCTCAGGAAGTGCCTATACGCGGCAAGTTCTGCAGGATAAAGTAGAGGTTCAGGGTTTAGGGTCAAAGCCCTGCTCAGGGGTCTTTTTTCGTTCAGTGCCGCCTGCCTCTAAGAAGATTTGGGTTCTTTGGCTGAGCAACGCAACCGCGTTTCTGAAAGCCTGCATCCCTAAACCCGTAAACCCCCAAACCCTAAACCCCTAAACCCTAAACCCTGAACTCCTGCAGCTTGAGAAGTGAACCCTGAACCCTCAAGCCGCATTGTCCGAGGCTCCAATTGACTTTAGCTCCCCCCCTTTGAACCAGAATGCCATGGCTGAAGTTCTGACACAGCAAGGCGTCGAGGAATTCTTCCAGCTTCAGATGCAGCACGATTTTGTTGTGCGTAAAAAGGAACGCAGAACTTTCCTCGTAAGCGTGGAGCTGGAAGAAGACACTGGCCATGTGCATGGCTACATGGTGGCGAACTACGCCGGAGACAAGCTACATTATGTCGAGGGCGAAACAGCCAATTTCCAATTCGTCACAAGTAGCTTGCCGCCCGAGTGGCAGGCAAAGGTGCTGGATGACGGCCGTGACTATGCCCTCTACGAGGCACGACCTGAAATACGCGAGATGGTAGCCTTGACGGACACCAAATCCTACGAAACACCCTAGGCTCACCACCTGGAATTATCGACGGAGCACAACGCGCTCAGACATGGCAGAATTCGATGACCTTTACACCGGATAGGCAGCCCAGATCAGCTGAAAGCCTTCAAAGCCAAGGAGGCACAGGAGACGCAAAAGCGCAAGCCTATCCTCTGTCCAAAGTCCAAATTGAAGAAACGGACGGCAGCTGGTATGTGACACTACGCCGACAGTTGGAAGAACAAAAATTGTTGGGGCTGCAGTTCCCCGATGCGACCCTGCACCAGTCCTTTTCATGCACCCGCTGCCGGATGACAGCCCTGACTCAGCGGTGCCGGACGATAGCCCCGGCTTTCAGGTGGCAGTTGATGAGGAGGCCCCTATGCCGGTTGCTGATCTGTGCCGAATGTAAGACCTACGGCTCTTGATGAACACCTCGAGGACCTGCTGGAGGATGGGCGTGAGGCATTGGTGGAAAAGCGTCAGAGAGCTGAACAAGAAGAGTGGATGGCAGGGATCTTGGAAAAGGAGGCGATGGCCGAGCTGCGGAGGGACGAAAGGGGCACTGGAAGAATTCCGAACTCGGCAGGCCAGGGAATGGGATGACTGGGCAATGTGGAGCGAGATGTATGCACAACCTCCACTGCCTGGGCGCAAGCGGACGGTGCTGATGGTCGAGATGGCGTCAGGGAGCATGGATCAACCGAGGGTGTCTAAGACACTCAAGCTGCCTTTGGATGATGCTGACCAGGCCGGGGGCTGGGTACCACATCGGCAGTGCTGGATGCGGGGGATGACCGTGCGATGGAAACCTCGCATGCAAGTGGTCATGGTCCTGCTACAGTTGACAGCGAGGCGCCCACGGTGATACTCTCCAACCAGGTCGATAATGGCATGATCCCGGAGCACCTGACCATGGACCACAACCGCTACCTCGACTGTGAATGGTTGGAGAACCGCCTGACTGGTGCTGACATCCTTACGGGTTATGGCGGGGGCTGTTGGAGATGTTCCAGAACCAATTCCTTGTCACCATGGAAGGCTCGGTGGAGGATACAGCGTCGGGGACTTGATTCACCCCGGGGGCACCGACAATGCTGCAGTGGAGGGCACGGGAGACACGGCACCTGAAAGAACCAGCACAGAGGGATGAGGAAGGGCAGTGAAGGGAGTTTATGGGTCGGTACAGGGGCGCCTTTTGCCTCCTGGCCTAAACGGCCTTGATGGCTGCTAATCGCTCGCGAGACTGGCAGACATTAAAAAGAAGCTCAAAAAAACGTGAGTTTCCGAACTTCCGCAGCTTTAAAAGTGAGCCTACAGGCCCCCCCTTCCCAAGCCATAAATCCTAAACCCTAGTTTCTGCATTCAGACTGTTTAAAGAAGGGCGTCCAAGGTTTTAGGTCTGTTTGTCTTTTGGTTCTAGTGCTTAGGTTTTTTGGGTTGATGTTTTTGTGTTTAGGATTGTGAACTTTGGTGGGTTACATCTTAGTGACCCCCGGAACCTTTCAGCATCCTAAAACCCAACATCCTGAGCTCTGAACTCTAAATCCTACGCCCTGAAAACCCTAAACCCTGAACCCTGGAACCTTGGAACCCCTAGACGCTTGATTCGACAGGCGTAGGCCCCTAACCCCCGTTCCCAATATGAACAGCAAATGGGTAATTAGTTCTCTAAAGTAGGGTCCCCTTTTGGTACGGCACCTGTATAGAAAGGACCCTAGAAGGGATGCTAATTTAAAGAGCCCCTAAACCCTAAACCCTAAACTCCTCTGCCTCTACTCCTAAACTCCCAAACCCTCCTCAATTTCTAAATCCTAAACTCCAAACCCTAAACTCCTAAACCCCTAAACCCCAACCCTTAAACTCCTAAACCCTCAACCGCACACCTTTAAATCCTAAAAGCCCTAAACCACTAAATCCTAAAGCCCTAAACTCAAATGACCCGAAGGCGATCCCTGTCGAAACAGACGATGAGGAGGTGAGTACTCCCGGGACCTCGGAGGCCTTCCTACCATGAGATTCCAAAACCTCTTAGTTAAGGAATATACCTTAAATCATAATAGGATCCCTAATATGTTTTAAGGCCTATTCCTGAATTATTGGGTTCTGCAGGCCTTGATACCATGAGCTCAAGGCTTTGGTGCTTGCAAGGTTTTTAGAGTTTAGGGGTTTAGGGGGTTTAGGGTTTCAGGCTTTGGGGCTGAGGGGTTTAGGGTTTTAGGGTTTAGGGTTTTTTTGGTTTAGGGCGTGCGGCTTAATTACAGGGTTTGGGAACTCTCTTGAGTCTGGGCGTCTGCGATATCAAAGACATGGTTTGGTAACTCTTTCTTCCTTTAAAGCGGATATTCGGGTTTAGCGTTTCGAGGATGCGCTTTGATCTCAGATTCGGCTCGGCGTCTTTGCAGTGCTACCATGAAATCTGCGACTAGGGTGGAGGATATACGGTTGTAAATTTAGGGCTCCTGTGGTTTTCGGGTTCAGGGTTGGGCGATTAGGATTTACGTATTTTATGTAGGCTACGTGGTGCGGGGGTTTTAGGAGTTGAGGCTCAGGGTTTGGAGCAGCGACGGCATTTGTTGCATAGGTGGGCAAACCCTGAATTCCGAAGCCGCGGCCCTACGGTCTCTGAACCCTGCAAACCCTGAAGCCGAAGCTCTCGAAGGCCAAACCCTCCCAAAAGCAAAACCTAAACTCTGAATCATCAACGAAGCCCAGATCCCTAAACTCTCAGCCCCCTGAACCTGGACCCCCTACCCTCTAACATACCTTGCATGCCCACTATTTCGGACCATAAGGGCCCTATTAAAGGGCACTTCGGGGGTCCTGGAAGCTTGAGACCTTTTAGAACCCAGAGCCTCCAAAACCCTTCAAGTAAGGAATATACCTTAAATCATATTTGGGGATCCTATTAATTATGATTTAAGGTATATTCCTGAAACCCTAAACCCTTAAATCCTTACCCTAAGCTCTACCACTCTGAAGCCCTGAAGCCTTAAACCCTAAACCCCAACCCCCCAAGCCCTTAAATCCCTAAACCTAAACCCTAAACTCCTTAGAACCTTAAAGCCAAAGCCGCAGGCTGGGACACCCAAGGCGCCTGCAGAGCGTCCGGCCCAGGCTGGTGGCCGGGAGAAATCAGGCGCCCGCTTTATGGGGTTTAGGTTTCCCTTAAGGATTCCTTTAAGGGTTGCTGTAAGGGTTCCTTTAGGGGTTCCATTAAGGGTTCCTTTAAGGGTTCCTTTTGGGGATCCTACAAGGGATCTATAAGGGTTCAGGGTTTGGGGCTGGGGAGAAATCAGGCGCGCTCCGGTTTAGGGCTTCTGAGGGCTTCGGGCTTTAGGGCTTCACACACACGCACACACTCTTTATTACACTATTTCAGTTGACATACTATGTAAAAAATATATATCACATAACAGAGTATAAGACAATGTAATGTAATATAGTGAAATGTATTAGAATATGCTGTAATTATAATGTAATGTAATGTAGTATAGTATAGTATAATATAAGACTTAGGTCTCAAATGCTTTCCTTGTGTTCCTTGTGTTTTCCGGGCTTGTATACGACACTCACATAGGCCTTGCGGCCTGCACTTGGAACTCCTAAACCACCACCAACCTGGCTGGTGGACCCAAAGGCCTGAACATTAAACCATGAAAATGCAAAGCTCCAACACCCGAAAGCCACAAATGCAATATCACAAAAAACCACAACCCGTCCCATCAATACTATCCGACAGAGCACCCTCCAGTAAACCTGGAATCTAAATGCCTCGTCTTGAACACAAAATTTTCCGTTTCCATAAAATGCATTCAATTCTTGACCCTCTCCCTACTTTGGTAGCCTCAACCTTAAGATTCAGCCGACCTGATACTCTGCTCCGATAAGGAGAGCCCAAATGTACCTTGCTTTTGGCACTTGAGGCCCATAGGGCAATGCCAAACCAGAAAATCATTCGTGTTTCGGGCAAGTTGTGTTCGAGGCCGGGTGGGTGTTAACTAGCTCTTGCAACCTGCGGTTCCGAGCCCCTGAGGGTTTCAGAGTTTTTGGGGCTGACAGATTGCGCGAGTAGAAAAAGTAGGTATTGAATAGCTTTTTGCTACATCAGATGGAATGTACTGTCAACCCCAAGCCAAGGACACATTCAGCATATTCTGGTTTTTGGGCCGAGTTGTGTGTTTCACAGGTCCCGTAAGCGCAGGGAGACTGCTAAAGGTTCGGGGTTTAGGGTTTAAGGTTTAAGGTTTATATAGGATTTGACGGCAAGTCAGGTCCTAAACTCACTAAACCTCGGCCCTGCTCTGCCACCTCGACCACTCACAAAACTGCCAGCACTACCAGCACTAGCAGCACTACCAGCACTACCACCACCACTACCACCAGCACTGCCCTGCTACCACCACTACCACCACTACCACCTCTACCACCACTAGCACCACTGGCACCACTAGCACCACTACCGCCACTACCCCCACCACCGACGCCGCCGCCGCCACCACCACCACCGCCACCACCACCACCACCACCACCCCACCACCACCACCACCACAAAAATAACAGCATCAAGTGCTATGATTATTGCTACTGCTTGTTGTGCTACCTGTGCTGCTGCTAAACCCTACACATCGTTTTTCCCAACAAAATCCCAAACCGCCCTCCAATCATCAAGGCCGGAACTACATTAGCTGTTTCTACTGCCATCTTTGACTTATGAACCCTCGACCAGAGATCCCAAGCCCTGACGCCCAATCTTGAAACGGGCACTGGATACCCTCCCGACTCTGTGCGGTCAACAGCAAAGTGCACAAACCCTAAGCCTAAACCCTTCACCCCCAAGCCTATACCCCAAACCCTAAACCCCAAACCCTAAACCCTAAACCCAAAGCCCTAAATGGCAAGCCGGGATCAGGGTCTAGGGTTTACAAAAGAGCAGCTTTCTGCAGAGGTGCCGCAGCCAGCGAAAGCGGAGACTCCGAAAGCAGCGAGGACGGAGCTCTTGTGTTAGTTTTGACAGGGTTTCGTGTGAGGGTTTAGGGTTCAGGGATGAGGCTTTAGGGTATAAAGGTGTTACAACAAAGACGATGGGTTCATGAAGGGTTCAGGTTGCTTTTAAATGGCTTGCAATTCTAGGGGTTGCTATAACGGCTTCTGAATGGAATACTGTAAAGGTTATGCTATTGCTTGGGCTACGATAGGGTTCGGGGCCTCGGGCTCTAGACCGGACCTAAACCCTAAACCCCTAAACCACTAAACCCTAAAGCCCTAAAGCCTGCATGCCGTAACATACTTTGCACAAGTACTGATGGAACTACCATCATGCTTCACAGTTCGAGACCACCATTTTGCAATAGCGGAAAACAGGTCGCCTTGAACGGGCATATTCGTTTGATGCGTCAACATTGCTGTGACTCTTTTCGGTTTAGTCCTTTTAGGGGTATTCGCGTAGGTGAAGCCAAGAATCCAGGACCAGATTCTTGGAAGTTGGCTGTACGGAATATCGTGTCAGCTACTACACATCTGTCTGAAGTAACGTCGTCATCTATAGACTGCCAGGTTTGGTCGGAGACTGCAGCCAATGCTGTAACGCTGGATAGACTTCGCAAGACCGTCAGGTCTCGCCGTGCTTTCCTTGCCTCCTCAGCCCCATGGGAAGGGTCGAATAGATCTGCTGGATTGAGAGGAGGCAAAGCGCAATCTTCAGGTGTTTTAATTTCCGCAAGATCGCACGCAAAATCATTGCATGAAGTATGGGATGCTGCAGTCTGGGGAAGTCCGCTAGAATCGCGGACATGCTACTGCAGATAGGAAATATTCAGGTTAGGGTGATTGGGTTGTATGGGTTTCACTCGGGTATAGCCAATGCGCTTGACTTAAACGAGACATTGTATCAAGCAGTGTTTTCAAACATCGTTGGCTCTCATTTGCCAACGATTGTTGCAGGGGATTTGAATTTGGACATTGAGCAGTTAGGTTGTTGGGCCACTGCCCGCGATCATGGCTATGTTGATGTAGGTGCCAAGTGGGCTTCATTGTCAAACTCTGAGCCCGTCCCAACTTATCGGGGCACGAGTAGGTTAGACTATATCATTTGTAACCCGCAAGCTTTTCGCGCACTGTCCTCGTTTTGGGTAGACCCGCAAGGGTATACTGACCACGCCGTGTTGCATGCCGAGTTTTGTTGGGAACGAGCCTGTGAGCGTATTCCACGCTGGAGTATGCCGATGGATATCGCTAAAATCCATACCATGGAGAAAGAGTTCAAGGAAGCCCCAATCAGCTCTGGAAAAAGACAGCACATGTTGAATTTGCTGCAAGCGGGTGCGACAGCAGAGGGTTTTGCGGAGTTTACCAAGGCTTTTGAACAGAAAATTGATGATGTGCATATGTCAGTTTCAGGGTCTAGGCTTCCGCAGAAGTTTCGTGGCAGGTTTAAGGGTGCAATTCAGTCCGTCTCGCAAGCCAATAGGAACGTCCATCCTGCAGGCAATGTCATATCCCTCCGTGAAGGTTTCAATCGGCGCTCTCGTGCAATCTCCAGATTGCAGCACCTGCATCATTTGATGTCTAAGCAAGTTGAAGTTGAGCAGTGCGCCAAGCTATGGCACAAACTGCTGAACGACACATCATTTTCTCCGACTTTTGGTGCATGGCTACTAGATGCTGACATTTGTAACAGTGTGCCGTGGGAGGTACCGAACCTTGCGTGGCTAGACGAAGTGGTGCCGCTTGTGTTGACTGACTTCGAATACACAAAAGTGGCTGTAGGCCGGGAACAAATGAAAAAAGTTAAGACCATTTTTCATGACGACTGGAGACGAGGTGGACGCATGCACGCGTCCAGTGTTAAAGATCCCCCCGCCGCACCCCTCCAGTCCCTTACTCGGAATCAGTCCTTGAGTGTTGTTCCTCTGCGTGTGGCAAAGGGTGAGCCTGCGAGATTTCGCGTTCAGGACCCGGCGAGTGTCCAAGTTGGCAGTGTGCGGGTTTTCTCTAAGTCAGTAGCTACCGTTGTCCGAATCCAAGACAATGTGGTTTATCTTGACCGTGGTATGGCTGTTGACATGTATAAACGTTGGGTCAATCAAAAAGCATGGTGCACCGATCCTTTTTGGATCTACTCTCAAGTGAAAACTTTTTGGGATGATTATTGGAATAACCCTGAGACGGTTAGTGTTGACGAGGTGTCTTATTTGGTTGAGGCGATTCCGGCGCTTCCCGCCTTTGACTGTACCATCACGCCCGGGGAAGTTGCGCAAGCAATAAGAAGCCTCCCCACTAGAAAGGCTAGAGGTATGGATGGGTGGTCAAATTATGAACTGAAGTTGCTGTCTGAGGGAGATGTTGAAATCCTAGCTGCTCTCTATAATTCGATTTTACAAACAGGCGTCTGGCCGGATCAGCTTTGTCACGGTCTTGTCACTCTTCTGGCCAAAATTGATAACCCGGAGACCCCTAAGCACGGGAGGCCCGTTACTATTTTGCCTGTCCTATACCGACTATTTGGAAAAATAATGTCCAAAAAAGTTTTTACGCACTGGCAGGGTCATTTGCCCGAATCGTTGTTCGGCAGCGTGCCAGGGCGTACTGTAGTTCAATAGATGCCGCTTGGCAGTTGGCCTCGCAAATCGAGCTGGCAATGTCGGAAGGCAGTGAGCTTTTTGGTGTTTCGCTGGACTTGTCAAAAGCGTATAACACGCTGCACAGAAACATCCTGTCAGCTCTTGCGCTTCGTGCTGGTTGGCCGCCACAATTAGTCAGAGCTTATGTAAATTACTTGAATAGCGTGCAACGTTATTTTCGTATAGGCGACGGCTGTTATGGCCCGCAAGGTAGCAAGGTGGGGGTTCCCGAGGGCTGCCCATTGGCAGTGCCGGCCATGATTTTGTTCACTTGGGCCATCACGAACCATGCGTGGAGTCAAGGTCACTGCCTCACAAGTTATGTTGACAACTGGGCTGTGCAGACTCATTGCCGAAGGTCGGTAACCGAATTTTTGCAATTAGTGCACAGGGCTACCTCCTCCCTTAAGCTAATCCTGAACCCTGAAAAGACAAGGGCTTACTCCACCACGTGCGAGGGAAGGTCATACCTTCGTTCTCTTTCCTTTCAAGGATTCCCGTTGGCAGTGACCCTTAAGGTTTCTGATTTGGGGGTTGATTTCAACAGTAGTAAACAGGCGACATGCAGTTTGCTCATGGAGCGCATAAGTGCAGCTGAGCCAAAATTGCGGCGGTTACGTGCAATGCCTTGGTCGCATACCAGGAAAGCACAAGTGCTATTAAAGGTTGTCCACCCGGCTGTTTCGTTCGGCTGCGAATTCGCCAGCACTGCGCCGTCCACATGCGTCAACCTTCGGGGGAAATACTCGTCTGCAATTTGGGGTCTAGCGAGCACGCGAAATCATTTTTTGTCACCACTTCTGGGTTTAGGGGTGCAGTAGGATCCGTTTATTCTTTTTCTCACAACTCGTCTCAGCACCTTGCGTCGGCAGTTTTGCCATAATGCAGCGGTGTTGTATTCGAACTGGAATGCAGCGATGCAGGCGGCGCCTGCTTTTGGTCCATTATCATATCTCTTTGCGCAGTTGCAGATTCTCGGTTGGAGGATCTTGCCGCATTGCACGTGCGCAACTTCGGCCGGCCTGCATGTGAACCTGTGCCTTACTTCAAAGAAAACTCTGCGTGAGTTGTTGTTAAACTCTTGGTGGGTTGTTGTTGAGCCCAAGCTGCCTAGTCAACCAGGGTACGAACTCGCCTCTAATGTAAATGTTACACACACCATGTGTCTACGACGTGCGACTCAGGCTTCCGTGCCCATCATCGGAAGTTTCACTGTTGGTGCAGCATTGTCTAGCAAACAAAAACGACATTTTTTAGATGAAGACGCTGCGAAATGTCGCTACTGTGGAGCTGAAGATAGCTACGCTCATAGGCTGAGGGACTGCCCGCATTTTGCGCGTCTACGCTCAGCATCTTTAATAGATCCCCCTGGTAGTTTTTCCGACACACAACTGTTAAGAGGTTTGTTTGAAATTCCCCCTGAGGTAGTGGCATGGTTTCATGTTTGTGAGTCACTTCCTTGGCCTGATATCTCAGAGTGTCTTCACGAACATGCGGTGCTGTTTACCGATGGCAGCACCATGCCTCACTCGGTTGTGGCCAGAAGCTCGTGGTCCGTGGTTTTGGCCTTTCCTCGATCGCATGATTTTGAGGTTCTTTTTGCAGATGTTCTGCCCGGCAAGCAGTGCAACTACAGAGCTGAGCTTTTTGCCCTGTTTGTAGTGGTGCAATGTGCAGTAACTGCTGACGTGTTTTCTGATAATCTTGGGGTGGTCCAGGGTTTTAGTTTGTTGCTTAAACACGGTTGGGTAGCGGATCGCTTCCTTCAACTTGCAGAAACAGAACTCTGGTGGGCGATCTGGTCCATGATTCGCCATAAACGACGGGGATGGACGATCACTCATGTGCATTCCCACACCAAACCTTGGCAGCAGACTACTGCTTTCTTGCAATGGTGTGCCTTTCATAATGATAAAGCAGATCGTGCAGCCAAGCGCGCCCAGCAGAAATGGACGAATGAGCAGGAAACAATTTTCCGGGCAGCTGTGTCCGCAGCAAATACACAGCTTCTGAAAGCTCGCCGCGTTTTCAAATTCCAGGAAGATGTAGTTAAGACTACTCAGACGTGTGTTGAACCTAGTTCGCAAAATATCGCGAATGCACAAGTGTCTCAGGTGGAGTCTGCCCGTACTTACAGTCAATCGTCGGCTAAATTGCTCGTTGCGGTGCGAGGGCAAAGCATGCCATCACCTGTCGAATTTCAAGGCGGCCTCTTAGGACCTAGGTTTTTGTGGGTGCTGCAAGCTTTTTTAAGGGATCAAGTTTGGGTCCAGTCGGATGAGGCGATGTCTGTGTTGGAGGTGTATGTTCTTTTCGTCAAGGAGACAGGCTGGCTATCACCACAAAATTTGGCGGCTCTCCCTCCTGGAGTTCGCCCACCTAGTTTAGCCAAGTGCAAATGCGCATCTCTTTTCTTGACGGAAGTGGACTATCCATCACTTAGGGTTTGCAGGCAGCCGCTCGGCAAACAAGCCACTACTTTCTATCATGCTATGAAGTTCTTGGCGAAACGCCACGGCATTGAATTCCAATTTGGTAGGTCTAAGTCTTTGGCGGTTTACGGTTGCCACGAGATGGTTCCTAGTCTGTCTTTGGTGCCACGCTGTCTTAGACCGGCGGGGCAGTCACCCGTCCATTCGTTGTTAGGTGCTTGGAAATACTCGAGTGCCATGAGAAATGTTTTTGGCCCAGATAAGGAGCCTGTGGAGTGTCCAATAGCTTACNTCTTAGACCGGCGGGGCAGTCACCCGTCCATTCGTTGTTAGGTGCTTGGAAATACTCGAGTGCCATGAGAAATGTTTTTGGCCCAGATAAGGAGCCTGTGGAGTGTCCAATAGCTTACACGTCCCCACAAGAGGTGTGGAACAATTATTGTAAAGATGGTCGGTCTCGTCGCCGCGCTAACGCAGGCTAATTCGTAATTTGTACATCTAAATCTGCTGGCTAAGGATCCAGGCGTCGCNGATGGTCGGTCTCGTCGCCGCGCTAACGCAGGCTAATTCGTAATTTGTACATCTAAATCTGCTGGCTAAGGATCCAGGCGTCGCTCTCGCTCGGATTGTCTGCTGACTGCTTGCATAAAGCCCTAAAGCCCTAAAACCCTAAAGTCCGACACCCTCACACCCTAACACCCTATAATACCACAAGCCCAAACCCAAATAATCTAGATTTGGGAGTCAAGGTGTCGTTGCCTTTGCCCCAAGCTGAAAAGGCCGAAAAACCCTACACTTCAAGGCCCATTGCCGAAATAAAGCCCCTTGCCCCTTTTTCAAGCCTTGAGCCTAGGACCCCACCGTTGCAAGCCCACAGAGATCCCCAGACCCCTTAATTAAGGAATATAGCTTAAACCCAGGGTTCCTTAAAGGGCTCCTTAAAGGGATCTATTAAGGGTTCTATAAGGGGATTAAGGGGATATAGCTTAAATCATAATCTGAATCCCCTTATTATTTCAGGTATATTCCTTGGTTAAGGGGTATGGGGCTCTCTGGGCCCCAACAGGCCAAGACCTAGATCCGTAGATCCGGAAGCATAAAACCTGCTTAGGTTTTAGGGGTGAGTCTTTTTGGATCCTAAAGCCCCAAAGATCTACACCTAAAACTCTACACTCCTCCACCAGCAAGCCACCGAGCCTGGAACCCCGAATCTTCAAAGTCCTGATCTCGAAACCCCCAAGGCCTGAAACCCGAAGCCAAGCCCCCAAAGAAAGCCACTTCTTTAGAAACCCCCACAGCAACTCTTGTAGTAGCCCTAAGCCCTACATAACAACGCGAAGCCGGCAGGGCTCGACCTCCGAATCTAGCGAAGAGGTCGCTGCTGTTTTGATCTGGGGTTCAGGGTTTAGGGTTCAAGGTTTAGGGTTGAGGGTTTAAGGATTTCTAGGGTGTTTCTGCAGAACAATCTATGGGGCTTAGAAGGGGGCTTATAGGAGGAGAGCTGGAAGGAGGGTTTTGGCGTACAGGGGTTATGAGGGGTAGTTTGGGGGTTTCAGCACCTGAGGCTGAGGAATTTAGGAGCCCGAGTCTCTTTTTTTGGTTTGGGGTCTAGGACTGTTTTGTCTGTTCAGGTGTGGAACTTCAGATATTGCGAGGGTTGTTGGCAGGCCTATAAGCATATGAGCGTGTACGACTGAGCCTAATGCCGATTCGTACATTCTGTATTGCATATGGGGCAGTGTGCAGCTAACGTAGTCGCAATCAGGGGCTCGAAAGCACCGACCCCCTAACCCTAAGCCCTAAACCCTAAACCCCTAAACTAAAACCTAAACCCCTAAACCCTAAACCCTTAAACTAAAACCTAAACCCCTAAACCCTAAACCCTAAACCCCCTAACCCTAAGCCCTAAGCCCCGTCTGTATCCCCATCCCTCGGTTAGCATGGCCCTCTGAAGGTTGAGACAATCGGCTGACGGAAAACAGGGGATGAAACAACACTCCAATGTAGGGTTTAGGGTTTAGGGTTTAGGATGAAACAACACTCCAATGTAGGGGCCTTGATAATGAGAATAGAGCTTTGGAGGTTCCTTGTTATAGTTTTAGTATAATATACCCCAAAACCCTATTCTAATTGTTAAGGCCCCTATATTAGTAGGCAGGTCTCAGCAGGCTTCGTAGGGTCTAAACATCAACGTGAAGAGGCTCTTGGTTGGAAGACGGGTGTTGGAGGTTTAGGAGTTTAGGGTTTCGGGTTTTAGGGTTTGGGAGGTTAGGGTTTCGGGTTCTACAGTAGGGTGTAGGAGTTTAGGGTTTAGGGTTCAGCACGGAACACTCCAACGACTCGTCAAAATTCAAAAGCATGCGAAGAACCTCCCCCCCCTCACCACTTTCCCCAAAGGAAGCGTATGTTCAATTTCATGCCAAGCCCCAATCACTGGGCAGGGAGGAGGCAAAAAGAGTGCCAACATGCCAGCTGGAGCGCGAGGGGCCGAGATTGCTCCCTACTATTCCGGAAGTAGTATTTGTCTTTCTTCATACTCCACGTATGACCTATCGTAGTTGATGCTAGCTGCTAGTCCTCCAGTATCTTCACTGGACTTTCCTGAAATTCATAGAAGCAGAGTGAGTGTTTTTTTCGGAATATCAGTACATGTTGTGATGGACCCCGGCATTGTGCGAATTATGCTTTAACTGTACTGTTCCCTTATTGTCGCTGCACATTTTGCTGTACTAAACCCAACGCCTTCTTCGAACTATGGAGCCCTATCAACCTTGACAGACGGACCCAACAGAGTCATGTGACACCACCTCTTCGAACTATTAAGGCCCTATGGTACACCAGCATCTTCTGCCGCAGTCAAGTCTTGTCTCCAATCAGAAAATTCCTCAATGTTAATTAAATGTGGGTTTGGGGCTTTATGTGCACAGGAGGAATCTTGATATGCCTGAAGCTATATTGATTAAAGACGGGGCTTTGGGGTCTACGGGTATGGGCCGAGGGTCGCAGAATGAAGTTGCGTCTTGCGGTATACAGTGCAGGAAAAGTATCCTCATTATCTGGCACGTCCTACCCGGGCCCTAGATGAACTCTGATTTACACTAGATTCCATGAAGTATATCTTCAGATACGAACGTGTATCGTTGTATAAACCCTAGACCCTAAACCCAAAAACCCTAAAGTTATCAAGAAAGAGCTGTGTATTGAATTGCTTTTCTTGCCCGGCGCACCACCCCAAGGCCTCGAAGATACAATCAATCCCCGATGATGCCCACGAAGGGGTGAGGGTTTGGGGTGATAAGGGTTCCTTCAAGGGTCCCTCTAAAGGTTCCTTTAAAAGTACACTCCGCCGGATGAGTTGAAAATGCGCCCGGAACCCCTAAACCCTTTGAGATACAATCCGGATACGCGCTTAGTAAGTCATGAGTGCGACCAGACCTTTGTAGTCTCCCTCCATTTAGAATAGATCCCGGAACCTCTCAGATACAACCCGGATGAGCTCAACCTTGAGCCCCAAGCCTTCAAACCCTAAAGACCTAATCGTCCTTAACCCCAAGGGTCCAAAGGACCCCATAATCAGGTACTCGGTTTTATATGTAGGTTAGGATTTTGGAGAGTATATGATTATTGGGTACTTGGACCCTTGGGGTAAGAGGTACAACCCGGATGAGTTCAAGGGCGTGAAGGTCTCGTCTGAGATCGAGGAACTCTTCAACTGCATCACGAGGCCCGGGTTTAGGGGGTGTTTAGGGCTTATAGGTTTAGGAGTGCTTTAGGGGTTAATGGGGTTTAAGGTTTAGGGGAGAATTTTACGGCCTACAAAACCTTCCTTTTTAGGGTTCCCTGTTATGATTTCCTTATATAAGTCCTAAGAGTTGTAGGTTGTTTGGGGTCTAGGTAGGGTTTTGGGTTAGGCTTTAGGGGTTTAGGGTGCAGAGCAAAGAGCTTCAAGGTGTTGTCCGGGTCTGACGAGGCTGTGTACGGAAATAGGGGCTTATTGGGGGCTGTGCAAGAGCTTTCTTTTGGTCCTTTAAGGGGGATCCAGGGTTCAGGGTCTGGAGCTTTGAGTTTGAACACCTCCCCTCTGCAAAGCATGTAAATCTCAAGCTTAAGAAGAGGACATCCCGGATTTAGGGCTTCGGGTTTGGGTTCGGAGCCACAATCGAAAAAGAAATGAAGCCGAAGACGCAAAGCAACTCCCTTCAAGACTTCTATTTCAATGAAGGCATTTATTACGTATGCTTTGTCGGTAGTCCCTGACCCTAAAACCTGAACCGAAGACCCAAACCGGTGACCCATAACCCGAAGCCTTAACCCCAACAGCCATACCTTCAACCCGAAAAGGTACAAGCCGCACACCATTGAGCTCGACACGGTCCTGAAGCCTTTCATCCCCGAGCTGATACCCAGCATCGGAGAGGCCCGGTCGTTAGCTGGGCTCTTGTGAAGAGCTGTTGATTACAGTTGCCAGGACAAGGAAGGAAGAGTATGTTCTGTATCTTCCGGGTCAGGTAGCTTTGTCAACTGTGAAAATACCTCAAGGTTTAGAGTCGGGGTTTGATTGACATCCTGTCAACCTTGGTTCCTGGCCCAAACCCAGCACCAGCGAATCCTTGCCCAATAACCCTTGCAGGCAGCAAGGGGGGGGATGTCTCCAGAGCCGCCCCGAAAAAGCCCGAGGGCCACCAGTTCTTCCCAGCTTCCTGCTCAAGCCGCCGGGGCCAGCCCTACCGCAGCTGGTGTGGGTACGTTGCGAGGCAGCCACGATGACCCAACCCCCACAAAGAGGAATGCCACGGATGTGCTACAGCGACGTGCATGCCGTCGCCGCAAGATCCAGGTGTCTTGCAAGTCAAGTTCATGGCAGTTTCGATGGCTTGAGGCGAAGGTCCTGCGCATTAGTTAGCGCCGGTTTGAATGAAAACTTTGATCAAAAACACTGAACCTTCTGCCGCCCCATGCTTGGCACCTAGACCCCCAACCCTAAACGCTAAACCCCACGGACCCTCAACCGTTAGCCTTATAACCATGGCCCATGAGACTCGAGCCTAGGAGCCCCACATTTTCGAGTCCAGAGCTTTCCTCCACGTCTCCAATCTACGGTCTAGGATCCCCAGTAGTACCCTTTTGCCCCCTTTTAGCTGGGGTCTCCTTTTTACAACTGAGTATTAGGAAAAAGGGCACCCTTATTATTAAGAGGTTACTGAGGAACCTAGGGGTTTTGGTTTAGGGGTAATGTAGGAACCTGATTAAGAAATCCTGGGCCTATAACCCCAAAATAGTAGGATTCATATAAGGACCCCTAATAAACATGGGTGTTACGGTTCGGTTCGGTACGGTTGGCATTGCCTGCGGTTTCCTTCGATGATGTGTCTGTCGGTACGGTCCGGTTCGGTGCCACCTGGAAGGTGGGAGGGGGGAGGTGGGAGTTGGGGGGTNGGGAGGTGGCCAGGTGGGGAGGTGGGGTGGGTGGGAGGAGGTGGGAGGTGGGAGGAGGTGGGAGGGAGGGGTGAGGGGTAGGTGGGAGGTGGAAGCGGGAGGGAGGGCTTCGGTTCGGTTTGGCGCGGTCCCGAATTCTTCGGTTCGGTTCGATCCGGGAGCGGGCGGTTCGATACGATACTCGGTGAAAGTATTGTTGAAACGGCCATGATAAAGGCCCAAGGTTTCTTAGTCAGGTTCCTACATTAACGAGTATCCATCGGGTTCCGCAATATAACAGAAGGAAAGCAAAATATGCCCCAAGACATTGTTCTAAACTTATCAAGGTACCTATCTACCGAATATTCACATATCTGTAGTACTGCTTGGAGGTTCATAACTTTATTTATATCCCTAAATACTAAGTCCCATGATACTCCAAGTATGACATACTTCAAAACCGTATGCTATCTAATGGAGAAGCCGCCCATGATATGGCCTCAAATCCCAGACTCTCGACCTTGCATAATCCCATGGTAGAGTACTTGAGCCCCTAAATTTAAAGTTCTGAGCCGCTAGGTGGATGCCTTCTTGAAGATGCCGCGCCCCGACGGTGCCCCGAGCGGACTTGGGACGGCCTGCCTGGACGAGCCCACGCTGCTACGGCCTTGGCTGTCGTTGCTTTGTTTTAGTACCGTAGAGTCGGTAGCCTTTAACCTTTCGGGGGCTACTATATTCCTAGGATACGGGACAAGAAACTCTTTCAGGGATTTGGTGTTTAGTAGGGCTTAGTGTCGTTTTATCGGAGGGGCTGAGGGTTCTGTGAGGTTGCAATAAGGGCCTCGAGTGATGCCTGCTTGAGGGCTCTGGCGCTATGCGTTGTAGGACATCGTTGTTTTCATTGGGGTCTAGAATTTGAAGGTTGAGCGACTTTCAATTCCGAGCCCCACGACCCTATATCGTAAGCCCTAAACTGCGGACCCCAAAGCCAGAATCTTTAAACCCCAAACCTAGGACTGAAACCTTAAACCCCCAAACCGTGCACCCTAAACCCAACAAGCCTCAACCGTTTTCGGGGCAACCCCAACGCAGCTAGGAGGGTTCAGGGCTTTGGGGTTTAGGGCTTCAGGCGGCTTCAGGGCGTAAGATGTAGGGAGGAAGTTGTACCAGCAAGCTTCTTGTGGTAGGTGCAGTGTGGCAACAGCGGCAGAAGCAGCTGTAGGTGGAACAACACTGGGACAGAGTAGTAGCAAGTACATTACCATATGTATGTGAGCAAGAATAGTCAACATGCCGGTCGGCAAACGCTCATCTGCCAACCGCGCTTTTACACACATGGCCCAACCTACCCCTTCAAGGATCCCTGTCAAATCCCAATAAAGAATTATGTATAAAGGCCTTATAAGCCCCTAGGAAGCCATTTGCAATAAGGCCCTGCTATGAACAGATCTACGGGGAGCCTCTCCAGCCCAAATCCCTCAAACCCCAAAATCCGGAAACCCAGAGACGCCCTTAATTTCCTTATAAGGCCCTCGTGAGGCATTCATGAAACTCGAGCCTGAAGCAACCGTAAGCCTGGAACTTGAAACCGTTCAGAGTAACCCAAAGGATCCATGTACCCAAATAGTATATACTTAAGCCTTAAAGTTGTCTCTATAATGGTACTTTGGGGCCAAAGTATATACTATTTGGGTACATGGATCCTTTGGGTAAAGAGCCCTGCACACCGAAAGGCCCGGCTCAGACGGTTAGGGTTTCTCCCAAGAAACCATAAGCCAGAGAACCCAATACCCCTTTATTAAGGAATATAGCTTAAGCCCAGGGTTCCTTAAAGGGCTCCTTAAAGGGATCTATTAAGGGTTTTTTTCAGGGGATCAAGGGAATATAGCTTAAATCATAATATGAATCCCCTAATGATTTAAGGTATATTCCTTAATTAAGGGGTATTGGGCTCTCTGGGAAGCCAGGTTAAAGACCATGTGTCGGACACAGTTGCATTGCATCGATTTTGAACATGGAGGCCCACCGGAGCCGAAGCCCAAGCTAGGTTCGCTTTGTGATAGTTTCCCTTACTGTCTAATATAGAGCCCTAATTGCAGATAATTTTGGGACTGTCGGCACCAAGCAAACCGGAAAGCAACTCCTAATCTGCAGGCCATTGCAGAATAACCTCACACCAAAAAACCCCATCGACACCCCACGAAAGCACGAATGCTCTCAAACCCTGATTCCTGAATCCTAAACCCTATGACCCCAAGCCTAAAACCCTAAACCCATAGACTCCATTCTGGGCGCTTCAGGAACCCCTCTGACCCGTCAATCCTTGATTTGCAGCTGCGGCGGCCTCGGGAGTTGAGGATGTAGGGTTGAGGGTTCAGGGCTCAGGTTTTAGAGTTTAGGGTTCATGGTTCAGGGTTTTAGAGTTTAGGGTTTAGGGTTTAGGGTTTAGGGGTTTAGGGTTTAGGGTTTAGGGTTTTAGAGGTTTAGGCTTTAGGGTTTAGGGTTTAGGGGGTTTAGGTTGGGACCAAGGTGTAGCAAGAGCACGATAAGCCAACATAAATCTGAAAACACCCGACGTTCAGGTGTTGTGATATACCGAACCCTCCACCCTGAAACCCACCCCCGGCCTTGAAACCCGCTTCTACGAAACCATGAATTAAGTTCTGATGCTATGAGATGCAGGGTACCCTCGCATCGAAGACTTGCTTGCCGGGTCCGCATCTCGACCCGTGATCTCCAAACTCAAACCCCAAGGGTCCAAGTACCCAATAATCATATACTCTCCAAAATCCTAACCTACATAACTACTATCCTAAAACCGAGGACCTGATTATTGGGTCCTGTGGACCCTTGGGGAAACCTCCCAACGACCTTGAATCTAAGCCATTTACAGGTGGGTAGTTATTAGGTGGGTAGTTTCCCATAAGCCTCCCATACCACTCCTATAAGGTAAAGGGGGTCTTATGGGAGTACTATGGAAGAAGAACNGTGGGTAGTTATTAGGTGGGTAGTTTCCCATAAGCCTCCCATACCACTCCTATAAGGTAAAGGGGGTCTTATGGGAGTACTATGGAAGAAGAACTACCCACCTGTCAGGGGCTTCTATTGAAGCCCAATTCCCGAAAGCCCACGTCCAAGCAGGCCCAGAGTTTTGGGGTCAACGCGCAAACCGTATTCTGCGGCCCCGAAGGGGTGCCGCAGAGTTTGTGGAATCAGAAGCTCTGCCGTGAACTGGGTCTGGGTTGGTTCCATACTACGCATCCCCTTCGTTCTGAGAAGATTACTGAAGAACTGACCCATGTTCGGCAATATGCATTCGCTACCACTTGTCGCGGCATATACGGATAGCTTCTCACACCCGAAGAAATTGAAGTTTCTGGAGAAGCTCACCTGAAAGGAGAACGGCAGGGTATCTGTTCCGGTGGGGCCTGCTTTGAAGCCCCTTTGCTGCGAGTGTGGAACTACAGGTACCTTGTCACATCTGCCATCGTCGACATCAGGGATTTGCCGATTGGATGCGAGGCATTCCCAGGAACATTCAGCTCTCAGCTGCCGATGACTTCCATGTTCTCCTTGCGAAATCAGGTGAGGGAGCGAACCTGCTGACGAGCTCGATTCCTGCACAGAGGAGTGATAAGCAGAAAATGAAATAAGGCAGGATTGCAGAAGTCGTTCAATATAAGACCTAGGCTGACATCAGCAATAGTCACGTGACGAGCGCCAGCCGTGGAAATAGTACGCAGCTCCCATCCTGAGCCCACCACACCACCTGCAGCCCTGCTTGCGCAGCTCCCGCAACCACCCCAAGAGATTGAGTTTAGGGTTTAGGGTTTAGTTGAGACCCTAAGTCAAAGCTGCATCCTAAATGACGTTTGCGATTGAAACTACATGAGCCATCAATCCTGACTGCGCCTTGAATCCATAGGCTTGCGTAGTTCAGTCGAAAAACCTTGCATAGCCGGGTCGTGCTGAATGATTGTTTTATAAACTTCCCAGAAACTAACCCCTAGACTCTGAACCGTGAACCCTAACCTCCAGACTCTAGACTCTAAACCTTAACCTTCAAGCATCTTTAAACCCTATAAACCCTGAACCCCAAATCCCAAGAGCCCGATGTAAGACGACAGTCGATTAGTCGATTCATGGAAGAAGCTGGGCACCTGTGTACAATATACCCCTTGACACCAGAGGAAGATCCAAAGCACTAGAGCCAAAAGCACTTGCCAGCCGGAAACCCCTGCAGACCTGAGCCCTAAAGCCCTCAAAGGTCCGAGCCCGAAAACCTGAGCCCAAACTCTAAAACCCCAAAGCTCGAACAGAATCTTCCTAAGGCGGTCATTGAGCAAGAATCAGGACCTTCAGCCAATGGAGGCAAGGTTTGCGGGCTCGGGGTTTCGGGGTTTAGGGTTTTGTGCTTCGACCTATAGGCCTAGGCCTTCGGGGTGTCTGGGTGTGTTGCACTTTCGGGAGTGGGACTCAGCACACTACCACTTGCTTCAGAAGATAACTTTGTGATTTGCGGCTGTGCAACAGACTCAGGGTGAGTTGAGGAGAGTGGCGATTCGTAACAGATGACGATGTGTGCCTGGCCTTCATGGCATTTTCCGATATACCGTTTGGTCGTCGTGCTAGACGGTGGACAGTCACTATCACTGGTCTAGTAACAGCAGCAGCAGGAGCAGCGGCAGCGGCAGCGGCACAGCAGCAGCAGCAGCAGCAAAACTGGTGGTAGTAGTAGTCAGCTGCCGCAGCAGTGGCAGTAGCAGAGCGGCATGCGCACGCAAAAATAGCAGGAACAGCAGAACGAGCGGCTGTGGCAGCAGTATGTGGATTGTGTCAGCAAAGGTGCTAGTACTACAAGAGCGCCGAAAACGACGACTATCTATGACTACTCATTGCCGATATTTCATTCTGACAGTTTGAAGGTATGTGCTGCACCATTGTCATGGGGAGCGCTACGTTTGGAAACGTACGTTGAAATCCCAGAAACACACGAGACGCTTGATCACCTGAGCCGTTGCAGACATAAGCGATGGAAGGTCGAGAGTCGTTGCTCTCAGCACATGAAGTTGGGTGGGGCAGGTCGGAGCAATTATCCATTATCTAGAGGGGGTTCCTGAGGGGACCACCGAAGCAACACTGAAGACATAAAAAACCAAACGGTGGTGTGCAAAGGAAAGGTTGGTTTGATCGTAAGTGATAAGTGCAAATGCAACTGTGAAAGTATAGTTTGGAATCCCATTACGAACTATCCATAATGAACTTTGCCAACTGCTTGAGATGTCCTCCGCCCAGCCTCGAGGGAATAACGGTTTTGTGGCCTGAAGCTGGGAGAAAGTCTTTACCTATGTAGCAGATAATATATAATGTATAATATATAGTTCAGAATATACTCTATATATATAATATCTGGTGCAGCAAGGTGCGGTCCATTGAGAATGCTGAGAAGAACCCGAAGGAGATTGACAACTGGGCAGAAGCCTTACATCGAGCACTGCTTTGGGTCTCCAAGTTCAGAGTAGGTTTCAACAACGGCCCAACGTAGCCGTACCGGAGCACACCTTCCTTGCGGGCGAGCGGGACCGAAAGCATGGACAAGCTTCGTCATTGCGGAACAGAACCTATGACGAGCAGGAAAAATGTTATTATTCGCATCGTTGTCGTTGGACCATTGAAATCATCAGCCTTGCCTAGTTGCTTTGTCATCACCTCACGAGACTTGACTATCGACCGGTGCATGGCGGAATGTGGGTTCCCGACGGGATTAGGGGACGAGAAGCCAAGCCTTTGAAAGGCAGCACCGCCCACCTTCGGGCGTAGACCATGCAGTGCCATGGGGATGTGGGGTCAACAGCTCCTCGAAACCCTAAGCCCTAAACCCCAAACCCCCATATAAGCCCAAGCCCTAGGCTACGGAACTTTTTTTAATGCGAAGCCTCCCAAACCCTGACTCCCAAAGCCCCAAGTCCCAAGCCCCAAGCCTGCTACAAAGCATCCCAATGTCAGTGAACCTCACGCTTTCGACCCTAAGGTGAAGCGCATTGATAGCCTGAACCGATCGAAGCCGGCACCCACGGTGCAGTACTCCAGAAGGACACTTTCGGGTTGGTTCAGGGTTTGGGGGTGTAGGGTTCGGGGAAAACCTGAAGCCCAAAAGACACATATTTCTGAGGCTCCTTGTTGCGAAACCCTCCCATGTAGCAACTGTTGCGGGGGTTAAGACGTCGTGTCAAGGGTCCTGCGGAACTTCGGGGGAGGCTTATGGAATTCTACAGGGGTTGTATAGGGCCAGCCCAGAGAGCCCAATACCCCACAATTAAGGAATATACCTTAAATAATAAGGAGATTCATATTATGATTTAAGCTATATTCCTTAAGTAAGGGGTATTGGGCTCTCTGGGAGGATGCTTTGAGGATTGTGTTTGGCTCACCGATGCCTCGGCGTTCAAAATCTGCATGGGGCTTCCTTGAGTCCGTATTACCCCAGATCCCAAGCACCTTGTCGTGGTTACTATAGGGGCCTAAATAATTACCAAAGATATTTTTTTGGGGGGGGGGTTCCTTATTATAACTGTATCATAATGGGCCCCAAAACCTATTCTAATCATCAAGGCCCCATATTATAGAACCCTGCTCTGGATCCCTTATAGAGCCCTTTAAGGAAACCTTTAAAGGGAAGCCTATTCTAATTATCAAGGCCCCTACATGACAGATCGTGTGTCAGGCTGCCGGGCTTGCTGTGGAGCGATGCAGTCCCACCCCTAAACCCTAAACCCTAAACCTCGAATATCCCACTTCACTTTTTGAAGAAGCACACACAGAGCCTCCAAAGCCCCTTAAAAAACGGAATATACCTGAAGTTCTTAAATCATATTAGGGATCCTATTATAACTTAAGGTATATTCCTTGATTACGGGGTTTTGGAGTCGCTGGGCACTTCCAGCCTCTATATCTCCGGCATCACCTTCGCGCCAACTTTTCCTCCACCTCCCGAAGTTTATTTAGCATGTATAGTAAGTTGTTCAGGGGCCCAGGGATTGGGGGCTTCGGGAATTTCAATTGATTGGGGATGCAGGCAGTTCCGAGTTGAACTTTCGAAGCCTTGCAGCCTCAATCCTGATGCCAACCCCGAAACCCTTACCGTAAACCTTAAACCCTAAACCCCTAAACCCTAAACCCCTAACTAAAGCCTAAACCCTCAAATCCTGAGCCCTCGACCGTGAAGGATGCCCGACATTGAGCAACTCATGCAAGTTTGGCCTGCGGAGTTTGAGGCGCAGAATGGACCCTCGCCCATAAACCTCCACGCCGAAACTGACCTGATGAGGATTACAACCGGGATTCTGCCATCATAGCCGAACCATTAGCTCTTCACCCCCCCCCCCGCCTCTCCCAATAACGATTGTGGCCTGAACCAATCCATCATGGCTCTTTGGGAACGGGGCTTCGTTAACGAGGGTGCCGAAATTCCATACCGTCCCATGAGAAACCCCAGTCAGAGGGGGTTCTACGGTTGGTCCATGCTGGAGATCATGCAAGGTGGCGAAACTTGACATCTCACGCTTGCGCAGAGTTGATGTTGCGACATGTGCTAGGAGATGCATGTCCTCGTCAAAGAAACGTACTGGCAGCTTTGGAGGGATAGGGTGCTGTTTTGTACCCTGCTTGCGGGGTGGCTCATGTGGCTGTGGCATGGATCTTGTCGCACTTGTGGAAAAGCTGTATACGCAAGGAATATTGACAATGCTTGGTTACAACTGTAAAACTCTAAGCCCTACGACAGAATGAATTTTACTTGAAACCTTGCCTTCCTTGTGCGAACTGTGAACAAACAGAGTGACGACTGGCAACCCTAAATAAGGACAAGGCTGAATCTGCCCTAGTGGCGTGAAGCATGGTTGCTCAGGCTTTCTACCCTTGAATCCGCCCGTCATTTCCGCGTTATCGGTGCAAGGCTTGAGATCAACATGGATTCGAGATTTAGGTATGTGTATGTGGTTTAAGGGTTGTGAGTTTAAGCTGTACCTGCTACGTACAGCACATCATGGTACAGTATGCTGCCAGTTTCACCCAGTAGTGTTTAGGCCGTAATTTCGAGGATTCAAATCGAGGTCATCATACTAAGTTTACATGAGGTTCTATGGCCGAGGCGCCAAAATCCAGAAAGCTGTCCTTTATCTGCATCTCACAAAAGATGAGCAGAGACGTAGTTATAACGGCCCCCATCGACAGGAGACAAGTGTAATTCCATAATGCAATTAATGTTACTTTATCGGATATCAGTACCCAGCGCCAATTTTGGAAACTCCGACTTGGGGCAGGAATATCTGCAGAACAATCCGCTCCCAGAGCTTGCAGACCTTGAGCCCTCGACCCGGCTGCGATGAAGGGATTTTGGGTCCGAGGTGAGCTTCCGGTATGGTGGTGGTGGCGTTGGTGGTGGTGGTGGTGGTATAGAGTGGTGGTAGAAGCAATAGTACAACATGTGACAGCAGCGCCAGCAACAGCAGGAGTCTGAGTAGCACTAATTAGCAACCAATCAGAAGTAGCAGCAGCAGTAGCAGTGGCAGTAGGGGTAGGAGCAGCAGTAGCAGCAGCAGCCGCAGCAGGAATTAGCAGCAGCAGCCGCGGCAGTAGCAGCAGCGGTATCGGCAGTTATTACTTTTGCGTGGTGGAAAGCAACACTGGCAAAAGCTGTGTTGCTTTTCCTCGTCCTTCCCTTTTGCCTCCGCTGCCTCGTTGCCTCCTCAGCATCTCAAGCTGGATAGCCTCTTTAATCTTCATCACCCCGGAACACGGCACAGCTTAGGAACAATAGTTAGTATAGTACAGCATAGTACAGTTAGTACAATAAAGTATAGTATAGTACCGCAGTACATCATGGTATAGTATAGTATGGTATAGTAAAGTAGAGTACAGCAAAGCATGGCATAGCCTGGTACAGCATAGTATTTAGTTGTATAGTATAGTATAGTACATTACAGTGTAGTATAACCCTAAACCCTAAATGCTGAACCCTATAAACCCCTAAACCCTGAACCGGGGAAAATTTTGGAACGGCCGTTTGCGAGGCTGGACCTGCCGAGCTACATCCGGATTTTCGCTTCGATTCTAGACGTACCAGCCGGAGTCTCGGGTGTAGGGTTCCTTGAAGGGTTCCTTTAGGGGATCCCTATAGATCCCTTTAGAAGAGGGCTGTACGGGTTCTATAAGGGTCTTAGGGTTCTTGTTAAAGCCAGAGATCTTCGTGCTTGGAGCTTCCAGGGTTTAGGTTCACGCTTCAGCTTTCAAACTTTGGGTTTCGTGCTGGAGCCTCGAGTGTGCCCTGGAGACGTAGCTTAGCTATCAGCGGCCAAGTGATTTCCAAATCCGAAATGGCTTCCATGTCCTTTGTCGAGTATTTTCGGAGCCTTGGTGGACGAAATTCCCCTCAACCTTAAATGCATAGTTCTCTACACTGGGGTCCCGACCCAACATAGAAGCCTGCATCATTAGACTTGGGTTTTGGGGTGTAGCATGGCATGAGATACTGTGGCTGAAGGACAGTGTTGACAATGCCTTGGACCGACATATTGAACTAAGAAGTCGTTTAAAGTCCGGCAAGTTTCGGCAAACTTATGACATGGCTGTAGAAAGCTAATATCACGAACAGGTGGTGACAGTGAGGCACATGACACCAGCACAAAGGTACAATTGTACCGTTAGGTGATTCGACACGCCAAGGTCTACAGCCAAATCACTGAGACGCTTCACGTCATCTTCACTTTGTACTCCGAGTTCAAGTCGAACCAGCACTTCTCAAAGGACTCGGGCTCAGTTTCATTGGAGGTGATTATGAGGGGCCTTAGTAGTTCGAATAAAGTTATGGGGGTCCTTATTATAGTTTTTGTAGAATATACCCCCCAAACCCTATTCTAATTATTAAGGCCACTACATTCTAGTCCTTATAGACCCCTTTAAAGGGACCCTATTCTAATTTTTAAGGCACCGACATTACAGGGTTTGTCAGGTTCCTGAGGGATCCTGAGGGCTCCTTGAAGGGAGCTTTAGGGATTTCTATAAGGTTTAGTAGGGTTTAGGGTTCAGGGTTCAGGGTTTAGGGGTTTGGGGTTTAGGGTTTAGGTGTTTAGGGGTTTGGGGTTTGGGGTTTAGGAGTTTAAGGTTTAGGGTTTAGGGGTTTAGGGTTTAGGAGTTTAGGCTTTAGGGATTGCTTACAGGAGCTGGGCCCAGTTCAGGGAATTTAGCATATTCTTCAAGGTCCCTTGTAGTTCCTCCTCTGCAACCCTCAGCCACATGCTTCTGAAGCCTGTTTCAAACCTACAGAACCCTGAAGAAACCTATGCAATCTGGATGACGAAACCTGAAAGAACCCTGTGAAACTTCTCTAAATCCCTAGAAATCGCATGTCACAGAGGCCGCGTAAACTCCCGATTAGAGAATCCTACCCAGCCTTCGGTTGACTCAGACCGACACGGCTGGAAACTTTGGAGACCAGTGACCTGGCTCAGCGTTCATTGGTCTGAGATTGCCCTGAGGGTCCAAAGGACCCAATAATTAGGTACTCGGTTTTAGGATAGTAGTTATGTAGGTTAGGATTTTGGAGAGTATATGATTATTAGGTACTTGGACCCTTGGGGTTGGTGGTATTACTGATATTGCTTTGATGGGAGTCTCTAGCCTCTTATCTTGTTCGTTCAGGTTTTGTAGCATTGACTGGCGTTTCAGGTGTTGGTTTACATTGGTTCCTTTAACAAGGTCTCATGAGGCCCTTGCACATGTCAGGTTTTAGGGTTGAGGGTTTAGAGTTCAGGGTTATAAGGGTTTAGGGTTTAAGGGTGCGGGCAATCCTTCCGGCTCGTGTCTGGCGCCAACTCTTTTGAACTACCAGAGAATACGTAATACTAAGGTTCTGGTTTTAGGATTTTAGGGTAAGAGTGTTCGGAGGATGATTGTCGATTCTTGTTGGCTTTTTCAGCCTTCTCGGCTCGTTGATGATCTAGTCTTCTTTGGCGTTTGCAAGCGGTAGGAGTTTCAGGAACACGTCCCCTTTTTCTTTCGCAGAACCCCTTCGCGGCTAGAGTGTAGTGGCCGTAAACAAAGCCTGCCAAAACCGTAGCCCAGACCCTTGACCACGGGAACCCCAAACACCGCAAGCCTTTATAACTCCGAACCTCAACGCCAGAATCCTGAACCGAAACCCTAAAGCCAAAACCCTCAAGCTCCAACAATAGGAAGAACTCTACTATGGAAGCCTAAATACTTCTCAATACGAATACTTAGGGTTCCTGTTATCATCATGGTATTATGATCTACCCCAAAACACTCTTCTAATTATTACGGCCCATACACTAAACCCCTATGGTACCTTTTTCAATAACCCGTAAGGGAACGCTTAAAGGAAACCCCACTGCGAATCACCCCGCGCAACAATTCCAGGTACAACTTCGGGCCTGTCCCGGCCACTTTCGGGCCCAAAGCTTAAACGGGTAGTTCTCCAAATTGGGCTCCCTTGTAGGGTCCTTTTTATACGGATGCCGTACTATGTTGAGGACCTGAAAAGAGACCCTAATTTGGAGAGCTGCCCAAATAGAGGATCCGTTATCTTTTGAATAGGATTTGGAGTTCGGGCGGAGGGGGGGGGGGAATTTATGTAGAACGAACTATATATTGACGAGAAGAGGAGGACGCAGTTTCTAATTGTTCAGGCCGATTCAGGCCTCTATACTAACCTCTTTGAGGTCAAGGGTTTATAGCGAATCCCAGAAAGTTGGAACAAGGGTTTAGGAGGATTAGCGCTAGGATCCCTTATACTTTACCTTTAAGGGCATGAGGGCGAGGATGTTCCAACTTTCTGGCTTCTACTATAGGCGTTGCAGTGCTTCGGTTTAGATTGCCAGGGCTTGGGGATATCATGTTTATGACTTGGACTAGTGTATTTGCAGTCCGACAGTTGTAGTTTCGGGGAGCTGTATGGATAAATAAAAAAATCCTAATCCGCAACATGTCACGAGCTCTGGTTGGGGTGTTTTCAGGATGGACCTGAAGTTCGAGGATGTTGAGGGAACAAGGAGTTCAAGGTTAGAGTATGGGCGGGCTGGGTGCAGTACTACGCGTCTTTCGGGCCTGGAGCATGGAGTATGCTTTCGGGCAGCGGAGCCGGGCGGCTCCTTGCGGAGGAGCCTAGAACTTCTGGAATGTAGGATTTCGAAACAAAACTCCCAAACCTGAAAGTAAAAGACCCCAAAACCTTGTCTAAACCCTAAAACCCGAAACACTGGGGTCTTCAGTCGCCGCTGCAGGCTTAGGGCATGATGATCGCACCTACGTTGAGCTTTGGCTGGTGTCTACAGGTCATCCTCGCGCAAGCCGTGGTTTCTCACAATGTAGTCGTGATCAACCCCCAAGATTCCAAGTACCTAATAGTCATATAATCTCCAAAATCCTAACCTACATGACTACTATCCTCAAACCGAGTACCGAATTATAGGCCCTTAACCCCTAATCCCCTATAGTACCCTTATAGATCCCTTTAAAGGAACCCTTAATCGTAAAACCGAGTACCGAATTCTTGGGTCCTTTGGACCCTTCAGGGATACACCCCGAAGGTTCCATGTACCTACCCAGAGGCCCCAAAGTAGTTCCTTTTTGGGGAGTTACCTTATAGGATTCTATATATGAACCCCAAAAAGATCTACTTTGGGGCCTCTGGGTATGTAGTATATCCTTACGCCTTCAATACCTATGTGGTATACCCTTGCGCCTTAAATCCTCAAGGTACCTGTATGGGAACCCCTGTAAGGCCTAAGTATTTCGCGCAGCGGAGACCACGTGCCCAGACTGAGGCCGAAACAGAGTGTCAATAGATGCTAGCGAAGTACTGAAGTACATATGGGGGGTTTCCGAAAATTAGGGGTACCTTATTTTGGGGTCCATATAATAAGGATACTACTCTATAGAGTACTATATTAGGGTCCCCTATTTTCGGAAATTCCCAAATTGTGTGGCAGGGCCGAGGGATTCGGCACTTCGGAGTCTTGAAGCTGGCTCAAGCTTTGAGACAGCTTTGCAGCACAAAGTTTCGGAATTTTGCACCGCAGTTTCTTGAGGGTGCAGGCTTGGGTCATTGTCCAAGTTATGAAAGTCCTGGGGAATTGACCATCACGATTTTATACGCTTCCCCACAGGAAAATCCACATTTTCAGACATTTTTTTAGTTGAAGGAGACGACACATCTTTCTCGGTGCAAAACGTGCAAGTGCGCGACACCCCCCCCATTATTGCCGACCAAGAGCTCTCGATTGCTGTTGTCGACATGACTTGCGGGTGCTCTATTCTCAATGGCCATGGAAGCGTTCCTCTCAGAACAGATTGGAACATGCACGTCGAGGCACAGTGTCACGACAGAGGATTCAGTAGTTTCCGGCATTGTTGCTCGATGAGATTGTAAGGGTAAGTCAAGTAGAGGATTGTACGTAGCGTCGCAACGAAGGCGTAAAATAGCAGTACACTACGCGAGCAAGCAAACAAATTCTCCAAGACACGTGCGCAAACACACGAAACAAGAACGTGAGGAAGAGGGAGCACGAAACAAGAACGTCGTTATGCTTTGCCCCCGACCCCACCACCCCCCTCCTTTCCCCCATGTCTGGGCACTGGGTCTCCGCAGAGCGTTAAGACCCTCAAAGCCAGAGCCCGGCGATCCAGAGCTTTCCGACGGGGACCGCCAGCGCTCCACCAACCCCATCACAGGATGTGGGAGCGCCGGATAATCAAAGGTCCTTACAAAAAGATCCAACCTCAGACTCAGACCTTGGTCTGTAGTTAGACATAAGGACCGCCCTGATTTTCTGAAAACCCATGTCACAAGTTCTCGTGTTTGTTTTTCGTTGGAGTTTAAAACTACCTGGTGCAAGCGGAACCCAAACCGTGAGCTCAAAATGCAATCTGAACTTAAAATGCTCCAGCCTAAACCCGAAATGTTCGTGTTGAAACTAAAAACCCATAAACCCTAAGCCCAAACTCAAAACACCATACTGTAGTACCTTAAAGCAGCAGTTCGAAAGCCCATAGACCTGAGCAAAGAGAAGTCCGAGGCAACCGGGCGCCGCGCAGGCGTCCACTGCCACAGCGGGGCCCTCAGCGCTTCCCTGGGAACCGGAAATTTGAAGCCTTAATGTAGGGGCCTTAATAATTAGAATAGGGTTCCCTTTATATTAAAGGGTTCCTTAAAGGGATCTATAGTAGGGTTCTATAGTATAGGGGCCGGACATTTGAAGCCTAACAGGGTTGAGGAGTTGGGCTCTGAGGTCTAGGAATTCTGGTTTAGTCTACGATTTAGGGTTTTAGTCACAAGTTCTCTGTCACAGTTGGGTAACATTTTACATGGGTACTTAGACCCAATAAGGAATGAACATGTAAATTTGAAATACTACCCCAACCATGAACTAGAAATTTGAAGCCTTACAGCTCGGATTTACGGTCTAGGAATTATGGTTCAGGGTCTACGATTTAGGGTTTAGGGTTTACGATTTAGGTTTAGGGTCTACGATTTAGGGGTCTAGGGTCCACGGTTTAGGGGTCTAGGGTCTACGACGTCTACGATTTAGGGATGTGAGTGTTTGGTCACGTTATAGGAGGGAAGTTTGACAGTTTGATCACGCAAGACAGTGCCCCCAGCCCGGAAGCATCGTAGAAACAGATCCCTGCCCAAGCCTATGCCAGCCGATACTTCTCGAAAGGCCCCTTGACACCCCAACTGAGCAGTTGAGTTTGAACCTTTGACGCTTTTGCGAATTAAAAAGCTACGGAAATCCCATTCAGAAAGTAGCAGCTGAAACTGTTTGGGGGGGTACGGAGCTCAGCAACGAGGCCCGAAGCACCTTCACACAGGCTTGAGCCCGAAAAGCGCCGAGAGCTCCCGAAGAGCTTCCCTGCACACCCACCCGGGACCTGGACGTAATATAGGGGCTTTGGCAATTGCCAACACTATTTTGAGAGCTCCTTATCATAATTATAGTATAATCAATAACCCTATTCTAATGATAAAGGCCCGTATAGTAGACATCCAAAAACCCGAAGGCCCTGAAACTCTGAACCCTTAGCCTTAAAACCACTAGAGCCCCAAGCCCTAAACCCCCAAGAGCCCTGAAGCCCTAAAGCCTCTAAACCCTAACCCCTAAGCCCTAACCCTAAGGCTCAAAATGGCCCAAGAACCTTATACAATATGGGTCTTTAGGCCCAAAAGCCTTAAAATATGAGTCCTTAGAGCCTTAGGGTAAGAAAGCGTTAAAACCTAAAGCCCATAAAGAAAGAGACCTCGGCTTCCCAGCCATGGGCCCGACACTTAAGCCCCGAGCAGTTAGCAGGTCTGGGACATCACAGACCTCCAAACCCCTTAATTAAGGGGTTTTGGAGGTTCTGGGATTCTAGACCTGAAACCCCCCACAGGTATGTATATCGGTTTGGGGTTTAGGTGTTTAAGGCAGGGTCTCTACATAACCTCTAAGGCCTCTACCTAGGACTAAGGCAGAGGAGTTCGGAACCTGGAACCATGATGCCTTAAGGCCCTAAACCCCTAAACCCAGAAATCCCTAAACCCTAAAAAGCCCCTAAAACCTAGTCCCTAAACCCTAAACCCTAAAACCTAAACCCTAAACCCTAAAGCCCCTAAACCCTAAACTCCAACGCCTTTCTAGAGCCCACGAGCCTTCGATTGCCAGGCGCCAGTCTTCGGTGGTGGACCTACGTCCCTGGCCCTGAGATATTTTTAGGGTTCAGGGTTTAGGGTTTGAGGGTTTAGGGTTTAGGGTTTGAGGGTTCAGGGTTTAGAGAGTTATATGCAGAGAGGCTCCAAGGCCCCTCAATTCAGGAATTTACCTTCAATTTTTAATCATGTTAGGGATCTCACTAAAAAAAATTAAAGGATTAAGGGGCATGTCAAGATCTGGGTATGCAGGGTTTGTAAGAGCCCAGAAGACCGCGCAAACATCAAATATTGGGCTCCTCGAGCAAGATCCCTATGTTTATGTGATCTGTTGCGACCTTAGTTTGGTGCATTGTGCAGCATTTGAGGCTGCAATGGTTTTAGGGAGTGACAGGTAGTGTCCGGTTGGGGGCTTTGGGTTTAGGCCAGGCAGGTTTAGGGGACTGTTGATGAGGGATCTTCTTCACGATCAAATCGTCGCAAAATGCAGAGGCCAATCGACATACTGCTTGTGAGCCCATCTATCGCTTGACCTTCAAACCCTGAGACACAACGACAGGATTTCGGCTGTGCTCACCTGCGGCTTAAGTTGTCCCGAAGAAAGGCTTTCCATACTTTCGTCGAGTCTCTGCAGAAATCGTATTTCTGACCTTGGTGACCGTATTGGTGTATTTCGGCACAGGTTTAGGGTTTAGGGTTTAGGGTTTGTTTGGGATTAGGGTTCAGGATTTGAGGTCAAAGACTTGTGGAGATCGTGTCGGCTCCAGGTGTTGAGAGCTGCTGCTTCGAGAAGCCCTGAATCCCAAAGCCGCTGTCCCTCAAAAAAAAACCTAGGTCTCCCAGTGGGCCCTTTTTCCCTTTTTGAAGGCCTAGGTTTCTTATAAAGGTACCGAAGATCATAAGGGGAGCCCTTTCTCTTATCCTAGGTTACTGGGCATCCTACTAACCCTGACCCTCTTCGCCCAAAACCTTCAGGATTCGAGTCAACCCAAAGCCTTATACAACCGTGATCCTAAACTCTGAACTCCGAAGGGTTTAAAGTAGAAGCCAGAAACTTGGAACAGCTATATCCTCATGGCCTTAAGGTAAAGTATAGGGGATCCCAGCACTAATCATCCTAAACCCATGTTCCAACTTTCTGGGGTTCACTATAGGGTTTAGGGGCCAATCCCTTTGATAGATAAGATCGAAACATGCACAACAAAGCAGAAACAGTGACGATGCCAAGCCCAGGACGGAGTCCATGGCTCCCAGCAGGGCTCCTTCACCAGTGCGCCAGGGCCCACAATGAGGGCAAATTAGCAGCAAGCGTGGGAGATTCTAGCGATTTAGAGTGTGGGCTTATAGGGCTTCAGCATTTTGGGGGGTCTAGGGCTACCAAATGAGACTAGCTAAAATAAATGGCCAGCGGCAAACGATCATTGGGAACACTAGCAGCCGTGACACTATGCCTAGCTCCTAAACCACAGCCTATGTGTCTCGCGATGCTCCTCAACATAGCAAACCCAGCTGCAATACTGCAGCCATCCTGCCGCGTGCAGAGTAGACGCAGCATCAAGACTGCTGAGGATAAGCCTTGGCTGGCGGCCTTCTCACCCTTACATCATGGAATCGGAAGGGTGCCATGTCAAGAAGGAGTTGAACCTTCAAGGTTTACTGCGGCAGGCTACAGCTTCCACTCTCCCGACACTTCCATTCTCAGCCTTCGCACGGCTTCTGAACAAGCGAATTCGAACAGCGTCCTGCACTGCAAAAAGAGTGGCTGAGCAGACTTCACCTCAGGGTTGTCGAGATTTGCGGTATCTTGTGACGATCTTTTGTTTTGTCCGGTTGGGGTATTTCTGAAAAGGCATTCTGGCCTGAGCCTCCCGGAGCTTCTTTGACCATCCTTTAAGCCTGAACCCTGAACCCCTAAACTTTTCAACCCTAAACCCCTAAACCCATAAACCCTAAAGCCTTAAAGCCATCGGCCAGCCTGCCAACTCCAGNTGAGGAGGTAGGAGGAGGGGAGGGTGATGTGAGTGGGTGGGGGGAGGCGAGTAAATGAGACTAGGCGGCAGAAAAGGAACGTCATCCTTGTGTACCAAGAAGACGGGGTTCATAGGGAAGTCTATGCCGAACAGATTGCAGACGGATTTTTGAGGGGAGGTCATGGAGACGCCAAACTCTAGACTCTAGACCCTGATCAGCAGTTCCACATGCTCGATTGCAACTGGGTTCGACGACGGGCCACTCGATGTAACAGCTCATCCGACACAATGCTGGCTTCATCAGGGCACTACCTACAAAGATTGGGGAGTGGGGGGATCTCTTAAAGCAGTTTGATCCCCAGGCTCAAGTAGGAGCTCCCTCTCAACGAGGAGCTGGGTGGCTTACACCCCATTGTAGCCAGCAGAGATGGCTCACACCCATATTCAAACTATCCAGGAATCAGGGCACCAGGCTTTGAGCCTGCGCTGCTTTGACAAGACTTGAAAGGCACAATTGCAGTATCGATTGCGTTTTGGACCCGTTCTTAAACAACCTGTTTGTGTTCAGTTGTGATGGGTGTACCACAAAACCCTAAACGACAAAACCCTAAACCCTAAACCCCTAAACCCGAGACCCTAAACCCCTAAATCCTAAACACTAACCCCTAAACCCCTAAACCGAACTCTGCTTCACATCCGTCATGCACAAGAGTCGGAGGCACATCAGGTCGGGGCCCTGGGACCCACAAGCCCTGATTGCTGGCAGGAGAAACCCATAAACAAAAACAACAAAACAGTAGACCCCGAACCCGGACCTGCATAAAGCTCTAAACGCCCTAGAAACCCCTTTGCAAAGTCATGTTTGAACCAAGCTCTAACTCTCAACCCTAAACCCTAAAGCCTCAACCCCTCTACCATAAACCCTGTTCCCTAAAATCTCATCAATTCCTGAAATTCCCTAAAGTCTCCAAAATCCATAAATTCCGTCAACGCCCTAAAGACTCTCAACATCTCCGCAGCCAACTGGGGCTCGCGGGACCATCTGTGCATTCGGCACCGGGTCATGGAGCGATCCCGAGGATGGAACAAAACAGTAAAAGGGTTTTAGGGTTTAGGGCTTTAGGGGTTTAATGGTTTAGGGGTTTAGGGTTTGGGGTTCAAGGGTATAGGGTTTAAGGGGCCTTAACAGGAACAAAACAATGAAAGGGTTCTTAAGTTTAGGGTTTAAGGCTTTAGGGGTTTAATGGTTTAGGGGTTTAGGGTTTGGGGTTCAAGGGTATAGGTTTTAAGGGTCCTTAATACAATAAACGGGTTTTTAAGTTTAGGGTTTAAGGGTTGGAAAGGGATTCTCTAAGGGCTCCTTTAAAGGGATCCTGTAACGGGCTTAGGGTTTAGGGTTTGAGGTCTTTGGGGTTTACGAGTTTAGGAGTTTAAGGGTTTAGGGGCTTAGGGGCCTTAATAGTTGAAACCGGGCTTGGGGGTACATTATGTACATTATTAGGATAAGGAAAGCCCCAAAATAGTGTTGGTACCGTGTATTTTATGTAGGCCCCAATATGAGGCAATGAAGCCTTTCAACTAGGGAACCCTAAACCCTAAGGGTTGCCCTAAGCCCTAAACCCCTAAGGCTTAAGCCCTAGACCCTTGAGGTGAAGGTTCAGGGTCTAAGACACCCAAGCCGGTCGGGTTTACGGCTCCCAGTAACCCTAAGCTCCAAACTCCTCTCTGAATTTTTTTTTTGCAGAAGTCTGGAGTGTTCAGTAGTTCAACAGTTCACAATGGAACTATGGAAACTATGCAGATCGCTTACTTAGAAGCAGCTGAAACTTGCAGCAGGCTTGGAACCAGCTTTAGAACCCAGGAAAAAGCCTTGAAACCTGCTAGACATAGCCCTAAGCCCTAAACCCTTCTCGTATGAGTACCGGGGAGTGTTTGAAGCTGGCAGCTTTTTGCCGAGTTCTCTGAATTAGGGTCCCTCTAAGGCTCCGTTTTGTATAAGGGTGCCGTACTATTTGAGGGGCCTATCAAGGGGTCCTTTCTGTAGAGAAATGCGCATATGGCTGTGGTGGATATTGTACGAAGAAGTTTTATGTCGGGGAAGTTTGGGAATACGATTGACATCTATTGACGCTGTTGCGACGTGTTCACACCTATAACGAAGGGTTCAGACCTCATGATTTGACAGTTCGCACCTAAGAGGTTGCTGCAGGTGGGCCCTGAAATCATAAACTCTCAACCCCGAACCCTAAATCGATCCTGCTTGCGGTTCTGCATGCAGCTGCAAGCTAGCTGAGGTTGTTTGTTGTCCGATGCTCCGGAGCCTTAAACACAAAACCCTGAGGTCGAAAAAGGTCTGGTATTGTTATGGTAAGTTTTATGTAGATACATCTAGCATTGCGCTGCTGCAGTATGCTGACGTGTATTGGTACTATTTGGTGTCATGTCTGGCAATGCTTCGGTCGTTTCATGTTCCTCTAGCCCTGCCTGGTTCCGCCATCGTGGCTTTGGAACCATGATTCTGGAACCCAAGCTAGCCCTTTAAGCATACCTGCTGCTACAGGGAGGGGAATTAGTCTGTAACATCCTCCCACATTGCTGGTCAGTAGCTTCCCGCATCTGAACACTAAACCTCAGCAAGGTTAGACTTGAGATCCCTGTCACTTTCAGCCCTAAATACTTTGGGGTTCGACTTATTACAGGCCCCAAGTAGACTTATGCAGTGCACTCACAGCCAGCGAGTAAGGCTCAACCTCCATCCTGTGTTTTTTTCACAGACGGCTCCAAGAGTTTAGGGTTTTCAGTAAGGCTCTGTTCAACATCAGGATCCTTGTTGAGTCTCGCTGCAAAAGACTCCTAGTGAAGTAGGCACCTGACTCGGTATGGGGAAGAAGCGCTATGCAGGAGGTGAAAGGCTCTGCCTAGTTGTTTCATAGGTTATGGGTGAGAGTTGATCTCGGGTCTTTAGGTTTTCGCACGAACCAGCCTCAACCCCAACCCCGAATCCTAAACCCTAAACCCTGAACCCTAAACCCCTAATCCTAAACCCTAAGCCCTAAGCCCTAGCACCAAGCCGTATTGTGCCAGGCCCTTTGCCTCCGATCATGCAGCGATCCAACCTATCATCACGTTTTGGAAGGCCGATGCTTCCGTGTTCCCAGAGACTCCAAAACCCCTTAATTAAGGAATATACCTTAAATCATATGAGGGATCCAATTATAGTTTAAGGCATATTCCTTAATTAACGGGGTTTTGGAGTCTCTCGGTTGATTTAGGGTTTAGGGTCGCTACAAGGGTCTTTTAGTGTAAGGCGTAAGGTTTTCATCAGGGTTTAATTAATATGACGGTTCTGGAATGCTTTTTTACCAAGGTTTCTAAAGGGGCTTACTACAAGGTTTTCTATAAGGGCTATTTTTGGGAATTCTGTGAGGGTTTCTGGGTGCTCCTGTTTTCAAGAGAAGGGCGGGGAAATCAGACAGACGTGCGCATAGAAACTCTTGCTTCTGAAATTATCTGGTCCGGCCGATGTTTAGGTGCAATGATGACAGACTAGGGTTTAACATTTCGGGCTCGCGATCCCAAGTCAGGCGAAGAATTCGAGATTGTGGAACAGAGCTTTATTGCTCACACTGCGCATGTAAATCGTAAAGCCTTCAAATCCCCGAAACGTAGATCCCTGAAACAATTTGCGGGACCTGGAAAACCTAGAGCCTAAAACACAAGCCTTAAGCTTCAGACGCTAAACACCCTTACCTAAACACTGACACCCTAAACACAAGCAACAAGAAGACCTCCCGCAAGTACACCCCTCCTTCCTGGACCATGAACCCCAAGATTTGTGAACTTCAACATCCACAAGACCGGAAGCCTGTAAATCCCAAATCCAAAACCGTGAACCCCAAAATCCATGACCAAACCCCAAACCCTTTTAGTAGCCCTTGCATCCTTACAGAAGCCTTGTTGGTTACATCCTGGACCCCTGACCCGTAAGAACTAGCAAAGCCTCAATCAGTGGCAGGTGTGCGCTCCTTTGCACTGCTGTAACCCTAGGCTGGCTGGGCTTGGGAGTGGTAGGGCTTATGAACGAAGCCAGTAAGGTTGAATAAGAACCCTAAACCCTAAACCCCAAAGAGGCTTTTATAGGAGGTTGGTTGGTGCTACCAAGCTCGGGGAGGGTTCATCTCTGACAGGGCCGAAAACACTTCTACGGGGCCTATATGGTATAAGGGGTTTAGGGTGTTCTGCAGTCCTGGACCTAGGGGTTCAAGGTTGGAGTTGTTCTAGATAGCGGTATAAAGCAGCTTCTGTCAGTAGCCTGAACCCTAAATCCTAAACCCTTAACCTTAAGCCCCAAGCCGAAACCTTTCTAATTAAACTCCGCAGCGTTCCAATGAAGAGTCCCAGCCCAGATATTCAGAGCCTCACGACTGAGCCTACCATCACATCGCCCTGATGCATGTGGGTAGCTCTCTAGATTAGGGCCCTTTTGCGGTCCCCCAAGTAGTATGGCACCCTTACAAAAGGGACCCTAAATCAGAGAAGTACCCATGTGCAGGCACCACGGTTTAGAGTCAAGAGATGTTCAGCCGTCCCAGGGTGAGGATTCCAGGGTGTAAAGCTCATCCTTAAAGCGTTTGTCATCACAATGCCCTTGAATTGAATCCCATTTAGATGCTTACATCCCTAAACCGCCAAACGGCTAAATTCTGTACGGTTCCACAGGAACCTATAACAGCCCGTTGATACACAAGCCCAAAGCCTCAGAATAAAGCACACAACCAGAAAGTCAAAGGCCTTGTACACCGACAACTGTGACTGTGACAAGATCTTCTCAAACGGTTTTCAAACCTTCCAGAGAGCAAATTAAACCCCGAAAGTCCTTCAAAGCTGGGGCCAATTCCACCTCTTAGCGCGAATCTCGTCACAAGCCTGCAGCCTGAACAGCCCCCCCGAGCCTATACTCGCGAAGCACTGTTCTTGACACCCAACCCTAAACCCTCGACCACCAATGAAACCCTGTGAACGAAGAAGCTCTCCACAGGCGTGCAATTTCCAGGCATTGGCCTTGCGACACCTTCACAGGTGGGCCGAGGGTAGTGTACAGTGCTTGGGTGTTGGCATTTTAGTGTTTGTGCCATTTGGACAGGGCATGCTTATTTTTCTGTGGGTGCGGGGCTTTGGGCTTGGTGCTTAGGGTATTAGATGAGTTCGATCTAATACGTTGTCGTAGAATTGCTATCTGGTTCCAAAACAACTGCTTATCGGTTCAAGGGCTTTGAGATTGCAGTCTAGAGATTGGCGGGTGGGTGGGGAAGCATACGGGTTAGCATGTAGATGATGCTTCGCAGTTGGGGCTGGGGGCTTGCAAAAGCTTCTGCTTAGAGTCGCGGCCTTCTGGTGGTACCTTTCTGACCCTTTGTTTGGGGTCTCCAAGAAAGGGACAATTTAAGCTGGGGACCTAGTTTGTGTATAGGGCTTCCCTATCAAACGCCTGAGGTTCTGTGATGCTTTGCCCAAACGGGTTAATGCATCAAGCGTGGGGTCTGCAAAAGAGAAGTCCTTCAACTCCTCGAAGAACTCAAAGTCGAAACGCAAGGTCGATTTGACTCTCGCCCGACGCTACTCAAAGAGTGCGATGGTGGGCCGGAGACGCCCAACAAGAAGCAGGACAAGAAGACAGCTTTTCCTTCGAGTGCCGCTAAGACCGAGAACCCCATCACCAAGTTCAAGACGCCGGACACCCTAAACCCTAAACCCTACCTTAACCCCAAAGAACCTACCTTTTTAGGCTTCCCTCTTATGATTTCCTTATAGAAGTCCTTAAAAAGGTAGGTTCTTCCGGGTTAAGGTAAACCGAGAGGAAGAGGAAGGGGAGCCCTGGGTCATCGTGTGGATAGCGGCACCCTAAACCCTAAACCCTAAGCCCTAAACCCTAAGCCCTAAGCCCTAAACCCTAAGCCCTAAACCCTAAGCCCTAAACCCTAAACCGCCCTCAACCCTGAACTCTGCAGGCGGGCTCTTGGTTGCACTTCTCTGGGCAGGGATACCGCCTGCCCTGAAATCCACGTTCCTAAACTTCTTAAATCCCGAAATTCCTAGGACTCTTACACCCCAAAGTCCTAAAACTCTTAAACCCCAAATTCCTGAAACTCTTAAACCCAAAACTTCTAAATTTTCGAATCTAAAACTCTTAAACCCCCGGCACGGACGATGCTCGGAACCTAAGTGCCGGCCTCCACATTCTATTGGGTTTAGGGTTGAGGGGTTTAGAGGTTTTTAGTTTAGGGTTCAGGTTTAGGGTTGGAGTTTTAGGGGTTTGAGGTTGGATTGGGGGTTTACGGTTTTAGGGTTGGGGGTCAAGTGTTTAGAGGTTTAAGATGGTTTAGGGTTTAGGGTCGACCCCATTCCTGGCGCGAGTGTCTAAGGTTTTTGGAATTTGAGATAGTTAATATAGGGGTGTGCATAATTAGTACTACGATTCCTCCGGGTTCTCCATGGGGTTTCCTAATACAATAATACTCTACGCAGAGTACCGAAAAGCTTGTTCCAATCACGCAGGCCCCTATCATATAGTCGCCCCGGCGTTTTGGGATCGGGATCGGGTCTTCAGTCTGGGGGTCGGGAATTGGCAGAGCAGTTCTTGCCCCAGATCCTGAACCCCGAAACCTACGTTCAAAACCTGAAACTATAAACCCCAAAGCTGAAATCCTAAGCCCTCAACCCTAAACCCTAGATCTAAAGCGAAACAGTCGGAAGCCTTTGCTCAAGAGCACTGGGCCCATTGCTAGGCCCAGGCGGCGCTTTCAACCGCTTGGGGTGAGGCAGGGAGTACTCAGAGGATCAGAACGTGACGTTTGTTATTCCCACATTAACTTATCCTCGTTGCAGCGTTAGATAAATACGAATAAAAACAAACAAACAAACATACATACATACATACATACATATACCGGTATATATATATATATATACACAGATATACAGATATGTCTCACCTATACTTGTTTTTGTGTATGTACATGTGTGATACACATACATATATACTCTTTGTACTTATCACCCTGATTTTCCAAGTAGTTTTCTGGTATTTGTTGGTGCTCCTCGGGTTCCAAATCCTACACTTTGGTTTAGGGCCAGTTTAGGGCAGCAAGAAGCAGGGTGATGAAACGGTTGTCGTTATGACTAGCACAGTCACTAGACTCCCAAACCACAAACCCGAAAAGACACGCGCCCTGAGCGGTTCGAAGGTTCAGATCTCGGATTTCTGATCGAGTTAGATCTCGGAGGTGTAGGATAGTGCCGTGCAGTGGGGGGGCGGGGCGGGGTTCAAGGTGTAGATGGTACAGGTTGAGCATTGCTCCGTCCTGCAAGGTGCAGAAGCTGCGTGCGCAGGCCCCGACCTGCTGTTGCCAGACAACTTGACATGGGGGTTTAAGGTTTAAGGGTTTAGGGTTTAAGTCTTCCCTTCTGGCTCCGAATCTAAATCTTAAGGCCACTGGTAACATAACATAGGGGTTTAAGGTTTAGGATTTAGGACTTTAGTGGTATTTTTCCGCTGTGTCTACGAATACAATCTAACTAAATATTAGGGCCCCTACATTAGCAGCAACGAGAATGTAGAAGAACGCCGAGATCAGGATAGGAGGTTTTTAGGGCCTGGAATTCAAAGGGCTTGGAGCTCAGGCATCGAAGCTTCTGCTTTCGGTCCTAGCCGTTCGCTCAGGTTCAAACGTGTCAACACCTTCCGCGGCCTTCTTGAGTTACGGTTTAGGGTTTAGGGTTTAGGGCTTCACGGGAGTTTGCAGTGTCCAATGCCTTCCATGCCCCGTTGCCGAAACATTGTTGACAGCTGGTGACAGCTAGTGCTGCATAGATCCGAAGTCTGCTGAGAAAATCTGATTCCAACAACCCCCATGTCTCTACCAAGCCCAGAACCTCCAAAACCCCGTAATTAAGGAATATACCTTAAATTATAATAGGATCCCTAATATGATCAAGGTATATTCCTTAATTAAGGGGTTTTGGAGGTTCTGGGAGTATTGGACCTCTTCGGCCTTGACAGGTGGACAAAGAGCAAATTGTACCAAAGTTCGGCCGAAAGGCCCAGGCAATTTTGCAAGGGCTGGAGGAACGCTCCCGCCTGAGAGCCGGCATAGTTCTGGTAGTGTGAGTAATGGTATATCAAAAGCGAACAAACAGGGAATGAGCCATAACATTACCATCCCTGAACCTGAACCCCTTCGGCAGTAGTTGAATTCTACTGATTGCAATCCTAGCGAAGGGCGGCTCCTGCTGTTAAAAAGCTGCCCCAACAACACTACCCTAGGTAGCCTTTGGGATGTTTTTCTCATATTTTATAATTTTTTTGGGGGGAAGGGGTGGAAGCGGATCTCATTGACGAGCTTTTTTGGAGGCTTGAAAGGCCAAGCTAGCTACCACATGAGGTTAGAGCACTCGAAAAGTAATTGCAGCGATGGAAGAAGATTATGGGTGGACGCGATGACAGCCATAATAGCGAAGGGGGCACTGATCATTTCACTGCTAGCTACTGTCCGTCAGGAGTTTCCGATCGTCGTCGTCGTCGTAGTAGGAGTAGTAGCAGCCGGAGAAGGAGTAGTAGGAGTAGAGGAAGTAGTGGTAGTAGTAGCCGTCGTCTTCCTCGTAGGCGTTGTCGTCGTCGTCGTAAAACGCAATACTTGTCGTGTGCCCAGCACTGGTGATACGCCACTCCACCGATCGAACTTCGAAAGAACACCACGCCCTAAACCCTGAACCCCTAAACCCTAAACCCAACGTATTGCCAGGTTGAGGAGTTGGGTTTTGGGACTTCGGACAAATGTACGAAATGGGACAGGCTTGCAATGAGTGCCAGAAGCTTGGGAGTTGCGACATCATGAAAACTCTTGATCAGCCGACTACCGCATAGTGGTGCAGGTGGCGCATGATTTAGTTGATGTAAGATGAACTGACCCCTGACCCAGTCGTGAAGAGGCTCAGACGCCAAGAAGCTCAGCACCGGAGTAGCCACAAAGCTTTTTGCTGCAGTTGGGGTCATGTCGCATGGATTGAATTTATCTGATAATTGTTGCAGTGTCTTCTCGGATCGGGCTCTAGTACAGTCTTGTTTTTGGGATTTAGTGCCTGTGGACATGCTGCCGCAAGGAAGCTTAGAAGCCAAAGCACCCATTACCTTCGATGCTTGTTGTGCTTGCTCCGGGGTTTCAGCCCCGCATATCATGAGTTTCTCTACAGCACACCGATCAAAATAAAGGACTACCCGCAGGCTAGCCAGGAGAAAAGACTCACTGGACACGAACACCGTTGCTAACAAATCTTCCTGGGCACAGAACACATAAGTAACAACGCCTACACCGCCTCAGCTTACACATGTATGACAGCAGTCTTGAGTAGTGGTTGCAACACAGTGGTTCTTGATCAAGAAGGCTGTCATGTAAGCCGACCGGACCGCAACCGAAGCATTGACCCTCAACCCCCTACATGCTTCTAGCTCGCCAAGGCTTGGATGGTGCGTCCCCGGATCTGGAAGCAGCCATTGATGGTGCAAGGGCCGATGTTCATTGCGTGATTCCTTAATGTACTCTATCCTGTAGAACCACAAAAAGGAACTACTATGGGGCCTTAGGGTATCCGGTAGAGACCCTAAACTTTTGCGGCTTTGGGTTTTTTCAGCTTGAGGATGGTTGGGCTTTTGGCCGATCCCCAAGCTTAAAAACTCCAAAGCCCCAACACCTTCTTGCGAGGAAGTATTTGCTTCCAGTGCTAGCACTGCTAGGAGCTGCCACACAGTCCGAAAGTCTTCCGAAACCGAAACTGCTAAATCCTAAACCCCCTAAACCCGAAACCCTGAATCCCCGTCTTTGGGTTTTGTTTGGTGTTTGGTTCCAGTGGGAGTTTCGGGCTTTTAAGATCCCTGGCCCTTGAATCCCCGAAGAACTCTCTGTCGAGATCTGAAACCCTAAGCCCTTTCAGGGAACCTCAAACCCTAAACCTAAGGGGTTTAGGGGTTTAGGGTTTAGGGTTAAGCCTTTTGAAGGAACCCCAAACCGTGAACTCCCAGCCCTTTCAAGGAACACTAGGCCCTGACCCTGTGCGGAGGTGCACTGGAAGCTCTGTTCCTCCGGCAACTGATGCTTGCAACCTGGCTTATTCTAGAAGCCTAAATCATGATCAATTCTATGCCTTCGGGCTCCAACCCTAAACCCTAAACCCCTAAACCCACAACATATCCCATAACCCTAGTCTGATACTCGAGCTTTGCTACTGTCGGATGCATGATAGTTTGGGGTTCAGGGCCTGCGTTTCAGCGGATTTCGCTAGGGCTTGGCGCGCTCAGGAGTTCAAGATTTGTGATTCAGGGTTTAGGGTTTGAGGCGTGGGGTTTTTGGATGTACGGTTTGGGCTCTAGTGTGGTGCTCTTCCCACTTCATAAACCCTGATGCCCAGAGCGTGAGACGCCAAAGCCCTTATCCCCAAGTCCCGAAACTCTCCCAAACCCTCAGCACACGACCGGTCTGCAATAGAAGTTTCAGCACGTCTTTGAAGTAGATTAAGTAGCTACCCTTTAATCTTGATGGAGATGTCAAAGCGGAAAATTAAACATATCCTATAACAAGTCATTTGTTAAGCAGCCTCCAAGAACAGCCGAACAGGAGTCTTATTCGAAGCCCTGCCAGGTGGAAGACCGGCTGGTAAAGAAGCTATCCTGCCCTGATTTGCAGCATATGAGTCATATGAGGTTTTAAGACAGGTTCAGATTTTAGAGTGTAGGATATGAGGAATTAGGATATTAGCAGCTTTTTCGGTATCAGGGTTGAGGAGATAAGGGTTGAGGGTCTTAGCATTCAGGGTATTTGGCTGTAACCATTTTCCAGGTTAACGTTGTGTTGAGTATTTTAGGGATAGGGGCACTAAGCTTCAGGACTTATGTGGTCAAGTTGCAGAAAGCTGGTTTTCAGAGTCGAAGCTGCACTCGCAAGCCTTAAGCCTCACCTCAACTACTACTTGAACTTATCGGCCTCATACGGCCAGTACAGGGTTTTATGGAGTTTCAACATTCAGGGATTGAAACGCAGGTACCCTGCATGCACTTGTCCTAATCACGGCTCTGCGAACTGTCTTCATTACGCCCAGACCTAATTTATACAGAGATCGGAGCAACTAACAATAGTATTCCCTTGTGGTCGGATTTCACTGTAGTATAATGTAGTCCAAGTTGCTCTTCTAGCTATTCGATCCTATGCTAAACCGCTAGTAGCAATACTGATTATAATAACCGTCGCTCTATAAAGGAACTTTTAAAGTCATTTTTCTATTTATCAAAGCCCCTGGATAACCACGTCACCCCCCAAACCCTCATCTGGCAGTCCGAAAGGTTTGAGATGAAAGGCTTCGCGCAGTTCGTGACTAAATCTAGCTAGTATAGTATAGTATACTTAGTATACTTTATTATGGAATATGATGGTACCAGACTGTGGTATACTCTACTATTCTAGTAGACTTTACTGTTGCCGCATCAAGTATCGGCCCTGCGGCATTTGCCGGAGTTTGCCGTCCGGCATGCGAGAACGTTTTATGTCGCTCGTAGTACCTTATAGTATCTTATGTTAGGCTGCTATAGTGCGGTTTACTATAGCATGGCACATTACTAGTACTCTACTATAGTCTACTAGATTATATACATGTATTCCCTAAGTACTGTATTATCCCATAGTATAGGCTACTATAGTCTACTATAGTACACTCTGCATATTTATTTATGGTACTACAGTATCCAGTATGCTGCCAGGTACCTCCACAGCGCCAGCCCAGCCAAGGCCCTCGTTGAGGCGGAGAAGTCCTACGGCCAAGCCGCCGAGGCAGCGGCGTGCAACGATCTGGGGGCTTTATTTAAACCTTAGATTCCTGTGTGGGGTTTAGGGTTTAGGGGTTTTGGGGTTTAGAGGTTGAGGGGTTGGGGTGTAGGGGTTGGGGTTTAGAGGTTTAGGGGTTAGGGTTTGGCGGTCGGGGTTTAGGGGTTGAGGGTTTTGGGCTTTCAACCTTATATTCCTACAGAAACCTCAATTCCATAGGCGCTCAGAAAGACCTGAAATTCCTAAACACTAAACTCCTACCTAAACGTTAAGCCTTGAATTCCCAAACTCCTTAAACCCAAATCCTAAATCCGTTTAAGGGTTTAGAGCTCAGGTTTTAGGGGCTGAGTGGAGTAGGTGGTGTGATGAGGCAGAGGTGTAAGGCCTGCAAAGGCCCAGCCCGCGAAGGCCACCAACCGCTGAAATGCAACAGCATGCCGTGAAGTCAAGTTAAAGAGGCATCTGGAGCAGGCTTTCAGGTGGAACTGCACATGAAGGGGATCTTGGGCTATGTGGGAAGAACCCTAAACCCTGAAGGATTACCGAGCCATAAACCCTAAACCCTAATGCTGACATCGACCCAAAGATGTTTAGGACACTATGTTCGGAGTTCAATGGTTCGAGTTCTCGAGCTTCAGTGGCCCACGAAGCTTTCGGGCATGTCGGCACAGGGGCTCAGCTATCGGAGTTCATCCATAGCCCGAAGCACTAAAGCTCTAAACCTCAGGAGCAATCTTTTTTTTGAAGAGTTTGTTGTGTTTTTCAACGCGAAGTCTGTGGATCAGCTTTTCGGGAGTAAGGTCCTAGTTTTGTGTTTGGGGCATTGTTGGGTTGAGGGGCTCCGGTGCCCGAGTTTTGTCAGACAGGAAGCTACCGGCCTTTAGCATGATGTCTTCCATTTTTGTCGGCCCGAAGTGTGGTGCTCCCAGAGCTCTACGACGAATGCTCGAGGTTTCTTCACATCCATGCAGGAGGGATCCTTCAAAGGGGTTTAGGGCCGAGCCTACCCTCTCCCACGCTCGCAAACAGCCCTTATGTTTGCAGTCCTTCCCCTAAGGGTCCAAAGGACCCAATAATTAGGTACTTAGGTTTAGGATAGTAGTTATGTAGCTCAATATTTAGGAGAGTATATGATTATTAGGTACTTGGACCCTTAGGGTTCTGGATGGACCCTAAACCCTAAATCGTGTGCCACAGCCTGCACTCTCTACTCTCAATCCTTGCGCACCGAACTGTGCTCCGCCCTAAGCTCTAAACACAAAGTCTACTGCCTGGCAACGTCTCTTCTGCTAAAAGTTTCTTATACATGTTTAGCCCTTTGTGTGATTTTGCGCGATTTTGGATGTGATGTAGATAGGCATAGGGTAGCCATTCACATGATGCAGCTATGAGCAGGACCTGATGCGGCCGAACAGCACTTGGAGCTTTGCGCAGGGGCCCCATGAGCGGTATTGGCTTTCTGTCAAAAGGCTCCAAACTTTGCAGCTCCTCGGCTGTGGCAGTTGAAGTTCACTGACCATGCTGTGGGCTACTTAGGATTTCAATCTTGGGGATCTTTACAGTAAGGATGCTGCCGGATAAGGCCCAATATAGGCTCCCTTCCTGAGTCCGTTCTATGAGCCATGGCCAGCCGCATGAAAACATGTCCGTCATCCTAAAAGGAAGCTGTAAATTAATATTGGAAATTTGCAGTGATTACTTGCGAGAGTGGCGACTCGTACCCAAGTTAGTCAACGTTCGAGGAGCCTGCAGCCCTAGAAGCCTAAACCCCCAAACCCCTTTAGATATGAGCCTCAACACTTTGGCAAAGGTATTGAGTTTTGGTGTATGTTATGATGCCACTGCATGGGGACTCTACGGCTTCTTAGTTTGTAAAAACCCCTACATGAAAACCTAAAACCCTAAGCCCTAAACTACAGCCTTAAAGCATCTAAGCCCGGAGACTCTGTGAGAGCAAAATATGCTTCCCCAACGCTCGCCCCGTTCCAGCAGCTGTGTAAGGACCCAGTACTAAACCCTAAAACCCTGAACCCTAAACCCCAAACTCTAAGCCCTAAACCCTAAGTACGAAACTCTAGACCCCAAACCCTAAACTCTAGAAGCTCTTGGAAGCACCTTGGGCCAAACCCCAAACTCTAAGCCCCAAAGCAGCGCAAACAACCAGAGCCCAGACCTGGCAAGCTCTTTTCCCGAAAGCTTGATCCCTAAATCCCTAAAGCCCTGAATCCCGAAAAACCCCCGACACCTCTTAAACCCTGAACCTGAAACCCTAAACCCCCCAATAACCTGAAGCTCTGAACTCTCGGGATCGAACTTGAGGTCTGCGCAAAAAGAGTTTGTGACAGAGCTGGCGCAAGAGATGAGGTGGGGGCTGGAGGTTAGCATTTGGGGTTTTGGGCTTTGGAGTTCTAGAAGTTGAATAATTAGGCTTCAGGGCTAGGGTTGGGGGTTCAGGGTTTCTTAACTATGGCTCTCCTGTCGTGATTCAGAGGGTCGCTTGTAGGTCCCTGGTGAGAGTTGGATGTAGGAACGGTTGGGCGCTTCAAGTAACATATGGGAGTTTCCGAAAATTGGGGTACCTTATTATTTTGGGGTCCTTATAGTAAGGATCCTACTATTTAGGGTACTATATTAGGGTCCCCTATTTTCGGAAACTCCCATATGGCTTTCCCGAAATCGGCGCTACACCCCAGAGCCTTTCGGCCCTAGAGCCTTCAAGAGAGCCCTTTTGTCCGCCGAAATTTTGAACCCTAAACTCTAAACCCTAAAACCTAAGCCCTAAACCCTAAAACTCCTACACCCTAAACCCTAAGGTGCGACTCTCTTAAGCTACTTGCACTTGGGGGAAGGCAAGAGCTAGCTCTCACGGAGGAGCGCCAGAGAACTGCAACGGCCCAAGACGAAGTTGGGGGCTTTGGATTAGGGCTTTTGTTTGGTTTAGGGGTTTCGGAGGGTTTGAGAGTTAATATAGTATGATTATAGTATAATATACCCCCAAACCCTATTCTACTTATTAAGGCCTCTATATCATGGGTTTAGGGGGTAGGGGTTTAAGGTTCGAGTTTAGGGTTTCCCGACCCGAGACCGAGGCGGCTCCAGGGTCAATGGGAATGGTAGGACCTACTGTTGATGATATGGGAGTTTCCGAAAAATTAGGGGTACCTTATTTTGGGGTCCTTTAAGGGTTCCTTAAAGGGATCTATAAGGGTTCTATAAAGGGTTTAGGGTTTAGAGTTTCCGAAAAATTAGGGGCACCTTATTTTGGGGTCCTTTAAGGGTTCCTTAAAGGGATTATAAGGGTTCCATAAAGGGTTTAGGGTTTAGAGTTTCCGAAAAACTAGGGGCACCTTATTTTGGGGTCCGTATAATAGGGATCCTACTATTTAGGGTACTATATTAGGGTCCCCCATTTTCGGAAACTCCCATATGAATCCTGCATTACCCATAATAAGGAATAGACCCTTATTCCCATAGTTTAGGGTCCTTAAGGTAATGCAGGGTTTGTATCTTATTCTCTTCGTATTCTGCGCATTCTGCAGACGTTTTCCGTCCCGACTGTGATGAACCCTAAACCCCTGAACCCTAAACCTCTCTTACCTATATTATAATTAAAACCCTATAATGACCTTCGTTGGCCTAGGCCAGGCGTTCGTCGGCCAAGGCCAGGCGTTCGTCGGCAAGGCCATTTCCGTGATTTTGGCAGTCGCCGACGAATATCGGCCTTGGCCGACGAACGCCTGGNGACGAACGCCTGGCCTTGGCCGACGAAGGCCAAAAAGTTCGTCGGCCAAGGCCAGGCGTTCGTCGGCAACGGCCAAAGCCAAAATTTGTCGGCCAAGGCCAAAATTCGTCGGCCAAGGCCAAAAGTTCTTCGGCCAAGGCCAAAATTCGGCGGCCAAGGCCAAAATTCGTCGGCCAAGGCCAAAAATGCCAAGGCCAGGAATTCGTCGGCAACGGCCAAGGCCAAAATTCGTCGGCCAAAAATTCGTCCAAGGCCAGAATTCGTCGGCCAAGGCCAAAATTCGTGTTCCCGTCTAGGGTTATTAGGTGTGACATTAGGGTTCCGTTTAGGAGTCCTTCCATTTAAGGTTGCGTTTAGGGTTCCTTTTGAGTCTCCGCTTAGGATTCTTTCCGTTTAGGGTTCAACTTAGGGTTCCATTAGGTTCTATTTCCGTTTAGGATTTCGTTTAGGGTAGTTTTAGGTCTTCGCTTAGGATTCTTTCCGTTTAGGGTTCTTTTTAGGGTTCCGTTTAGAGTTCCGTGTAAGGGTTCGTTTAGGGTTCCGTTCAGAATTCCGTTTAGGGTTTCGTTTAAGGTTCCGGTAGTGCGACCCTCGAGGAATGATCGAACTCCGAAATTGATAGTTTCACATGAAAACAGTAATAATGCAAACCAAAATTCGTTGAATAGAAGCTGCTGAACCGACTACATAGTTTAAATGTATTTCATGATGTTATGGGATACTTTGGGTGGGTGGGTGTTATATCAGACCCGTAAAAGACAACCGTACCGTAATACTGCTCGATCCGGAGCTGCGGATCCCTATACCCTAAACACTAACTCCTAAACCCTCAAACTCTAAACCCTAAAGCACAGATCACGCGCAGGTCGCCCTGGCACTGCGGTCACCATGGGGTCAACTAGACTTTGCTTTTGACGACGGATTGAAGCAGATGACAGAAATCACCTAAATCGAGGGCCCTAAACCCGGACACCCAGAGCCTTGAATGTGAGCCCAAACTCAAACTCACTTTAAGCCCTAATTATAAGCTCTAAACCGTAAACCCGAAAACCTAAATGTTGAACTCCAATCCCTGGACCCTTGAAGGACAAGCAAAAAAGATCGACTCTTCCCAAGACTGCCCTTAAAGGGCTTCTTATGAAGCACCGCCCACACACACACTCACAAGGAGCAGATTGGGTTTAGGGGTTTGGGGGTTCAGGGATTAGGATGTATGTGGATGTATTGTAGTGTACTGTATGGTACTGCACTGCAAGGTAACATGTTCCATTGCATTACATTGCATTGCGTTGCATGGCGTGGTATTGCAGTGCATGGTACATTCTCTGCATTGCAATGGTATGTATGTAGATTTCAGGATTTTTGGCCTGGATCTGCAGGAATTCATGACGTGCAAATACATCCGTGTTGCCGTTCCCACTCTTCTGGTGACATCGTCAAGTGTAACTATTCACAACCCATCCTTATAAAGCCTATAAACCCTGAACTCCTAGACCCTAAGCCCCATTCATAAACTGATGCATAGATCCTTTCAGACCCTAAACTTCTAAACCTTCAGCCCCCCTTCATACATTAACTCATGCCTGCCGGTGGCTTCTTTCTAAGGCCCAGACACAGCGAGCGACGGCAGACATCATAGGCAAGATCCAGACCCAGCCAGAACCTCACGCCCCCAAACCCTAGACCTAACCTGAGTGAGTGCCCTGCTTTTGAGGGGAGTCGGGGAGTCTGCAGAGTTTATGGACCCGGAACACGTACCGAAGAAGCACCTAAACGTAAACTTTTGGGGGATATCCATACACTTAAAGCGGGGATTGTGAGACATCCCAACCATATGGGTGTTTTTGGTGCTTTTGAAGTCCCTAATTGTGTTCACGAGCCGTGGCATAGACTGAGGGGTGGCGAGTTTTGGAGGTTGCACCCACAACCCTAAACCCGTACACCCTGAGCTCGAAGATCGATATCAAGACTCGCAGTCTAGAAGGTTCCTTAGCATAGTTGGTTTAGGGTTTAGGGTTTGTTAATTAAATTTCAATCCCAGAGAGCCCAGTAAAGGAATATAGCTTAAATCATAATATGAATCCCCTTATATTTTAAGGTAGATTCCTTAATTAAGGGGTATTGGGTTCTCTGGGATCTACACCAGCATCCCATGCCAAGTCTTCAGGCTTCTACATTCAGCTGCTACCTCAAGCACTCAGATCTGTGATGTGCCAGTCGGGCTTGACACAGACCGAGGATGGACTACTTGGCCGGCAAGCTGCCGCGGCCTCAGTCTCGTGCAGTGCGTCTAGAAGGGATCCATAAGAGATCTGTTAAGGATTCAAGGGTTTGGAGTGTTTGCGGGATTCTGCTCAGGGGTTCGACAAGGCTAAGAAGGCAGAATCGGGATAGATTTGTCTGGCTTCTGTGCCTTTCTCAGTCTCGTTGAACAGATGTAAATGCAGCCGTACATATTATCCATGTGCACGAAAAGTCTACCGTTTCGATGTCGGCTTGCACCTCTGCAACTGACTGCACATCGACCCAACGATCCTCCAAACATGTATCCTGTGTCGACTCCAACAGGGAGCCTGCTGCAGCAAGTGGTGCGGGATCTCGGGCCAAGGAAGTTGCAGCCTACGAGCCGGCACACGTGAAGACGAAGGTCCACGTCTACTCGAACTGCTAACACCGTCTTTTTCGCCTGGGCCTGACGAATATAGCGCTGCGCCAGAGAGCGAAGGAAGCAACAAAGCAACACCACTTGGTGCTGCCGTGCCACGTGCCCCTCTTCCGGCACCTCTTTAGAAGAAGGGCGGCCCTGGAGAGAAGAAACAAAAACACGAAGACGGACGCCGCATTGGCATGAGTCGGGGGCTTCGGCAGGTGATGCTCTTTGGAAACTTGTCGCTTAGTTGGTGCAACATGCATGCAGGTTTTGCGGCACCACGACACAGACACGTCTACAACACCCTTCAACAGCCCTGATAAAGTATCCCGTGTAGAACCCTTCAAAAACAGCCGATTCTGTCTACTGAGGGCTAAGCCTTATGGCGCCCTTCAACAGATCCGTCTTCCGATTGCTAAGACCCCTATGTTAAGTCTGAAAAGCTGCTTCATGAGGCAACATTAATAGAACACCTCCAAGGAACCCTACTCTATTTATCATATAAGGGCATATCGTGCCGCCCTTAGTAATGGTTAAGGTGAACCTGATAGCAGCCTTCAGCAGATCCGTCTGAGAAGGCTTTTCAACCCTTGAAGAAGTAGTCTACAAAAGCTGCTGCTCGTGGTGGCCTTCCTTTTCCGTTCAATGCATCATCTTTACGGCGTCAGGGTTCAGGGTTTACAGGTTCATTCGTTTTGCACAGTCACGTCGGTTCTTCTGGCATGTGCAGACACTGCCTCGAACCCGGCTTCTCATCGCTGGTTTTGTTTTTGGTGTTCCAATGACTCGTAGCTTTGATCCCCTGTACTCCAAAGCCTAGTTTTAATTGTTAGGCTGTTAGGCCCCTATACAGAGCCCTGGTTAGGAGGATGAGCTCTTCTCGGACTTGTGAACAGAAGCTGCCAGGCGTCAGTCATCGACAGGCGGCCCATGGATGTTCTGGACGTCCGCAGCCTCAATGTAGGGTTTCGTTCACGGCAGATTTTTAGGGTTTCCCTGCCCGATCTCTGAGTGGCCTTTGCATAGAAGTAGGAGTAGCAGCAGCAGCAGTAGCAGCAGCAGCAGTAGCAGCAGCAGCAGTGTAGTAGTAGTCGTAGTCGTCGTAGTAGTAGTAGTAGTAGTAGTAGTAGTAGTAGCAGTAGCAGTAGCAGTAGCAGTAGCAGTAGCAGTAGTAGTAGTAGTAGTAGTAGTAGTAGTAGTAGTGGTAGCAGCAGTCATGGCAGTAATAGCAGTAGCAGTAGCAGCTGCAGAAGTAGTTGCGTGGTCGCAGGGGCCGTCGTTGTCATCGTCGTCATCATGGTGAGTACTCGTTGTCGCCATCCAGCTTCTACTGTCCTGTTGGTCCTACGGTTTAGGGTAGATAGAACCCTACTATAGATCCCTTATAGACCCCTTTAAGGAGGTCACCGGCGCACAAAAAACCTGGAGACTAAACGCATGCGAAGTGCTTTTCGTTCGGGTTTTGGGCAGAACTCGGTGGCTAGGCTGACAACCACAGAATTTGGAAAGCATAGAGTAGTGTCTAAACACCCACAAGAACCGTTGTTTTGTACACATACGGTGATATGTGGGCTAAAAATCTGGAAATCAGAACAGCACGACGAACTAGGAAATGTCAGCCATAGCCTCAATGAAGTGGCTGGGGCTGGGGCTGGGGCTGCTTCTTTGGCGGTGGAGCTTGAAGGGCCACAGCGCCAGTAAGTCATGTTTAGACCCGCCTCTTGGTACATCTGGTAGAGGCAGGAGCGAATATGTTCAGACTACAAGTCACAAAACCCAGCTCCAACCCGCCCCAGCCCCAGCCCAGCCCCAGCCCCAGCCCCGGCCCAGCTCAGCAGCCAATCCCCGAGGTCGGTCAGAACTTTCGGTCAAAACTTATTGGCACCCAAACCCTTAACAATTTCTATAAACTCTAAACCCTAAACCCAAAACCCGAAACCTAAACTCTAAACCCTAAACCCCAGAGGTCTCCCCCCCCGTCCAAGGTCGTACCGGCTGCCAGGGACCCCTATCTTCGTCTCTGGCCGCAGGGCCCCCGGAAAAGGAGTCATGCTGTTGATGAGCTTCCTTTAAAGCGATCTATAAGGGTACCTTTAAGGGGTCCTTTAAGAGATCTATAGGGTTTTAGGGTTTAGGGTTTGCGATATAAATCCTGCATTACCCTAATGAGCCTAGACTATGGGAATTATGGTAAATTCCTTGTTATGGGTAATGCAGGATGTATATCATCTGCTGTATTGCCGCAGATGCTTACCGCCTACAGGTCAAGGCTCCTTTGCCAAACCCCAAAGCCCTAAACCCTGTAGCCTAAACCGTGCCGCTTCCGCTCTTTCTTCTCAGAAGCCAGGCAGAAAAAACCCTTCGGATCTGACGCTGCGAACCTGACCTCCAACTCAACTTCCCAGAAAGCCCAATACCCCTTAATCAAGGGATATACCTTAAATTATAAGGGGATTCATATTATGATTTAAGCTATATTCCTTGATTAAGGGGGTATTGGGCTCACTGGGTTCATTCACTTCACTACGCGGTTTAGGGCTTAAGGGTTCAACGGTTTAACGATTTTGGGGGTTTCACGGTCTAGGTTTGGGGTTTATAGCTTGGTTCCGCAAGCCCAAGCCGTGACTGCCTCACAGAACCAGATAGTCCTCAACTTCCAGCACTAAAACGCCAGCACTTAAACCTCAATCCGGACAACCTCACCCGGACACTAACCACTAAACTCTAAACCCTATACTTGAAGCCGGAAACCGAGAGCCTGAACCCGGTCGGTGACGATAGTTCCCGCACTCAAGCTTAGCTTAAGGACCCTAAGGATGAATATACCAAGAGGGTCCATACACTACTCTTGGCGTTCTTCTGGTTGGATCTTAGGACTTTAACTTTTTGGGTTTATATGGAATGAGGTCACAAGACCATAATGGGGATGGTCTTTGAGGGCCGAATGCTATAATGGTAGCATATTTGGACTCTCTGGGATATGTAGGACGAAGCTGAAGAAGACGCGTCAACACCAAGCCCTAAAATCTAAACGTAGCTATGGGGCTCAGGTTCATCAACCTGAGTTGCTCGCAGCATGCATCTCAAGAGTTCACACGGAAACGCACCAACAAAACGAACCACAAAACTAGTTTACTCAAACCCTCAACCATACACGCCGCGCCTGAGCCCTAAACCCAGGGGCCCAAAACATCACAGATGCATCAGGATCGCACAACCTAAGAGGTGCCCCACTTAGGAGACTCAGGTCTAGGGGTCGTTTCAATTTGGGCCTGAACCCAGAGACTCCAAAACCCCTTAATTAAGTATACCTTAGCTCAAGTTGGGGATCCTATTATAATTTAAGTTATGTTCCTTAATTCAATTAAGAGGGGTTTTGGAGTCTCAAGGAAAACCCTAAACTCTGCACCCCTCAACTGCCTTCCTGACTCCAAAACCCAAGGTTACCAGGACGGCCGGACGAACATCGAGCTGAACTTAGCCCCGAACAAGGACCACTGGGTTAGGGGTTTCAGGGTTGTAGGGTAGATAGGGTTTAGGGTTTGAGGAGTTTTGGGTTTCCGGCCTCCTTACAGCCAACTTAGACTGCTTGAAAGGTGTTCAAGGCTCTCAGGTTTCATGGGCCTGAGACTAGGGTTTGGGTTTAGGGTTTGGGGTTAAGGGTTCGGGCTTGGGTTTAGGGTTTGGGGTTCAGGGTTTAGTGTATAGGGTTGATGATTCCCTAAATGTTAAGAGTTGGGGATGCGGACCTGACGGTTCACCCTAAATTCTAAACCCGTTTAGTTCAGGGTTTAGGGTTGCAGGATTTTGGTTACCTGGAAGCTTGCACCCGAAACCGCCGTAAGCTGCAAAGTGTGCCTGAGCCTTACCTAAAGCGGTCTGGGGTCTAGGGTTTAAACTACACACATCTAGTCTGGACACGCCCAAAACCTTTAACTCTCAACCTGCAAACTCTGATACTTGAAGCTAAACCCTAGAGCGGATTGAGGGCTTTCATCGGGACCTTTTGGGCTCATCGCGCCCGGTGGTTCAGACAGAATGAGACCACATTCTTTTAAGGCACCGGGTTCAGGGTTGAACGGTTTAGGGTTTTGGGCTAAGGAGCTAGTACCCGTCAGAATCAAGCTTGTAAGGTAGAAGCCCTGAACAACTACCCCTTCATCCCTGAAGACTTTAAGCCCCAAAGTAACATAGCGGCCCTCCGGCAAGTAGTTTGCCTGTTTCAGACCTCCACATTGACGTCCTGAAATTCTTACAACCCTGGACCCTCGAACCATATGATTTAAGAGCCTCCGGCTCAAGCCGCCGACCCCGTAGGAGTCAGAGGAAAGGGCGATGCGGTTGACGAGAGAGTTTATTTTGGGGTCTAGGCTGACGGTTTTGCTACCCCCGCTGNAGGGCGATGCGGTTGACGAGAGAGTTTATTTTGGGGTCTAGGCTGACGGTTTTGCTACCCCCGCTGCTACTCTACGACGAGTACACCCTAAACCCTAAACCCCGGAAGGAGGAGTGGGGTGTGTGTAAGGTTTGTTGTAGTCGTGGAGTAGTAGTTGTAGAGTAAGAATGCTAGTAGAGCAGTAGTGGTACTAGTAGTAGTAGTAGCAGCAGAAGTGAGAGTTGTAGAAGTAGTAGTCGAGTCGTAGAAGTAGGGGAGGGGGGGCCGGCAGGTTTTGGGAGCGAAAAAGGGAGGGGGGCAGGCTAGTAGTNGGGGAAGGGGGGGGGGGCAGGGGGGGGAGGGGGGGAGGGGGGACGGCGGAATTCGCCCCCAGCAGCGTCAACGCCGCTTCGTGCAGGCTCGGCGTCCTCCATGAAAAACAAAATGCGTGCCCCCCCTCCCCCCTGCAGCCTCTGGCGCGCGTTTTTTGGGGTCTGAAAGGAGGGAAAAAGGGAGGTTTCACTCCGACTCATCCAACACGCCTCTAGGTCGGCGGATCTTTAACCCCGCTTAAATCCTAAACCCCAGAACCTAAACCCTAACCCCCATACCCTAAACCCTCAAGAAAGAAATAAATAGAAATTGCTTGTCATTGCTTCCCTTGAGCGCCCTAAACCGTCAATTTCAAGCCCAACCCAACCCAGAACCAGGTTCCAGTCACAAAAAACAAACTCGATTCAGTTTTCAGTCACNTCAAGCCCAACCCAACCCAGAACCAGGTTCCAGTCACAAAAAACAAACTCGATTCAGTTTTCAGTCACAATATCCAGCCAGTCCAGCACCAACCGAGCCCCCTAAACCGTCACTTTCAAGCCCAACCCAACCCAGCCAACAAATTCAAAGCACACAACCCAGCCCCAAGACCCTTCAAAAACGTTTCGCCGAAAACTTCCTCCTGCAAAACCCTTCAAAACCCCTCAAAAACCCTTCACCTTCAAAAACGTTTCGCCGAAAACTTCCTCAGCCCTTAACCCCAGCCCCCAGGCCACAGCCCCCAGCCCCCAGCCAGTCAGCCCCAGCCCCCAGGCAGGCCCATATTCAAAATGTGGTTCCAAAACGAGAAACCCGCTGAAAACGTTTCCGCGAAAACGCTTCGCCGAAAATATTCTGCGCAAATATTCTGCGAAAATATTGTCCCCAGGCCACAGCCCCCAGCCCCCAGCTAGTC